>JAJIBD010002746.1:0-147591 GCA_021461705.1 Cryptotis parvus
CTCCAGCATAAAGGTCTGGGGCTTTGAGAAGGGGACCAAGCCACACCCAGCTTTTTTTGGATCTTCCACTGGACTACCTCCACCCTGACCCCCTGACTCCAGAACCACCCAGCGACACTCCAAAATTCAAAACAGCGTGGGGCGCTATCTATCTACCTGAGATACTACTGAGCATTTGCCCCTACATTCTTTGCTATACATCCCTAACTTCAAAGTAATTCAGGCACCTACTAACTCTATTTACTAGACACCCCAAACACACATTTTCAACCTATGATAGTCATTATGGTAAAGCAACGCAGAATTCCTTCAAGCTCTACGATTGAAGTCACTAATACAGATGAGTCAAGCAATAACGATGAGCTATATAACCTCTCTGAAAAGGAATTTCGGAAGGAACTGTTAAAGATTCACAAGGAACTCAAAGAAACAATGGAATACAAAGTCAATAAAATACAAGAGGACATGAGAGCAGAATTGAGTAAATTTCAGAACAAAGTACAAGCAGAAATGACAGATACTAAAAATGAGGTAAGTGAACTGAAAAACACAGGGGAAGGCCTCCAAAGCAGAGTAACAGCTACTGAAGAAAGAATTAGTGATCTCAAAGACGAGGTTCAGAGATTCTGTAGACAACACCAGAAGATGGAGAAAAGACTCACAATCAATGAACAGACTACCAGAGAAAATCGGGATGAAGCCAAAAGGAACAACATACGCATCATTGGGGTCCCAGAAGGGCAAGAAGAAAACCCTGATGAAGAAGAAACTGTCAAAGCCATCATCGCTGAGAAGTTCCCTGAACTGAAAAAAAGCATGCTCCCAGATACAGGAGGCCCGTAGGATACCAGCTAAAAGAAACCCCAATAAGAATACTCCAAGACACATCCTTATTAAAATGACAAAAAACGATAGACAGAGATAGAATACTGAAAGCAGCAAGATCAAAGAAGGAAATCACATACAAAGGAGCATCCCTGAGATTTACAGCAGACTTCTCAGATGAAACACTCCAAGCCCGAAAACAATGGTGGGATATTGTGAAAAGACTCAATGAACTGCAGGCTTCACCAAGAATTCTTTACCCAGCTAGACTTACTTTCAGATATGAAGGAAAGATACACAACTTCACGGATAAACAACAACTCAGGAAATTCATAGACTCAAAACCAACTTTAAAAAGAAGGATTGAAGGGTCTATTGTAAAATAAGACAACCCAAAACCACAACAAATTTAAACAGGAAGATGGCACAAAATCCAATGACAATAATATCTCTCAATGTCAACGGTCTAAATGCACCAATTAAGAGACATAGGGTGGCAAAATGGATTAAAAAAACTGAATCCAACATTCTGCTGCCTACAAGAAACACATCTGAATAATCAGAGCAAACACAGACTCAAAGTCAAAGGCTGGAAGACCATTCTCCACGCAAACAACTCCTCCAAAAAGGCGGGTGTGGCCATAATCGTGTCTGACAATATAGACTTCAGGCTGAAAAAAGGTTAAAAAGGGACAATGAAGGCCATTTCTTAATAATTAAGGGGTATGTATACCAGGAAGAAATCACACTACTAAACATATATGCGCCAAACGAGGGGCCAGCAAAATACTTAAAACGACTATTAATAGACCTCAAAGAAGACATTAACAGTAGCACAATAATAGTCGGAGACTTCAACACTGCCTTATCGACTATGGATAGATCGACGAGACTGAAACTCACCAGGGAAATACTGGACCTGAATGAAGAAATAGAAGAAAGAGAGCTGGTTGATATATACAGGGCTTTTCATCCCAAAAAAGCTGAATACACATTTTTTTCCAGTGCACATGGAACATTCTCCAAGATAGACCATATACTGAGCCACAAAGCATACCTCAACAAAATAAAAAAGATAGAAATTGTGTCGACTATCTTTTCAGATCATGATGCACTGAAAATAGTAGTTAACCATACACAGAAGCAGGGAGTCAAACCAAACACCTGGAAACTGAACAGCTCACTGCTGAACAACAAATGGGTCATAGAAGAAATCAAACAGGAAATCCAAAGATTCCTAGAAACAAATGACAATGAAGATACCAACTATCAGAACTTGTGGGACACAGCAAAAGCTGTGTTAAGAGGAAAGTTCATAGCTCTGCAAGCATTCACCAGGAAACAAGAAAGGGCCCACATAAATAACCTGACCTCACAGCTGAAAATATTAGAAAAAGACCAACAAAAGAAGCCCAACCCAGGCAGAAGGAAGGAAATAATAAAACTTAGGGAGGAAATCAATGAGCTGGAAACCAAAAAAACAATCCAAAAGATTAATGAAACCAAGAGCTGGTTCTTTGAAAAATTAAACAAGATCGACAAGCCACTGGCAAGACTTGTAAGGACAGGGAAAGAGAGAACCCAAATAAACAGAATCAGAAATGAAAATGGTGACATCACAACAGAAAAGACAGAAATCCAAAAGATCATCAAAGATTACTTTGAGAACCTGTATGCCACGAAACATGAGAACCTAGAAGAAATGGATAAATTCCTGAAGTCCTATAACCTCCCACGGCTGAAACAAGAAGACCTCCAATACCTGAATAAGCCTATCGCCATCGAGGAAATTGAAACAGTAATTAAAAGTCTGCCCAAACACAAAAGCCCAGGTCCAGATGGGTTCACTAGCGAATTCTACCAAACCTTTAAGGAGGACCTACTGCCTGTCCTGTTCAAGCTCTTCCAGGAAATAGAAGAAACAGAAACACTCCCAAACAGCTTCTACGAGGCACACATCACCCTGATACCCAAAGCAGGGAGAGACAACACAAAGAAGGAAAATTACAGACCAATCTCCTTGATGAACACAGATGCTAAGATCTTCAACAAAATACTAGCAAACAGAATCCAAAGACTCATCAAAAAGATCATACATCATGACCAAGTAGGATTCATCCCGGGAATGCAAGGATGGTTCAACATTCGCAAATCAATCAACATAATACATCATATCAATAAGAGAAAAAATAAAAACCATATGATCCTATCAATAGATGCAGAAAAAGCATTTGACAAGATCCAGCACCCATTCATGATTAAAACCCTCCAGAAAATGGGAATTGAAGGAAGCTTCCTCAAGATGGTCAAAGCCATCTACCAAAAGCCCACAGCGAGTATCATTCTCAATGGGGAAAAATTGAAAGCCTTCCCCTTAAGATCAGGAACACGACAAGGTTGCCCTCTCTCACCTCTTTTATTCAATATAGTACTGGAAGTACTCGCCATAGCAATCAGAGAAGAAAAGGACATTAAGGGCATCCAGATAGGCAAGGAAGAAATCAAGCTATCATTATTTGCAGATGACATGATATTATACTTAGAGAACCCTAAACTCTCGACCCAAAAACTCTTAGAAACAATAGATATGTATAGTAGAGTGGCAGGGTACAAAATCAATACCCAAAAGTCGGTGGCTTTCCTATACACAAATAACTGAAAGAGAAGAAAGGGATATTAAGAAATCGATTCCATTCACAATTGTACCACAGAAAATCAAATACCTAGGAATCAGCTTAACCAAGTGTGTAAAGGACCTATACAAAGAGAACTACAAGACACTGCTTCAAGAAATAAAAGAGGACACGAGGAAATGGAAACACATTCCCTGCTCATGGATGGGGAGAATTAACATTGTCAAGATGGTAATACTCCCTAGAGCTTTGTACAGATTCAATGCGGTTCCTATAAGGATACCCATGACATTCTTTAAAGAAATTGACCAAACACTCCTGAAATTCGTATGGAATAATAAACCCCCACGGATAGCTAAAGCAATCCTTGGGAAAAAGAAGATGGGAGGCATCACCTTTCCTAACCTCAAACTGTACTACAAAGCAGCAGTAATAAAAACAGCGTGGTACTGGAATAAAAACAGACCTGTGGATCTATGGAATAGAGTTGAGTATCCTGACACCCACCCTCAAAGACATGATCAGTTAATCTTTGATAAAGGTGCAAAGAGTCCAAACTGGAGTAAGGAAAGCCTCTTCAACAAGTGGTGCTGGGAAAACTGGACAGCTACATGTAAAAAAATGAATTTGGACCTGTGTCTAACACCTTGCACAAAAATCAGATCAAAATGGATTAAAGATCTCAATATCAGACCTGAATCCATAAAGTACATTGAAGAAAATATAGGAAAAACCCTCCACGACATTGAAGCTAAAGACATCTTCAAAGGTGAAACACCATTAACAAAGCAACTAGAAGAAAACATAAACATATGGGACTACATGAAACTAAAGAGCTTCTGCACCTCAAAAGAAACAGTGACTAAGATACAAAGGCAGTCCACAGAATGGGAAAGAATATTCACCCAATACCCATCTGATAAGGGGTTAATATCCAGGATATATCAGGCACTGGTACAGCTATATAAGAAGAAAACAGCCAACCCCATAAAAAAAATGGGGAGAAGAGATGAACAGAAACTTTGACAAGGAAGAAATTCGAATGGCCAAAAGGCATATGAAAAAATGCTCATCATCACTAATCATCAGAGAGATGCAAATCAAAACAACAATGAGATATCACCTCACACCACAGAGACTGGCCCATATTCAAAAGGGTAAAAGCAACAAGTGCTGGCGTGGATGTGGGGAAAAGGGGACTCTCATACATTGTTGGTGGGAATGTCGACTTGTACAACCTTTCTGGAAAACAATATGGACATTCCTCCAAAGACTAGAAATTGAGCTCCCTTTTGACCCAGCCATACCACTCCTGGGAATATACCCTGGGAAGCCAAAAACACACAGCGGAAACACAATCCACACTTTTATTTTCATAGCAGCACTATTCACAATAGCCAGAACCTGGAAACAACCAGTATGCCCGAGAACTGATGACTGGATAAAGAAACTGTGGTACATCTACACAATGGAATACTATGCAGCTGTTAGGAAAAATGAAGTTATGAAATTTGCCTATAAATGGATGGACATGGAAAGGATCATGTTGAGTGAAATTAGTCAGAAGGAAAGAGAGAGACATAGAATGACTGCATTTATTTGCATGACATAAATATATCAGGTGGTCTTACCAAAAGTGGAAATTACTGCAAACGTGAGGGAGTCAGAGGTTAGGTAAGACAGAGAAGGGAACATGTGTGAATAAATGTCGAAAGGGCTGATACCAACATAGAACTGAGCATTAAATACAGGCAAAAAATGCACATGATGGCTTCCAAGTGTATGTAGTGCAACCCACAATGTGTAGGAGAAGGAAGGGAGAGAGAGGGAGAAAGAAAAGAGATAAAGAACCTGCCATTTAGGCAGGCTATGGGAGGGGGAGGGAATTGGGGACATTGGTGGTGGGAAATGGGCACTGGTGGAGGGGGGGTGCTGGAACACTATGTGACCGAAACCTCCAAACATGAACAACGTTGTAATTGTATATCTCACGGTGGTATAATAAAGTATTTAATTTAAAAAAAAGACAGAAATTCTCAGCTCTTGTGCTTCTCATTTAAACGAATCCATTTTCTGTTTTAAATGGACTAAGATTAACTATTCAGGTTGTTTTTATAATACATTTGTTTCAGGAATGCTGCTGGGGTCCCCGACAGTGCCGGAAGCAAGTTCCCTTCTACCTCCAAAGCCGGGTGGGGAATGGATGAAGACTCAGGAATCTGATGCAGTTTTAAAATGCTTTACTTATCACAGGTTAAGGCTTACAAATCAGCAATAGGAAAAACCCTGTGCTTAGGATTCCTGGCTAGAACCCCAGCCAAGTGTAGGCCAAGATGGCGGCCACCAAGTGTAAAAGTTCTGTAAAGAGGAGACAAAGACAAGACTCCCAAGAAGAGTGCAAGTCCCAAAAGAAGCCCAAAAGAGAGCCCAAAGAGAGAGAGAGAGAGAGAGAGAGAGAGAGAGAGAGAGAGAGAGAGAGAGAGAGAGAGAGAGTAAGCAGGCTGGTTTTATACCCCTGCAACTCAGACCTCCCACTATTATGGGAAGCAGGAATGGTCAAATGCCCTTAGGTAATTTCTCCAAGCACCTCACCTAGGCCCTATTATATGCTAATGTTTTGAGCCAAGATCTGCCTGGAAATGCCTTTATAGGGTAGAGAAGGGGTTTCGAGATGGCATGTCTCTGTACCAAAGACTAATACTAATGCCAGTTAAATATTTCTCCAAGCCTTCACAAGAGTCTCGTCTACTTCACGGTAGTTTTGTATTTTAGTTGCCTTTGAGTTATCGGGAGCCATGCTTGTTTGCTTGGAGGCAAACTGCATTTCTCTCTGGTCTAATTACTTAGAGATCCAACTTGGCCAGGCAAATATGCTGGTAAGATCTAGCTAGTCCCACGATGATTATGGTAGCATGAGAGAATATTTATACCAGCCAGTACAGAATACATGGTCAGATAAACTGCCACATTTAGACTACCCCCCTATCTACGAAGTGACCTGCAGGAGGCAATTCAGGGCAGATGCAGAGGCTCTTAGAGGAGTCCTGCAACACATTTGTGTCTTAGTCTACTGAATTATTAGTCAAATTGTACAGAACATTAAATATTCATCTGGACAGTACCCTTCAAAGTTGATTGAAAAAAAATCAATCCTGGAAAAGAGAATGTTGGTGTCAAAGGACAAGAATGTTGGTGCAAAACAAAGGGAAAAGTTTAGTGCACAGAATGCAGAAAATTCTAACAAGATTTGTTTACAACAATTTCCCTTTTCTTTTTCAGTTTTACCAGAATAAATATTTATTCAGCTGAAAGTGTTGCTAGTAGTAGGTTCTTGGTGACTTCCTCGGACAAGGCAAATATTCAGTCATAGCTTGAAGATCAAGTTTGGGAGCACACGCTAGCTTATTACATAAGGTGTTCTTGCTGTACACACTTAGGCTCCAGTTGACCTGCTTGACCCTCAGCAGCCCATAGTTGTCCAATATAGGCAACGTCAACGATGTTCTCTTGGCAGCGAGGGTGCACATTTCCCAAGCTGCAAACTTAGGCAATATGTAATTGATTTCTAAAGAAGATTATAAATTCTACAATGAGTATCCTATTTCTCTCACTGAGAGAATTTTCTTGTAGTTTGAAACAGTAGTCCTGGTCATCTGAAGTTTGTATCTAGGATAATGCCCTACCCATTTTCACCCTGTTGTGGCATCTAAGTGCTCAAGGGGCAGCTGTGATGTTCAGCTGTTGGAGCACTCTGGGTGGATAATCAATACCAGCTTCACTACATTCTTTTGATAGGAGAGTCTCTCTTTGGGTATCAATGTGTGTCTCCAGCCTTGGCCATTGGTGTTTCTCCATAGGGACTTCCATTAGAAAGCAAACAAAACAGAGCAAAACAAACAAATAGAAAAATCCCACTAATTCTAGGGCTGTTCTGTATTGTTTCAGTGTCAGCAGAACTCAGGATAGATTTAGTTCCTCCTCTCTTTGTAGGGCTGTGTCACCGTCTTGGGGTCTTTGTCACAGTAGCTCTATGACACAGAACACATATATCCAACCCAATTCTCAGAGGGGTAGCAGGTGACTGTTCCCAGCACACTCTTTCTGCTCTGTCAGGATCCAGGCTGATGGTGCTGCATCTCTCTGGAACCTTTCTGGTATCAGATTCAAGAGAACAGAATGAACCCTATGCTGCTAAGACAGTTCACACTTGAGTTGCTAATGTAAGTCAAATGGATAAGCCTGACATCACTGGGGCAGAGCAATGTAATTCCTCCCTAGGGAGGGGCAGCTTATGTTGTTAAGCACCATCCAGCACACCATTACGGTTCCTAACTAGGAGAGGCTCTCTATTTCTTCTCTAATAACAGCCCAGGGCTGGGGAGGATTCTGCAGCCTCCTGTCTGGGGCTAACAGTGCTGCTGTCCTCCAACTACAAGGCTCCTCCCTTCAGGAACATTATCTGGTCTTCCAGGGAGCTGGGCTCACCTGTTTTCTTCTGGTTCTTTACGTCCACCTTTTCTCAGTGTTTAGCCCTCAGAAGTTCAAGGTTTTTTTTGCAAACCGCCAACCTCAGTGCTCAAGTTTTTTGTTTGTTTTGTTATTTATAAAATTTTTATTATTTATTTTTTAGTTGAGGGAAAATGTGTTTAGGCATCCAGGATCCATGAGCTAATTTCTTGCTTTTGTTTGTTTGTTTGTTTGTTTACTTACTTGTTTATTTTTAAAGATTTGTTGCTCTGTGTGTGTGTCTGCGTGTCTATGTGTCTGTGTCTTTGGGTATGTTTTTTTTAATTGATGCTCTCCCAGAACAATGAATGTTGAGGGATCCTTGGAGAAAAGCGACAAAGAGCAGTGAATAAAAACTTTAAGCTTTATCTCCATACAAGTTCATCCTAGTTGAAAAGAAAGTGAAGTTGCTTAAATAAAGCTTGCTGGTGGAGGGCGGGGGCAGGTGGAGAAGGGGGAGCTGAAGACCTAGTTAACCTGAGCAAATCATGCTTTCTCATCCCATGATTTCCAAGCCTCATCATAAAGGGTTTTTGTAAAGGATCCCTAGCTTTCTCTAGGACCTTTCCTCAGAAAAGTTTAACACCACCCTCAGGTAGTTTGTTAGCCCACCTAGCAGGTACAAAGCATTAATATTCAAGTGAATTATCTATGAAAAGGAGTCAAGCAGAAATAGGTAAGTCAGAAAGTGAATTATCTCCATTTATATTCTAGTTTCTTGTACCACATATGTTGTTAATACTAACAAATCCTCATCTTTAATTTGGCCAATGTATATCATATTATATACATATATGTATATATACATAGTGATGAGTTGAATAGCCATGTATTCCGCATGGCTACAGGACTTGATCATTTAAAGTGCTATTATTGGGGAAGGGGGAGGGAAAAATTAAACAAATAAATCAAAATAAAAAAATAAACTGTCATTATTGGTGTTGGAGAGATTAAACAATGGTCAAGTGCCTGTCTGCATGTGGCTGACACTGATCATTCCCTAAACATCACCGGGGTGACCTCTAAGCACAGAGCTAGTAGTATTCCCTGAAAGCCACCAGGTGTAACTTAGTCCCTTTCCCTGAATGTTTTTTTTTTAATTTTCCCTTTCTGTTTTTTGTATAAGTATTTTATTATACCACTGTGAAATATACAATTACAAAATGTTCATATTTGGGTTTTGGTCATACAGTGTTCCAGCACCCATTTCTCTACCAGTGCCCATCTCCCACCACCAATGTCCCTGGTTCCCTCCCCTCCCCAGCCCACCTCCATGGCAGGTTCTTTATTTCTTTCCCTTTCTCTCTATCTCGTTCTCTTTTCCTTCCCTTCCAGATTGCGGATTACAGAACATACATTAAAGGGTTGTCATGAGTATCTTTTTGCCTGTATTTAATGCTCAGTTCTAGGTTGATATTAGTACTTTCGACAATTGTTAGCACACTGTTCCTTTTTCTGTCTTACCTAGCCTCTGACTCCCTCACGTTTGTTACCCCTGAATGTTTTTGGGTTGCGGATATAACTCAGCAATAGAACACTAGCTTTACATGTATAAGGCCACAGGTTTTATCACTTCCAAAGACAATAATAGTAATAACTTAAATGTTATTATTAAATTTTATATAGACTACTATTAAAAGATAAATATATAAGAGCATATAAAATAGACATACATCCTATCACCTTCCCATAGCAAGTTATTTAAAGTATCTTTTCTTTCAAACATGTCTTTCTTAGAAAGAAAAATTAAAAAACTAAAAATAAATTAAAAAAATTAAAAAATAGAAAGAAAATAAATGGGCTTATAGCCTACATTCTGCTTTTAAATGAATATGTTACTATGTCTATTTCTTGCACCAGTATGATGTCTTTTGGGGAGGGGTAAGGATGATGGGTGGGAGGTCCCACCTGGCAGTGCTCAGGGCTTAAAGCTGTATACTCAGGGATCACTCCTGGTGGGGATTTGGGTCATATGGAGTACTGGGGGTCAAACCTGGGTTGTGTGTTGGCAAGGCAAGCACCATACCTATTGATCTATCTCTCCAATTAAAACTGGCATGCAATTTATCAACCAAACTAGGCTGCTTTCGCAAGTAAGTTGCATGTAGGCAAAATCTGAATCATAAAGCCATTTTAATTATTATGGTTTTATATAGTAATATTCCTGCCACCTGGCCCTCAGGGTGTTGCAGGTGTGGCTGAGGTGCCTGGCTGCATCAGCAGGTGGCAGACAGGAAACAGATTTGTCTATACCCAGGGCTCTGCCCCGTGGGCCCTGGATGGTTGATGGTCTGACATAGAAAAATACTGGGTCCCCTGGGATGAACCCAGAGCCACGGCAGAGCCTGGCAAGCTACCCATGGTGTACTAAATATGCAAAAAACAATAACAATAATGGACCTCATTACCAATGAATGGATACGTTACTGGTGCCCGCTCAAGCAAATCGATGAACAACGGGAAGACAAGTGATACAAGTGATAGTAATATTCTTCTCATGCCTTTTATTTTATTTATTCATTTATGTACTTATTTATTTATGGTTTTGAGGCCTACTCAGCAGTGCTCAGGTCTTACTACTGGCTCTGTGCTCAAGGGTTATTCCTGGCAGTGCTTAGAAATCATGACTTTTATTTTAAAATCAATCACTCTTTACTCAAGTATAAAGTTCTGCAGAATTAAGTCATGATCAGATAAATATTCTAGAAGCATTTTCCCATCTCCTTTCCCTCTGTCGATGTTGTTTCCATGAGTGGAGGGTCACATACTTGCTAGGTTGTAGTGCTCACTGGGGTCTGCTCATCAAGTTGCAGTGCTCCCTCACTCAGCCAGTGCTCGCAGGGAGGGAGTGTGGTGCTCACCGAGAAAGCACACTCCTGGCTGCAGTACTCACTGGCAGGTACACCTAATTATGTTGCAACCCAAGATCTCTTGTGGCACTGGGACTCTGAGAGAGCAGAATTGCTGGGCACGAATAGCTTGGCACTTGCAGCAACAGTGGGCTTTGAAGTCTTGGCCTCATCCTTGTGAGCAGGCACTTCAATTACTGAGCCATCTCCTCACTCCTAAAATATTTTTGAATGATTCCCACACTTGATATGGAATACAGTGTATTTCATATCAATATATTGCTATTTTTTTCTCCCCCTTATGGGAATTGCCTACACCCAGCTGGACTCAAGGTTACTCCTTGTTCTACACTTAGGGATCAGTAATAGCATGTCAGGGAACCATAAAGGATGCCAAAGACCGAACCCAGGTTGAAAGACCAGTGCTCTACCTGCTATATGATGGTTCCTGATCCCATATCAGTCTTTTACCTAAACTTAAACTTTTATGCATTTTTACAGTATTTCTGTGACTTTCTATTGCTTTTCTGTTGATGTTGCATGCATTTGTGAGTTACTTCACAGAGGCATCTCTTTGCTCATAGTTACACTCAGGACCACTCTCTCCCTTTAGTTTCTGTAGTGCTACCTTCCTAGCTCTTCCTACATGGCTTCCAATCAGCTGTAGCTTCATACTTTTGTACTGTGTCTGCTTCATAGCTGCCATTCCACTTCCTGCCACTTTCTCACCTGTTGTAGGGGCATCTTCATTCTAATCAGTACAGATGAGAAAAGATTCATAGATTCAGTTCATATCCTTCCACAAACGAAGAACAAAACCTCTGTCCAGTATGACAGGGTCAAGCTGAGTTGCGGGCCTTCCTCTGTGACATTAATTGCAAAAGGGAGATGTCCTTCCCAAATTCCACACCACTTCTCACTATGCCATCAGGAAGGTCTATTTGCAGTGTTATTTGATTGTTTATTTATTTTGAGGCATTTCTTCTTTGCCGTGTCAATGTTGACTGACACAGGTTATCCAAGGCCATAATTATTCCTTCAATTATTCTTCAATCAAGTAACACCCATTTCCCCACTATAGAAATGGTGTTATCACAGATCCTACAAGGACCTAAAGAAGATTCTGGTGGATAATCGCTGAGCTTCTTCCTAAAAGCTAGGATTTGGGGTCACTTTCTTCACCGGTCATTGGCACCTTGTCCCTTGCCCCCTTTTCTTGCCTACAGACCCTTAGCTGAATGATTTCCACAAGTCCTCACCTCCTGGCCTTTCTCCTCAGGTGTTAAAACCATTGAGCTAAAATGCTCCCCCTTCTGCCAGCACAGATCATTGTATTGTTTTCTACCTGTTGAATTCATACACTAAAGGCAGACCTCTGACTTTATAGAAGTCCTGTTTTCCCTTGAGACGCATAAATTCAGGAAGTTCCCAAGTTAAAACTCACCCTGCTTCCAAAATGCCTTTGCTAATATGTTATTTGGAACCTGGAACCAATTTCTTCCAGCAAAAGCTTGTTCCATCAGAATAAGGCATTAACGGGTGGTTATGGCCTTAGTCCAGTCTATTCCAACATGCTCAAGATACTACATATCTGTCGAGCCAACCGCTGTGAAGTGTGATGGCTGAGAATTTTTTTGTCCACCAGGTTTTCCTATAGCACTGTGAGTCCAGCTCTCTGGACTAAGCTCTTTACCCCTGACCTCGTCCTAATAATCATTTTCAAATGATTATTTTTTTCCTTTATTTAATAGTATTGGGGCCAACCCCAAGGCCTTCATACAACCTAGCTTGAGTTCTGCCACTCATTGTCGTCTTTAGCCTTCTAGGATTTTATGTTTTATTATTTATTTATTTATTTATTTATTTATTTATATTCATTCATTCATTTACTTACTTATTTTGCTTTTTGGGTCACACCCAGCGATGCTCAGGGGCTACTCCTGGCTCTTTGCTCAGGAATTACTCATGACAGTGCTCGGGGACTATATGGGATGCCCGGGATCAAACCTGGGTTGGGCGTGTGCAAGGCAAACGTCTTACCCGCTATGCTATTGCTCCGGCCCCTGTTTTGTTTTTTGGGTTTTTTTCCCTAAGAGCTTTGCACTCCACTATAAGATATGATGGGAATTTAACACAAGGTGAGGCCACAGTCATCTGTCATGATGACTGTGGCCTGTCAGTCATTTGATCTGTCCCTGCCGATCAAAATGTAGCCGTACCTGAGAATTGAGGCACACCGTGGGCCGTGGGATGAGACCTATTGCATCAGGAATAAAACAGTCAAAAAATCTTCTGAGAGAGCAGAGTGTTCCAGGTAGAGGGAAGCTCAGCTGTTCTTGGGATATGGCTGCAGGCCGGCACACAGAGGCTAACCCACCTTTGAATGAAACAAAGAATGAAGGCATGAAAGACAAAGGCAAGCATCCATGTCCCCAAAGCCCAATGTGGCAGGCAGCCATCACCTTACAGGGTTTCCCTGGTGAAAGTGTCCCCAACTCTCTGACATTGCTCCATCGCAGTCTGCTTTACCAGAGGGAGAAGGGGTGTGGGGTGGGGGTGTCTTTCATCTGTGTCTCTGTAATCAGAGCAGCCAGGAGTCCAAGACCTTACAAGTGCAAGGTCAGTCTCAATGTAAAGACATCTAGGAACGACCACGGACCAGCTCCACTTGCACGTCCTTGCTCTCTCTCCCAGCTGTCCGTGTGGGCGAAAACTGGGGTTTAGATTTTAGAAACATCATGGTAAGCCTGGAAGTTACCCAGGGAGTAGGGGTTCAGTGCGGGCTGAGGGTCGGAGGTACCTACTCACTCCACTGCCTGGACTTTGAGACGTGGTTCCGGAAAAGCTCAGGGTGCCCTAAGAACCCCTGGAGGCACAGTCGCCGCCGCGGGAGGGAGAGCGCTCAGAGCAGCCGGGCCAGCGCGGGGCGCCCTGCGTGGGAAGGGGACGCCGGCAGGGCGGGGCAGGGCGGGGCGCGGCTCCTCCGCCCTCGGCTCCCGCCCCCCGCGGCCGGGCTGTCCTCGGGCTGGGCGCTCGCGGCGGCCGCTGGAGCCGGGCGCGCAGCCGCGTCCTCCTCTGTTCGTCGCCCGTGGAACCCGGGCCGCGCCGTCGCCGCTGCTCGAGGGCATGCGGCACCCGCAGGGGCCCCCCGCTCCCGGGCTCGGCTGCGCGGGCGCGCTTGAGCGGTGAGTGGGGCGCAGCGGGCGGCTGGGGAGCGCAGGAGCGGCCGGGGCGCGGGGTCTCCTCCAGGCCTGGCCCGCAACTCTTCATAGCTGCCTCGGGGTACAACCCGGACCCCAGGCTTGGTGGGAACGCGACTTTCTAGAGCGGGGTGCAGCACAACTTGCCCTTTCGCACCTTTTTCCCCCTCCCCGTTTTACTTTTTGCAATCAAAACCCAATGGAGCGTCCGCACCCGGCGAGCTGGGCACGGGGATGTGCAGCGTCCTGCACGCTCGGCTCGGCTCTGCCCGCCGGTGGCACAGGTGCTTCTTTCCAAAACTTCCCTTTTACGTTTCCCCACACCTTTAAGACCTGGAGCCGTCGATGCTGTAAACGGAGGCTCTACAGTGCATTTAACGTTTTACAGCGTCCCAGGTACTCCTGATTCACTCTGTCGCTTAGGGAACCATGGAACCATGAGCGGCCCAAAGGATTTGGGAAATATCTTGACTAAAGAGAAAAGCACTATTAGGATTGTGCCCTGTGAGTGGCTGGAGGTCTCGGTGATCCTGCATCACCACCGCCAGACAAAAGTGCTTTGTTCTATGGCCATGTTACTTTATTGCTTTCCGTCAGCAAGTCGCAACTATTAAAATTGCTTCGCGATTTCTCAGGTATGTTATCTGAGGAGTGACTGAATAGTGACTGAATATTGGAAACAATTTAGTCTTATTAAGATAATCATTAAAACAGCCCTCAAAAAGCGTTTGTTGGTCAATTGTTAACAGACCTTTCCACGAAATGTTTCCATCGGAATTTGTATTGTGATTGTAATTCTTTTCTCCCTCTTCATTCTTTTCTTGCCGAGTCTATTACCTTGGAATGCCTGAAAAGTAAAGGACTAGTTAGCTTCTCTCGTTTCCTACTTGTTTCATTTACAGTTCCTTCATTAAAAAAAATTAGGGATCGTGATTTACAAAACTCTTAAAGTAGGGTTTCATATATAAAATAAGCTCCTACTTGTTTTAAGTTAAAGAAAGTTCATATTAGTCACAGGTGAGAGATCCTTCCTCACTCACAGGCTATCATGCTGTCCAGTACATGCACTTTTTAAAGCGCGTGAACTTTTGAATTGCTAAGGAGAATTGTTGGTGTGAACATCAATAATCACTATCTTGCTTCCCAGAGACATTGGATGCAGTTTTGTGTGACCCTCGCCTATGACTAGAATTCTTTTAGGACTAAAAGTTAAGTTAGAAACACATATCCTTGGTTCTGTCCACAGGTTGCTGTCCAAGCAATCTGGGCCATTCTTCAAAGACCAGCAAGCAAAGCTTGCTAGTACGATTGATGGACTTGAGATAAGCTTCCAGAGTTGCCTCAGGTGTCTTGAGATTCTTTGGACTAGAATCGCCAAGGAACTTGGCCATCTGCCATCCAGATATCTCTTATATTAATTATCACTACCATATAACTAGAAAAATTGATAATGTTGACGTGCTTTTGTTTTCTTTTGTGTGCAGTTAGAATTTAAAATCATAACATTGACATAACTACAAATGAGACGTCTTCTTTTCTAAATCTGGCAAATGCAGATATCAGCTATCAGAGTCTCATTAGATCTGTCTCGAGAATCTGGATGTTTTACACGATGTTGATAGAATAAATCATATGTTTTCTAGGAAAGAAGACTGGAATGAAAACGTAAAATCTGTCGTTATGTTTTGAGTGTATTCATCAGAACCTATTTAAGAATCACAGCATGTTAATTCTCACATTTTTGCAAGAACATGCATTGACAAAGGGCCAAGTGGCCCTGTATCCAGGCAGCAGCAAGGTACACACTTTCAAGGGCCCGGTCGGCCACTTCTCCCCCAAGTTTTTTTATTTTTATTTTTTTTATTTTTAAAATTACAAAGATATACAATTAAAAAGTTCATATTTGGGTTTTGGTCAAACAGTGTTGCAGCACCCATCCCGCCACCAGTGCCCATCTCCCACCACCAACGCTCCCCGGTTCCCTCCCCCACCCCAAGCCCTCCTCCATGGCAGGTTCTTTATTTCTTTCCATTTCTCTCTCTTTCTCTTTTCCGTGGATTGCTGCTCCTCCGCAAGTTTTCAGCTTCCTGCGGAGGAGCAGCAATCCACGGAACTTTAGCTCAACCTCTTATTTCTTCGGGCTAGGGCAAAGGGAATCACTATAACTTGAATGGGAATTACTATAACTCAAATTGCCCATTAGCCCTTCTCTTTGGGGGTATACATTAGTTCAAAATGTGCTGTCCTGTGATTATACAGAGTGGTTAAGTCTGATTGCAAGCTTCTAAATGGTGGCGCCCAGGCCCAAGGCATTATTAATGTGGTCTGAAAAGAAGAGCAGGGCTTTACTCTGAGATTAGCCTTTGTTTCGGGCCACACTTGGTGACTTCAGACACATAGCTGTAACTCCCTAAGTCTTAATTTTCTCATCTGTAAAGATGAAGGTTATGCCTACCTCCCAAGAAAAGGACAAAATATTTATCAAGATATCATACTAGGGAGTAATCCTTCCATACCAGTGTTCTTTTTCTTCCGAGATCAACTCTGAAGTATTGACATTTCTGTGAATGTGGGTGTAATGTATATTGTTAAGTGCCCCAGATATTACACAATTGTGCATTCCTCAATATAGATGACTTGAGATGTTTTACATGTCTCCTATATACTTTCTCCTTTCCTGGCCGTGTTTCTTTGCTTTTCCCTCCATCATTCCTCCTGTGGGTCGTGAACCTCTTTCTCTGGCTTTGTTCATCCTTTGCCCCCTGTTCTAGAGCCCTAGTGTAACTCCTAGAGTTCCCTGTAACTAAGTCCTGTGACTAAGGGCATGGACGGGAGAGGTGGTGGTGAAAGCCAGAGAGCAATCTAGAAGTCCAGTTCTTTGGGCAGCCTTGAACTCAGACAAGTTGACACTAAAATTTATCTTTATCACCATTCAGGAAACAATATTCCAATACTCACATTCCATCTGCAATGTCTGTTCATAGTTTATCAGTTGTCCCAAATGCCTCCTTGTCCTGTGATGTAGGCTCTCCATTTTGTGATTGCAAATGACCTTCAGTAAGCTGCTGGTCACCCTGGAATTGGTTTTTTCATTTACACAGTAGAGATAATAATTCTTCTTCTGCCTGTCTTTCTGGACTGCTGGAGTAACAGAGGCTGGATCTCTGATGTGGAACCCCAGATGGGCCGTACTGAGTAATAATCTCTCCACGCAGCTTCAGTCCTGTGGGATGAATACTCCTATACCCCATTCACAGCCCTCTCTGCCAGCTTCTGATGTGGAAGGAGAGACCAGGGTGGGAATCCAAGAAGATGAATTTTAGGACTGAGATTACCTAATACTGTGTGGTTCAAGACCGAGGGCAAAGTTCCAAAGAAACGTTAATTCCCTCCCTGTCTGAATCCTCTGCTCCTGTCAACTCCTAGTGGACAGAGACAAAGAACTAACACCAGTGATTCGTGAGTGATGGTGAGAGCACTCACTGGGGTACACTGTGTCGTCTTCACTATCCTGGGTCTTTGTCCTAATTGTCTCTAAGGCTCATCTTGCAGAGCACTAAACTCATTCAAGACAACACCCTACAGTCCAGTCATTTAATTCATTCTGAATTATATATAATATATGACTACAAGAATATTCTACCTGCACAGCAGAGCCTGGCAAGCTACCGTGTCATATTTGTTATGCCAAATACCAGTAACAATTATAGAACTCATTCCCATGACCTGATGGAATGAGTTGAGGCTCTATATGTTCCTGGAGCAAGCAGGTGCCCTTGGGCTCTACTTGCATGAGACAGGATATTTGTAGATGTTACTGGTACCGCTCGAGCAAATCCATGATGAACGGGAAGACAGTGATACAGTGATATACATATATAATTGAGAATGAATCAAATATATACATATATTTATACATATATGTATAGATGTACATATGTGTGTATATTACATATATACACATATCACTTATATCACTTGTCTTCCCGTTTTTCATTGATGTGCTCGAGCGGGCACCAGTAACATCTCCATATGTCCTGTTGTGAGCTAGTGTAGCCCAAGGGAATCTGCTCGCTCCAGGAACATGAAGAGCCTCAAACCATTTGTTCAGGTGATGGGAATGAAGTCTATAATTGTTACTGGTTTTTGGCATATCAAATATGACATGGGTAGCTTGCCAAGCTCTGCTGTGCAGGTGGGAAACTCTCGGTAGTAGCTTCTCATAGGCTCTCAGTTTGTGCATTTACTGATGAACCACAATGGGGAGAGATCAGCTTTATCTCAGGTGGAGCTGTGGAGTCCAGATGTTGAAAATGGTGGCCCTCATGATGTGGGATTCCTCTGACTTCTTGCGAGGCTCTATTGGGATGGCAGGCCAGGGCTAGAACTGTCTTCCCTCCCAGATGTCTCATGATTAGCCAAGCACAGGGAAAGCCAGTAGCAGCTCTGCCCTGTGTATCTATGTCTCTGGTTTAAGCATAGCTGGGCTTGAAGTAAACTTCGCTGTAGGGTGGGACTCTGATGAGCAGGGCTTGAGATCGGCTTTTCTCTTGGGTGGTGCTCTGACAAGCTGTAGAGTTCGGATGTTGACTGCAGACTGCCCTCATCGTGTGGAGGTTCTTCTGGCTTCTTGCGAGGCTCTATTGGTATGGCGGGCCAGGGCTAGAACCAGCCTTCCCTCCTGGATGCCTCATCACTTGTATCA
This sequence comes from Cryptotis parvus, assembly GCA_021461705.1. NCBI lineage: Eukaryota > Metazoa > Chordata > Mammalia > Eulipotyphla > Soricidae > Cryptotis > Cryptotis parvus. Next base: position 18,719 of record JAJIBD010002746.1, read on the forward strand.
CTTGTATCACTTGTCTTCCTGTTGTTCATCGATTTGATCGAGCGGGCACCAGTAACATCTCCATATTTCCTGTCACATGCTAGTGTAGCCCAAGGGCAAATCTACTCCCTCCAGGAACACGAAGAGCCTCAAACCATTGTTCAGGTCATGGGAATGAGGTCTATAATTGTTACTGGTTTTTGGCATATCAAATACGACATGGATAGCTTGCCAGGCTCTGCCATGCGGGTGGGATATTCTAGGTAGGAAGCTCCTAGAATGCAGTTTGTGCATTTACTGATGATCTGTGTGGCCGCTTCACAGCTGAGCGCATCAGGGAGAGATCGGCTTATCACTTGGGTGGAGCTCTGATGAGCTGTGGAGTCTGGATGTTGAAAATGGCTGCCCTCATGGTGTGGGGGCCGCCATTTTCAACAAACAATAATACATGAAAAAAAGAGAACTGTCCTGGGTAGCACTGGGGTATTCAAATATGAATCAGGTCAATAAAATGAAGATTGTGATCTTAACCAGATGAATTTCCCTAATGTTCATTATTCTGATTGTCACGCAAACACTAATCTTTGTGAGAGCTGTTAAAGAATGAAACTAAACTTTAAACTGTGACTATATATATATATACATATATATACATATACATATATACATATATATGTATACACACACTATGTTGTGTGTGTGTGTGTGTGTGTGTGTGTGTGTGTGTGTGTGTGTGTGTGTCCAGGATATTGGGACTCAGTGAGAGGGGACAACTTTGACTGCTTGGTTGGCCCCACTGATATTTCCCTGCAAGCTGATATCCTCCTCCCTGTTCCTTTTTCTGTCCATCTTCTAACCAAACTCCTTCCCTTACCCCTAATTGCCTATACTTCTGTGCTGTGACCCCTGCCATTGCCCCACTGCCGTGGACCTCCCTCCCTTGCTCAGATGTGAATCATTCATACACCTTAGGCTGGGTCAGGATAGTTGTTATTCTAAAAACAACCTACCCAGTATGCCTGCCCCATCTCTCCTATGGATGCTAATCAGCTCCCGGCTCCCCCTCCCCCATATTACTCATCAGCTAATTCTGTGTCCTCAGTGCTCTATGGGACTTCGGGCTTGGAAATTCTACTAACCCTGGCCTTGATCCTGTCATAGACAGGTTGAATAGTATCAAAACAGAATGGCTTGGGGTATAATGCAGTGAGTTGCTGGAAACTAGGCCCTCCATAAGCACCACCAGTTTGCCCAAAGCCCTGCACACTGGTATGCAATCTAGTTAAAAGCAATAAACTTGCTTTGTAAAAGCAGCTTTAAAGGAAACTGCTTGGCCTCCCCCTTTCAGCCAGGCTGCTCCAGAGCCTCTTCCCTGCATAAATTCTGTAGGTTCTCCCGGAGGGACTCAGATCTTTTAAGTCGGAAGTAGGTAGAGGAGTTAGAGGCTTTCACTCCGCAAGTTAAGTTAAATATCCCAAAGTCTCAAACTCCTCGGCAGTGACTAGTTATTGAAGACTGAAGGAAGGGGTTAAAGTGTCAAGTCTGTCAAGAGAACATTCATGGATCATGTCCTTCTTGACTTTTAATAAATCAGTCTTTTTTGGTTTTGGTTTTGGTGTCACACCCCGCAATGATGAGGGGTTGCTTCTGGCTCTGCACTCAGGAATTATTCTTGGCAGTGCTTGAGGATCCATATGGGATGCCAGGGACTGAGCCCTGGTTGGTTACATGTAAGGCAAATGCCTGACCCACTGTACTACCATCACTCTGCTCCCTTTTAATAGGGGTCCTTTTTCTAAACTAATTTCCTGTGAGTTCGGTGAGGTAAAATTTTGTGTACACAAGAAGTAAAATCGTGTGTTCCCATGGAATTAGTATTTGACAGGCTTCTGAGAAAGAATAAGTACAGGTAATGAAAATAAGAGGTGACTGATTACTGTAACAGACTCGTGGGCTCATGGAGGACAAGAAGTCCCACTTCTGCGATTTGCAAACTGGCAAACCGGGAAAGCCAGTGGTATGATTTAGAGTGAGTCCAAAGGTCTGTAAACCAGGGAACATCACGTGCAAAGGGAGGAGGTGGAGGTCTCAACTTAAGTAATAGGGAAAAAATTCCCTTTCTTCCACCTTTTTCAATTCTGGCCCCCTATGAGTTGAATGATGCTTATTCATATAGATACAAATAATCTTTACTGAATCTGATGATTTGAAGACTAATCTCTTCCAAAAATATAGCATCACAGACATACTCAGAAACAATATTTTCTAAACTCCCTGGGTATCATTTAACCTAGTCTGGTTGACACACAAAATTAATCTTTTTAGTTGGTGTTTGTTAGATTGTCCAAGCTCCCGCCTGGCCTGCACTGTCTGTATTCCGTCACACTCCACACCTCCCCCCCAACCCCCGCCGGAGGTTTCTTTGACCAGATTTAGAATCTATCTTATATTTATTTGCCAGGTCTCTTCTGAAAAAGTTCCTCTGATTTCCTCTTTCCCTAAAATACGTGCCATTAAATGTGTCTCAGAATACAGATTTTTATTTTGTGGCTAACTTTCAGCTTTGGTTGAGCAAGTGCGTTTCTTGGGAGCCAGATCCAGGTTGTGTGTTCTAAAAAAAGAAAACCCTGTTCTTGAACATTCTCATCAGAAGGTACCTGATGTGAGCCTGTCCCACCAGCAGAATATTGATTGACCTGATCACCTGGTTATGTTTCTTCCCAGGCTCCCTATTGTCACTGTTTCCCCATTTCTAATTTCCTAATGTTTGTGGCAAAGTATTTAGAGTAGCTAATGATCTATTCTTCATTAATCCTTCACCTACAGCCCTACTATTTATCACTGACTTCTGCCTAAACCAGGTACTCTACCAAGTTGCCAAATAGTGATTCGTTATTTCCATTACGCCTACTTGAATTAGTTAGAATCTATTATAAGGAAAAAGTTTTCGTTCCATCAAGCATTTGCTCGTTTATATAGGAAATCGTGAACTCCTTTTTGTATTCAACACATTTCAAAATGTTACTTTTCTTAATTTGATAGTCAGTCAGACCTTGGTCAGGCCGGGGTCATGCCCCTTTGAGCTGGCTTTTGCACATCCCTGTTATTCACTGGGCATTTCTTTCTTTTCTGGCATCATATGATAGCACAGATTCATCTTATTTTTCATGACCCACTTAGTCTTCCTTTTTAGCAGGGGATTCTACTTACAAGTAAAAATACGGGAGGTCAGTTTTCTTGTTTCTGTACTGTGCTTTATCTGTCAGAGGGCATTTATGGGCATACACATGATGTATGTTAATGTATCGGACCACACATTAGAAAATCTTGAGTTCATACCAATTTTTGCAATTAGTATATAGTAAGTAGTAGTAGTAGTAGTAGTAGTAGTAGTAGTAGTAGTAGTAGTAGTAGTAGCAGCAGCAGCAGCATAATCACAGCATTTGCAGTCCTCTACTAGGGGACTAATTTTTGCAATTAGTATATAGTAATTAGTAATAGTGGTGGTGGTTGTGGTAGTGGTAGCAGCAGCAGCAGCAGCAGTAGTAGTAGTAGTAGCAGCAGCAGTAGCAGCAGCAGCAGCAGCAGTAGTAGTAGTAGCAGCAGCAGCAGTAACAGTAGCAGTAGAGTAGTAGTAGTAGCAGCAGCAGCAGTAGTAGTAGTAATAGTAGTAGTAGTAGCAGCAGCAGTAGCAGTAGCAGCAGCAGTAGTAGTAGTAGCAGCAGCAGCAGCAGTAGAAGTAGTAGTAGTAGTAGCAGTAGTAGTAATAGTAATAGTAGTAGTAGCAGCAGCAGTAGCAGTAGCAGCAGCAGCAGTAGTAATAGTAGCAGCAGCAGCAGTAGCAGTAAGTAGTAGCAGCAGCAGCAGTAGTAGTAGTAATAGTAGTAGTAGTAGCAGCAGCAGTAGCAGCAGCAGTAGTAGTAGTAGCAGCAGCAGCAGTAGCAGTAGTGGTAGTAGTAGTAGTGGTAGTAGTGGTAGTAGTAGCGGTAGTAGTGGTAGTAATCAAAGCATTTGCAGTCCTCTACTCGGGGAGTTTTCCATACATCTCCAGATATGTTTGCACATATCTTCTCTAGTAGTCAGATCCTTCGATCTGTTTATCTTCAGTGCTTTAATTATTTGATCTTAATAGCCTACCTCTCCCTCCAAGACCACTATGCATCTTCTGCTCACCTTCCCATTGCTTCTGCCTTGTAAGCCCTTGTCTCCCTGAAGCTTACCTCTCTCCCAATCCCTCCTGCTCACTCCTTGTGACTCTGCACCATGCCTCTGTGGTCTTCCCCCACTTCCCTCTCAGCAGACTGCATTCTCTGTTGTGTGTCTGAGCTCTGGGCTCTGGCAAAAGGAAAAGAGAAGGCAAAGGGAGAGAGTAGAAGAGGGAAATGGAAGGAAAAACCAAACGAAAATCATATATACATTTTTTTAAAGTTTTGATCTATGCTACAAAAATTATGTTAATGTACATTATCACCAACATGTTATTATGATACCAGTTTTCTTGTTCCTGGGCTAATACTGGATTTTATTCGCCAGTTAAAATGTTGTCCATCTGTTGACACTTTGCTTTTGTCTCATTACAGCTCATACACTACTTAAACCTGTTTAATACGTCTATCTTACCCTCAAAGTTAGGGTGGGTTTTGGTCTGTTTTTGTTTAGGGGCTACTCCCATTGGTTCTCAGAGCTCTGGGATCACTCAGGTGACCACATATGCATGTGGTACAGAGGACTAAACCAAGATTAGCCGCATACAAGACATATGCCTTAACTTCAATATTGTCTCTTTAACCCAAGATCAGTGGCAATCTCACTACCACTGGGATTTCTTGTTTGATTTTGTTTTGTTTTGGCCACACAGGGGTCACTCCCAGTGATTATTGGTGAACCATGTGGTACCAGAGATTGATTTCAGGCCTCCCACATGCAAAGCATGTGTTCAGCCCATTGAACTTGTCTCCTACCACTGTTTTTTTTTTAAATTTTATTATACCACTGTGAGATATACAGTTACAAAGGTGTATATGTTTGGGTTTCAGTCATACAGTGTTCCAGCACCCACTATCTACCAGTGCCCATTTCCCACCACCAATGTCCCCTTATTCTCTCCCTCTTCCCCAGCCTGCTTCTATGGTAAGCACATTGCCTTCTCTCACTCTCTCTCTCTCTCTCTCTCTCTCTCTATATATATATATATATAGAGAGAGAGAGAGATATATATATATATATATATCCCCTCTCTCTTCCTTATCTTACACATTGTGGCTTGCAATACATTCATTTAGAGGTTATTACCACTGGCTTTTGAACAGGATAATTCTTTGTTGTGGGAGAGCCTGTTCTGTGCATATTAGCATATAGTGGGGAAACCTTGACCTTAACACACTACATGCCACCACCACATGCCAGACATGTTTGTCTGCAGAGTCTTCAGATACTGAGGCAGCCCTGTAGGGAGGGGGTCAGCTCTGGCCGAGAGGCCACTGCTATAAGTGATGATTTCCAGACGACCGGGTGCTTCTGTTTTTATACACACTTTGTAGGACCGTCTTTCTCCTGCATATGGTGAATAATGAACATAAGATGCACATAGATGAGTGAAATCAGACCTTGGTTGAGTCACTACGACAGATTCAAGAGGACTTGCCCATTGAATTTATGCAACTCTACTTGTGTGCAAAACCCTTGAACATTTAACAGAGGAAAATAATAAGGTACACCAGCAATATTAGATTTTTCTGCATCGCTACTGGATCATTAATATTTTTTCTCAGAGTTTTTCACCCCTATTTCTTATTATTTAAGTCTACAGCTCTGGAGCTGGGGAGACAGCTTAAGGGGCTTGCATGTAGACACTTGGTTGGACCTTCAGCACTATGTGGCTTCTAAGTATAGCCCTGGTACCTCCAGCAACGTGAGGCCTAAGCATTTCTGTATCACCTGCACAGCCACTAAACCACCTGAACAGGTAGCTGAGTATGGCAGGAGTGATTCTGGGACACCCTGAGCACTGTTTCTGAGGTCAGCTTCCTCAGCCTTTCAAAAGAGTCTGTGGCAAGTCAGCTAAGAAACTCTGTTTTGTTAATGGAGAAAGTAAACTACTTTAGGAGGTGGGTTTTGTTTTGTTTTGTTTTGTTTTGTTTTGTTATAGCAGGGGGGAACACACCTAGTGGTGCTTAGGACTTACTTTTGCTTCTGTGCTCAGGGATACCTCCTGGCAGGCTCTGGGAATCATGTGAGGTGCCTGGGATTAAACCTAGGTTAGCTAGACAAGGTACCCTTATACACCAAACCTCTCCTGCTCCAAGAGGTGTTTTTTAAATTACATCCTCAACATGCTAGATGTAACCTAGGTCAGTTATATTTCTTCATAGGAGTGTTTATCTTTCCCTGTAGCTTATCTGTTCAGGAGTGGGAATGTCTGGTCTATGGTCCATATAAAGACCCTGAATCATAAGGTATTTGACAGGACAGATGCATCATTTCCTGTTGACTATGCACAACCCATCTGCCTATATTATATGATCTCACACTGATGTTATAAATGCCCAAATGATTTTTGGCAGAAAAATGATTCCCCACCCCTGAATATCTCCAGGCTCCTTTGAGCTTTCTTTGAAACAGGCAAACGGACTAATCATTGCTATTTTCTTTTTTTTTATTGCTATTTTCTACTATGTCTTGAGAGTTTTATTCTGTCATTTAAATTTTTTATATGGACCCATAAACTTTTGTCAAAAATTCTGAGAAAAGTACTTAAAATCTTTTTAAAATTTACCTCAATCATATTATTTTGCTTCTAGAGTCAGTAAATGTTTACAAAGGGTATTAATGTCATTACAGAGGACAAATCTGCGTAATTCATTTCTCATGGAGGCACAGAATTAACTGCTGCAAAGAGCCCCCGGTGACCAGTGATTTGGAGAGAGCCTTGGACAGAGCAGGGAGGTATCAGAGTGTCTCCACTGCCCACGTCTCATTTTTTCTTCTGGGAAGTGAATGATATTGTTGGACCCTTGCTGGGTCCAAGAGGGGAGAATGGAGAGCTGCCCCTGAGGGTTGGTCAGGGGGATGCCAGTGAGTGTATTCTGCTAGAGTACGCTAAGATCCAGTGTCTCAGGAAGCATGACATAGTTAGACATGTAAACAGTGTAAGCAGGTTAAAAGCCATTTGCACTAAATGCGTTCAGTGCTTTCAGGCACCATTTATTGACTTTGAACAGTGTAGGAGAGGAGACCTTTGCATTGGGGTTCTTATGGTGATGACTCGCCCAATCTGAGAAAGGGATTTTAACTTTGGTCTCCCTTCCCCCTTTGGGGGCTCTCTTTACCTATTGGGAAAGGCTGGCCCTGGAGTTAACTAGATTGGAATCTGGACTCAGATGTCTCTGAACCCAAAAGTGTGCTGAGCACTGTACTCTGACTATTTTATTTGTCTTCAGATCCCAGCAACCCACAAGTTAGAGCTTGTCTTCTTTTTATGGAAGAGGAACTTTACAATAGAAACTTTAAAATGTTAAGGAACATTGTTCAGATCCAGCTGATAACAGCAGTATTTATACCTTTATCAGAGACTGTTCCAGGCACCTATTTAAATTTCCCATCAGCCTTTGGAAGAAGGTATTATTATTATTACCTCTATAGATGAGAAAGTTATGCCTATTTAATTTCAAATTCAGGCCACCTAGTCCCTTGCTGCTTATCATATGTGTAACCAATGTCCCAAGCCTGTTTCTTGAAGGAACTGTCTTTTTGCCCATAGTATGTTCACAGCATTCTCATTGGAAGTCAATTAACATTATATGCCTGAGTTTATTTCCAAGCACTCTTTTCTGTTTCATTGATATATATATGTAAAATATGTATATATAAAAATATATACATATATACATATATACACACACCAATGAAAAATTATATATATATATTATTTATAGGGATGTTGGGGATTATATAATATATAAAAATATATATATATATTTATTATATATTATATAATAATATAATATATAAAAATTATATATATATACACAATTTTGTTGTAGTTCTGGGCACCACACCTAACTATGGTCAGCAGTGCCGGTAGGAGGGTCCCATAACCGTGGACTGAGTATAGGGCCTTATACATGCAAATCATATGCTCTGTCATTTGAGATGTATCACTGGCTCCTACCAGTGTCTTTATATCCACCAGCTCTGCAATATGTTGAAATCAAGAAATATGAGACTTCCAAATAACTTTTTTTCAATATTCTTTTGGCTTGTTGACAGTTTGTAGTTCTGTATAAATTTGAGGATAGTTCACTTGTATTTCCATAAAACATGCCATTGAGATTTTGATAGGATCTGAACTGAGTAATATAAATCACTTGAGTATATAAGCATTTTAATAACATCAAAACTTATAATGAATTACATGGGATGACTTTCCACATACATTTGCCTTTAATTTCATCAGTCTTTTAAAGTATGCAAATCTTATCCTTCTATGGTTAGGCTTAGTCCTAGTATTTTATTTGTCTTGTTGATGTTATTGTTTTTGGCCCATACCTGGTGATACTCAGGCATCACTTCTGGCACTGCACTCAGGAATTACTCCTGGCACTGCTCAGGGGACTATATGAGGTTCTGGTATGAGGTTCTGGTCATTTGCATACAAAATAGCACTCTACCTGCTGTGCTATGTCTCCCGCCATATTTTACTCTTTTGATATTAATTGTATTGTTAATTAATTAATTTGTTAATTAATTAATTTGATGTTAATTGTATTGTTCTCATTTTTTATTGTTCATTGTTAGTATATAGAAATGCTACTAGTGTTGAGTATCTCTTTTGTATCCCACAATTTATTGAGAGAGAGAGAGAGAGAGAGAGAGATCTTTAGGGTTTTCTTCATGTGAGATTATGTCATCTGCAAAGAGAATTTTACTTCTTCCTTTCCAAATTAAATTCCTTTGAAATATTTTTCTTGCTTAATTGTTCTGACATTGAGTACAAAATTGAATTGAGGGGCTGGTGCGACAGCACAGCATGTAGGGCGTTGCCTTGCATGTGTCCAACTGGGTTCAATCCCCAGCATCCTGTATGGTCCCCGAGCCCGCCAGGAGTAATTCCCGAGTCAAGAGTCAGGAGTAACCCCTGAGCAGGGTGTGACCCAAAAAAACAAAAAAAAAAAAGAAAAAAGAAAATTGAATCGAGTGGCCAGAGTGGGTATCTTTGCCTTGTTCGTGGTCTTAGAGGAAAAACTCTCAGGCTTTTACTGCTGGGCATGGTATTTGCTATGAGTTTGAGTATGGTGTTAGTTGTGGGAGCAATTCTCTTCACCTTCCTGCACATTTGTTTATTCAGAATTTGTGTTCTTCTATCACACCGTGGTTCCTCTCCTCTCCCTCCTCATCCCACATTCCCTTATCCCTTAAGCTTAGTCATTGTGTCGTGGAGTCATTCTCTTGAGCAGGGGCAAATCTTTCCTGAATAGTAGTTATTTAGAGTCAGTATAGGATGACTTTGTCATAGTTCCGTATAAAACTGCAACAATATAATGTCAGTTGTATAATCCATTGGATTGTCTAGAAATTTTAGTCATGAAACTTTTGGGGGAGTCCTGTGCCCAGTTTATTGAGAATTATCTCTGTGACAAGCTTCTTATTAAGCCTATTTTTAAACATTGTTTTCAGTTCTTGCCAGGTCAGCACTGTGCCGAGTTAGAGCACTTGCTGAAAGCTGTGAATCTAACCTAAGTCCAGCTCACACCAGAACTTTTGCCTCACCTTCTTGCCCTCATGGGAGTTGTAGAATAATGCTTGCTTTTTTTTGGGAAAGGTTTGGTTTCCCAGAACTCCACAGATCTCTTCTTCCCTTCTCTACCCTCTGTTTTATTCTATCTATGTTTAAAATCATCTGCTTCTTAATCATTTAGACTGTGCTTTTTTATTTTTTAGTTGAGTTCTTTATTTTATTTGACTAAGGTTTGGAGGCACACTTGGCTATGTTCAGGGCTTACTCCTGGCTCTGTTCTCAGTGATCACTCCTGGCAAAACTTAGGTTACCATGTGTGGTACTAGGAATTGAACCAAGGCTGAACACATGCAAAGCAAGCACTTTACCTGCTGTATTATCTCTCTGAGATAATATAATATAAGCTTGCAAAGCAGTGCAGAGAAGCAATAAAGGAAGACCTCAAAGAGAGAAGAGCAGCAATACTGACTGATACAGCAGAAACCAGGAAAAGCATTCACAACATCTGCCTGTCCTTTGTCAACTATAAGACAAAGATGACTGCCCTCTGATGTCCTGATGGATCTATCACATCTTCCAGAAAGGCAATGGAGAAGATCATCCACAACTTCAACTCGGATCTCTTTGATAGCCACGCCTACCTGCCCACATACCAAATTCCACAGGATGGATATGTCGTTCCCAACGTTCTCCCTTCTGAAATCCTACAGGCCATTTCATCAGTAAAGAAGTGAACAGCACCCGGCCCAGACAAAGTCAGACCCAATCACCTGAAGGATCTGCCGTCACTACTCATCAATACACTGACTCAGCTCTTTACACGCTACCTGTCTGAATGCAAGGTTCCTTCCAATGGAAAACCAGAAGGACAGTTCTACTGTTCAAGAAGGGAGACATCCATGACATTGGTAACTGTCGCCCAATCTGCCTGTTGTCCATCATCTACAAGCTGTTTATTCAAGTCATCCTGAACAGGATTGGCAGAACGTTAGATGAAAGACAACCATGCGAGCAAGATGACTTCCAAAAAGAATTGAGCACAGTCAACCATACCCACATGGTAACCAAGCCCATTGAGGTCTGTAGGGAGTTTAAGATTCTGCTTTGTCTCACGTTCATAGGTTTAAAGAAAGCCTTTGATTCTGTTGAGACCAAAGCAGTCATAGAAGCCTTAGCCAAACAGAGCATTCAAACTCAATACATCGAGATCCTTCATGAGCTGTATTATGGATTCATCACCAGGATCTCACCATTCTACAAGGAAGTGATCATTGATGTAAAAAGAGGGGTTCAGCAGGGTGATACCATTTCATTGAAACTCCTCAGTGCCACTCTCGAGAACGTCATGTGACAATTAGAATGGGAAGGAATGGGAGTGAAGATAGATGGTGGGCAACTACACCACCTCTGCTTCGCTGATGACATCGTTCTAATAACACCAAACATTAGCCAAGTGGCACAAATGCTGACTGACATCGACCATGAATGTGGAAAGGTAGGTCTACAGCTGAATCTCAACAAAACAATGTTCATGAAAAATGAACTAGTTCCAGATGCTCCATTCACTCTCAACGGAACAAACTCTGAATACAGCAGTTGTGTGTATTTAGGTTGAGAACTCAATATGATGAACGACCTAGCACCTGAGCTGTGCAGGAGGAAGAGAGAGGCGTGGAACGCCTTCAAGAGCATCGACGAAATAGCAAAAAGGATAAAGAACCTCCAGCTCTAGGCACATCTTTTCGACTCCACCATTCTCCCTGCATTCACATACATCTCAGAGACCTGGGTCTCACCTCTTCTCACCTCTTCTTGTAGTACACAGGGTGGCCTATCTTTGCTTGTGTCATTCTGCTCCTTTCAGACACCTTCACCCAGCACTCTGGGCTTCTCTGGCAAAGAAGACCCCAAACACAGTAACCTGGAAGGAGCCAGAAGTGTTTTCCTCTCACTGAGAGGAGGGGTTCACATCTGAAGGGTCCCCTGCATCGCATTTCTCTGCCATCAGTGAGGGAGTGCTTCTCAAACTTTGTTGAAAGACTGATTTCCTTGATCTCTAGTCTGCCAGAAACCAAGCCTTTTGGGTTTATACTCTCTTCAGAGGCAAATCTATTGATCTTGCACTTGCATTTCCCAGCAATATCAATTTGCTGTAAATACATCTGAATGTTTATTGGCCATTTCCACAATTGTCTTGCATGGAAATTAGTGCATGGACTGTCTTGAGTATTTTACTTCTCAGAGTGAGCTTACTGATCCGTCTCCCAACTTGCAGGAAGGCAGAGGGAACAGAGATCTCCACTCAGTGTGGCTAACCCAGAAGGGGCACGCTTCTTTGGCACCCTCTTGACGTGGACAGAAATGAGATCTGTAGACCCCTTAGCTGCAGTAAACCTGGAAATTGTAATTTGTTACTCTGCAAGTAGAGAAGGCAAACACAATAGCACTTTGTGTCCTAGGACTTAAAATAATGTACTAAGAAATAATTGTGAGAGCACTCATGGAGCAATAAGTCATCATGGGCAAATGAGAAGAAAGGCAGTGAGCTTCAAGACAGTATACAGAGAACCAAACTGCTGAGGCTGGATGTTGTTCCAGACAGCACATGCTTTGCCTGTGGAAGTCCAGAGTTCAATTCCGGCACTTCATTGTCTCCTGGGTACCACCTGCTGTGACACCCACACTGAAAAAAAACAACAGCAGATTTTCTTAAAAAATGGAGTCAGGCATCTTGCTGATCCTTTTATGCAGCCTGAGGAGTGGAAACACACACACACACACACACAAACACACACACACACACACGCCACTTACGCCACACACACATTTTCAATTTACTGAGAAAAAACATGGTTTCTGATTTTTTTAAAGCTTTTTTGGGTCTCATCCGGCAATGTTCAGGGGTTACTCCTGGCCCTGCACTCATTAATTACTCCTGGCAGTGCTCGGGGACCATATGGGATGCCGGAATTGAACCGGGTCAGCCGCATGCAAGGCAAACTCCCTACCCGTGGTGCTATTGCTCTGGCCCCTGGTTTCTGGATTTGTCTCACATCCCTGCCCTTTGTGTTATATTTGCTTTGTTTTTTCTCAGTTTGGGACTGACGTAGAACCTACCAGTCTATGTGCCGAATGCTGATGTGAGAGTGAACCTGAAGATCTGGAACATGACAGTTGTGAGAAACCTGGAGTGCTGACCCAGAGCAACCCGCCATTTGCCTTGACCCCAAGCAGAACGTCCAGAGAGGGAGAACAAAGGGCGCTGCCCTTGGAGCTGGACATAGCCTCTCCACTTCTAGTCTGTCTGCCAAGGCGCAGTGTTTTTGGCTGAGAGAGGGTGAAGCCTGAGGCCTCATTTCATCATTTTATCTCTGACAAAAACCTGATTTTCAAACTCAGAAGTTTGTTCCAGAGAAGTGGCTCTCATTATAGTGCACTTGCCTGCCACGGGTGAGGCGCTAAGTCCCTCCCAGCACGGAGTGTCCTTCAACCATCCAGCACTGCAGCAGCACCAAAACCCAAACTTCATTCCTTAGTGTGGCCTCATCGCCTCCCACAAGCAAATGTTCCCGCCTGTGTGTTTGCTGCCCTCAGAAACCACATCCTTCTCTTTGAAGGCAACTTGGGTGCTTAGCCTGAGAGAGTAGGAGGGCTGTCAGAGCTTGCAGTCATTGTTTGGAATTGTTCTGGTGGAATAAAGTTTATAAGAAAGCGACACGGGGGCTCTTAGTCAAGGTTGATTAAGAGCAGGAAACAAATATTGATGTCAGTGGGGTAGGAGATCATGGAGCGTATTTTTAGGGTCACGCTGGTGATGGTCCGGGCTTACCCCGTCTCTGCTTAGGGGTTGATCCTGGAGGCTTGAGGGGATATATAGAGTACGGGACTTGCATCTGGGTTGGCCCCCTGCAAGGCAATTGTCCTACCTGCTATCCTGTTGCTCTTGCCTGAGACCCTTGGAGTTTTAAGAAAGAAGAATTTGCCCATTAACTTCCACTGGGAAACCTGAGAATTTAGGAATCTTTATTCCAGTCAAATATGTCTTTCTTTTGTGTCCATTATGCATGATTCTGTGTTTGGGCTTCATGGAACAGAAACGCAGAGGATGCCAGTTCTGTTCCCGACAGGATTAGAAGGGAGGTTAAGACAAATATTGAATAAAATATATTGAATGCCATAGGAGAGGTGCCAAATATTTCTCGGCTAAATTTCTTAAAAGAATAGTCTATATTTTCTTTCTGCTTTCAAATCCATCAAGCATTATTCAGTTAGGTGTGATCAGGTTTCTGCTTGCCCTCAGTCAGCCATCCGACACAAACAAACATTTGCTGTGTCCCTATGTTGGTTGGCAGCTGCACAGACATGAGTAGGAATCTGTTCTAGTCCTTAAGAAACTCCCAGTAAAGGAATAAATATCAAACTGGAACAAAGACTGATAAGGAATAAAGACTAATTGGGTCTACAATACAGTAATGAAGGATTTCCCAGTTCCTTAAAGAGTGTCATATCTAGTAAATAATAAAAAGTCATTTAGGGCTGCAAAGATAGTTCAGAGGGTAAAGCTAGTGCCCGCACAGCCCTACTTCTACTGGGAGGCAGACTCTGTGGGAGCCAGCAGGCAATGGTGCAGTGCCCAGAGACAGGAATGGAATCCTGGTTCCATCCCTGGCATAGGGCCTCTCACGTTCCAGCAGCAGTGATTCCTAACACAAAGAGCTATGTTTTAGGCTCCTGGTTGTGGCTCAGGGCAGAGCACTTGGTACCCTCCACATCCTGAGTAGAATTCCGTCCTGAATAGAATCTTGAAGGCATTCCTGGACTCCAGCACCAAGGTGTAATTTCAGGTGTAGTGTGGCCAAGTGTGTGAACTGTGATCCAAGTATGTGGTCATTTTGTTTATTCATTTACTAATTGTGGGGCCACACCCAGTTGTGTTCTAATGTAGTCATCTTCATTTTATATAACCCCTGCAACCACAGATAAATCACTCATTTGCTGAATCACTGTGTATAGAGGAACTTCTGAGGGTTCTTGTGTGTGTATGGGGACGTTGATGGCATCACAAGATTTGTGGTCCTGATCCATGCCCTTGGGAACATGCTTATTCCATTTTCATCCTCACGGTTGTTGTGTTTAGAGGCAGAAAACGCAAGACTAGTTAGATCTTACTAAAAGATTAAAGAAAAATCCATAACATATGATAAGCTTCAAATAGAAATGTTCATTATATTACAACGCACTTCAAGTGAGATCTGTTTTCATCTAAGTTCCATGAGAGACAGTTGATGCAGTCAAGCTGGAGGGAAGGAAACCTGATAACTGATGGGGAATCCTACTTCTACTGGGAGACAGACTCTGTGGGAGCCCGCGGGCAATGGTGCAGTGCCCAGAGACAGGATCAGTGAGTAGTTACGTCCCTTCTCATCAAAGTAGAGGAGGTGGGAAAAAACCTGACCCACACTCAGCTCGGCAGATCCCAGCCTCACACTCACCCTCCTTCCCATCTTCTGTCTTCTCAGTTTCCACTTAGCTGGAGGGCAAAGAAGCCTGTGGACAAGGTTTCCAGAGGCCAGTCCCGCAGAGTTAAGCATGCAGGGAGAAAGGAGGAGATGAGGAGCTGGTGAGGGTCAAGGAAGCAAGTGGAGCCCAGCTGCATTCAGATGCCATTATATACCTTCCCGCGACCTGGCTACCTCTGTGTGCCATCGGACAGGCCTGGTATGGAAGGGGCCGGGGAACCTTTGCTGAGAAATCCTGCTTGCTGACCCAGCACAGGATTTGTATCAGGGACCCTCTGACTCGTTCAGCAACATGCTCTTTGAGATCTCTGAATCCCTGATTGGGAAAACGGTTTTCCAATACTGCCCCATGCTTCAAAATAAGAATTTCCTTTCTGAGTAGAATTTCAGGATTCATGTCAGCTGCTAACCCTGACTGCTCTGGTCTCTGCAAGCTTACAGAGGTCCCTGCAGCACACTGTTTATCGACTTGCTGCTGGTAACAGTGGGAGATTATCTGGGAGATCTTGAGCCTTCTCAGGACTAGAGGTAGAAGACAGGCTGGAAATGGAGTGAGCTGGAAATGCATTTCCATGTTGTGGTTGCAACGAGTAACTTGGACCAACATTTTTCCTGTTGCAAATTTTACAATGTGAAGAAATCTGATTTTCTTCTCATCAGAACTCATTTGCTCTGATCAAGCACTTTGAAATTTTCCCAGAATACGTTTTCACAGAGTGACACAATTCATTGTCCCAGAAAAAGATCTCTTGCAGCTATGAAAAGCCACGTTTTAAATTTTGACATTTCCCCCTCCCTCAAACAATAAGTTACTGACAGTTTATTATACAATAATCTAAGGATTAATTGCTGCATAATAAGACATGCAGTTATATTACCTATAAGTATTAATTTTAAGCATCTTGATAAGTACTTTTCCTTTTATGAGAGTCAAAGGACAAAGTGTTCCTGTCATTTTTCCAGCTCAATGGATTAGAGGAAATTAAAGTTATCTAATAGGACAGAGCTGTAGCTCAGCGGTAGAGCACTTGCCTTGCATGTGTGACACCCTGAGTTTGACCCTTGGCACTACAAAAGAAAAAAGTATAATAAAGTGAACAAAAAGATTTACATCGTATACGAATAAACTTAAGTCAAAGAATTTGCTGAGCATGTAAAAATCCTTGTCTCCCATCTTCTGTTCAGTTTAGATCCATGTGTTTGCAGGTTTGTTTTCCTGTTTAGTAAAGAGGCTTAAGACATTCTTAGGTCATCCCAGATGTCCGGGAACAATTCATTTGAGGAGATTTGTTTGCTAAATAGGTCTTAGGGGAGAGACTGTGTGTATATACCATGGCCTGTACATCCACCCCCTCAGTGGAGAGAAAGTTGTCATCGAGTTAGCATCATATAATATATCGTCTTCCCTACTGAAAGGAACTCAATAAGCCATTTCCTTCACCGAGCTCCAGCAACTGTGTGTTGCCATCTCTGAGCTGGCAATGTTTGCAGGCACAGAGGTTTCTTCTTTTGCAAATGCCTCAAGAATGTGCCTGCTCCTCTCTGTGACTGAGTTCGGACCTTTGTTTTCTGGAGCTGCGGAGGCTGGGGAGGTGTATTGTGGAAACCGTGTTGCATTGTGGAGATCAGAGGATCTAGACCGAATGGTTTGGTGTGCCTAACTTTGTCCCTCTTTCATAAGCAACGAAGGAAACTCTAGCAAAGTGTTCTTGTGTGTGAAGATTGGGTGGCAGATGGGTAATTACCCTTCACAGTCGCCTTGAAGTAAATAGGTTAGCTTTACTCTCTCAAAAAAAGTCAGAAGCTTCCAATGCTTGATTACACACAATATCCTGGGCAAACTGAATGTAAATTGAATAGCAAACAAACTGTTACTCCTCTGTGTATTTTACCCTCACAAAAGTAAAGTATTGGCTTATGAGACATGAAGATTTTATTTATTTTAGGACTCCTGCGCTATAAGCAGAGTTAATAACATCTTTTCCCCCTCTTTCTTATGCTTTTCTTTTTAAAATTAATTTGGGGGGGTCTCCCAAACAGTGCTCCCGGGTCCTGCGGACCACTCCCTGTGGTACTCATCAGCCAGTTCACCTGACTCAGAGCTTGACCCTGAGCATGTGAAGCTATTTGGTCCTATGGTGTCATTACCCTTCAGGGCCACCCCAGCAGTGTTTGGGGACCTCCAGGACTACACCCAGTACCCCTCAGTGAGTGTGTGGTTCTGGAGTTAAGACCTGGGCCCTGACAGTTGCAAAGCCCCTGATCACTGAGTTATTTCCTTGGTTCATTCCATCTTATTTTGAATATTTATTTATTTATAGGACTGCTTACAGGAAAGTTGAGCAAACAGTGGAGTTCCCTTTCCTGCATTTCTCCTATTATCAATATCTTAATATGGAAGATTCCATGTAATTATTCAACTGATATGGATATAGATTTATTAATTGAAGCCATATTTGGCTCAGGTTACCTTTAAAATGTGGGGGGAGAGAGGCATGGGTGTTTGTTGTGGCTCTAATCCAAGACTTCTCATGTCTGTGAAGCACGTGCTTGTCACTGAGCTACATCTGTGGTCTCTGGCTTTGTTTATGTGATTTTGTTTGTTTGTTCTCTTTGTTTTGGGGCCATACCCGGAGATGCTCTGGGTTTTTCTCAGGGGTTCTTGTGCTATCTCCTGTCCCCAGATTCTTTCATTATACTTTATATCCATTTTCTGTTCCAGAATATTGTGCTACATATATTGTGGCATTATGTCTCCTTATATTCCTCTCAGCTAGTAACGCTTCCACACAATTCTCCTTGTTTTTTAAATTCACTGTATCACTGTATCACTGTCTTTCCGTTCATCATCGATTTGCTCGAGCGGGCACCAGTAACATCTCCATATGTCCTGTCTCATGCTAGTAGAGCCCAAGGGCACCTGCTTGCTCCAGGAACATAAAGAGCCTCAAACCATTCCATCAGGTCATGGGAATGAGGTCTATAATTGTTGTTTTTATTTATAGATGACTACGTGAGTTTTTTAAATTACTTATTTATTTTATGGCCTTGATCGTTTTGAAGAGAATTGATTAGAAATTTTGCAGAATATCCCTGTAACTGGTATCTGAGGTTTTTCTTCTGATTAGCTGAACTCTGTGTTCTTTGGGCCGAAGATTACAAAGTAAGTTTCAGCTCTCATAAGATTATAGACCAGCAATATGACAACCACCACCGCTGGTTCTTCGGACTGAAGTAGTGTCAGTCTCACTTATATTCACCCCCACCTGATTGGGAGCCGGTCAGCGCATCTGTCCCACACCTGTGAATATCAACATTCTAATAAAATTAGGATTTCTTCTGCAGTGGCAAGCTGTCCCTTCTCATAATTTTCAATTTAGTTATTAATTTACATCAGTGCGAACTCATGGATAATTTCAGTTATAATCTAATGGCACTTAATTTTATTGCTAAAATTGTTCTCTCTTTGTTCACTGCTTCCCCACATATATACTCCCCCCCATACCCAAAACATACCTTTTGAAATTATGTTTGAAGAAAAGTGACAGTTCTTATTGTCTCTGAAGTCCTTCCTGACAGGGGACAGGACACTACTGCGGGAGACTATACTTGGATCATCCTGACTAGTCTGCTCTGGGAAACGCTGTTTTGAGAGTGGAAACACCACTGCCCACCCCTCCCAGCCAGCAGAGGGAAATGAAAGTGAGGAAGACCCCAGGTAGAGGACGCAGATGAAGAATGGTACTTAGCTCGTCTAAAGGTCAGGGGTGTGCTTGTGGCTCTGGGCACACCTAATTCTCCAAGCACTTACTGAGCACCTCCTACACATGGCATTGTGGCAGGCCCACGACGCACTATCACTGCGTAACGTCCCTGCCTTAGTGCATGGGGGCCAGAGCAGAACCCAAGTGGATGGAGTTAAGTAGTGCACAGTGCCGTGAAGAAACAAAGTGGGGCGGGGTTAGGTGCACTGTTAGAGAGCGGCAGGAAAGGGCTGTCTAATGAAGTGACAGTTGAACAAGAATGAAGCAGAGAAATGAGCCCTTTGGGTGTCCAGTGAAAAGGTTTCAGGGCAGCGGGAACAGTCAGTCCAAGAGCTTGAAACTAATGGGCAAACTGAACCTGAGGGTCATATGTAGATTTAAACCTCCCATGCTTTCCTTACTTGGCCATTAACATGAATTATTAAGAAGTCAGTGAGCAAATGTGATTGCTATGCAGGAGTGTTCTCTTGTCTGCTGTTAGCCGACCAGCCAACCTCACCTTCAACTCTCATCTGCCATGGTTCCAGAGGGGAGAGCACTGTTCAGCTGTTGGCACCGTAGGAAAGCAGCTGTGTCCAGCACCAACTGACCGGGCTTGGGATGCACCCTAATACTTATGAGGTGGGAGAGGAGTGTTACTTAAGCCAGCTGAAAGGCAAGCAGCAACTTGTCTTGCAAGATGTAGCTAGAAATAAAAAGCTGCCTGCGTGGTTTTCAAATGTCTTAATTTTCATAATTGTTTCCACATTATGGGCTGGTTGGACTTTTTTCTTCTCAGAGAATCAAGTTTGGGAGAGTTTAAATGAAAGCTTTGCTCATGAAGTTTTCATTTGAGTTCCACATATAGACTTTCTAAACCATCATTTTATGAAGCCTTAAATTAGTCAAGTTTGAAGTTGTGGTAATAGCTCCAAAATTTAACATCTTTTGTTTCTGGGTCAGAATTATTCAAACCTCTAAACCTTAAGTATAAAAAAAAAAAGAAGAAAGGAAACAAATCTAGCTTGGGATTTGGCTGAATTTAAGTTTAGCAATGGTCAGCTGGGCTTGAAATGGACTTTGCTGTGGCCTACTTAGCATAAACTTTGAAAACTTATTTTCAGAAGGTGCCTTTTCTGTTCTTTTCAGGATATTAAAACAAAACAAAAAAATACCCAGAGGCTTTTTTCCCCTTTAGAGTGTCAGACTTGATTGTATCCATTCAAATTTGGTAATTATAAGTATGACTACTGTTTGTGGAGAGAAAGCAGAGTCCAGCCAGGGGAAATAGTTGCATGAACAGAACCAAGGGTCTTCCCCCTAGACTAGTGTGTCCTTAAAGAAGACTGCCTCAGTTTGTTTATCTGTGACATGAGAGTAATCAGAAGACATGCCTCACTGTGGGGAGGGATTGAACGAGATGACGCAGGTGAAATTTTTATTCTGGTGCACAGTAACCACTGCAATATTCACAATTAAAGATGGTGATAATGAAATTTGATAGGTAACTGATACAACAACACAAAGTTAATACGTAAAGAAGCTCAATTATTTTCATGTTGAGTAGGTGATGTGGAAATCAGAGAAGTCATTTAATGCAATCCTTTTTGTTTCTGTAGGGGAAGAGATAATGTAAGACACAGCATTGATTTCACACATACGGATGCTTGAGACAGGAGCATAAAAGGCTAGGTATTGCTTGACTGGAGTAGGAAAATCTGTTGGTGGGGACAGATTCAAAGAAGCACGTACTGAAGAGCAAGTGCTCTGGTAATGAATAGGGCTTTCATAGTGACAGTGATAAAATGACTTTAGATTGATCAGAGAAGGTATGAATCTGGAAAGGATGTTTGGGTTAGGATGAAATAATTCTATTTTAAGAAAATAAATCCATCATTTGTTATAGGCTCTCTAAAATTTTTGGTGACTTCCAGTTAAGACAGTGTGTGGATCTATAGTTACCATGGCTGGAAACTGTCAACAAGATTGGCATCATGTGGAGACAGAGGAGAAAAGAAAGTCCAAAAGCAGTGAAGTCACAGAAATCCTGTTCATTTTGGAGCCTGGGGTAGTTGCATTAGGAAGTGTCTTATAGGACGGTGGAGACAGTGTCACACTGATGTGCTTCAGTGTCAACATGGAAGATTTTACAGTAGTGCAAAGATTTGAGTAGAATAGAAAACTGCTTCAATTGCATTTTTACTTAAAAGCCCTTAAGTGTGCTACATTGGTAACTAATTATAACCAATTGAGCAGACCCTGTGACTTTGCTTTTAAACATTAGTTTTGATTTTTCAGAACTGTTGTTGAAGCTTTCTTTATTTTAAGTAAAATATATTTTTAAGACAAAATCTGTAAGCTGCATTTAAAAATTAATTTAATTCAGAAGAATTTGCACATAGAAGAAATTGGAAAGAATTTTTTTTTTTTTTTTTTTTTTGCTTTTTTGGGTCACACCCGGCAATGCTCAGGGGTTTCTCCTGGCTCTGCACTCAGGAATTACTCCTGGCAGTGCTTGGGGACCATATGGGATGATGGGGATTGAACCCGGGCCGGCACGGGCTGGCAGTGTGCAAGGCAAACGCCCTACCCGCTGGGCTATCGCTCTGGCCCCTGGAAAGAATTTTTTAAATAATCTGCAGTTCTACCATTTCAAATTAGCTATTTACAGTTTAGGGTTTCCCCCTATAGCTTTTGAAAATATTTAAGGTGCAAATTTTTGTAATTATTTGTAGTTAAAATAGTTGCACAGCTTATTTTGATATTACTGTAGCCTTCAATAAGTGAATTTCAATGGCTGAGTAATATTCTTTTCTCTGGAATCTCTCGTACTGATTTCTTATGTGAGTTTTTTTTTTTTTTTGGTCGCATTGTCTGTTCCTTCTGAAAGTAGTTCTTGAGCCTAGGAAGTTGGGAATGACTTAGTGGGAGTTCTGGTCAATCATGGTTTTTCTGTGGTTTCTCAACTTTGTAAGATAAAACAACTTCTCAGTCTCAGGACAGTCTTTGTTAAAACACCTACTAAAATATACCATTTTGGTCTTGATGGGGGGGAAAAGTTAAGTTTGGAATTTTTGAAGTAAAAATCATTGAGGTTTTAATATATCATAACTACACATCCCTCCCTAGCCCCGGGAGGGATGGCGGGTTCAAGCCTTGGCCCGCCACCCCAGCAGAGCCTTGCAACAAGCCAGACAATTCCCCACTCCATGAGGGCCGCCATTTTCCACATCCGGACTTCCCTTTTGTTAGAACTCCATCCAGCAGACGAGCCTATCACAGCCTGGCTTGCACGAGGCTGTTATAATATAATTGTTACTGGTATTTGGCATACCAGTAACAATCCATTGTTACTGGTATGCCAAATACCAGTAGCAATTATATTAGGTCATTCCCATAACCTAATATAATGGTTTGAGGCTCTTTATGTTCCTGGAGCAAGCAGATGCCCTTGGGCTCTACTAGCATGAGACAGGACATATGGAGGCATTACTGGTGCCCACTTGAGCCAATAGATGATGAACAGGAAGATAGTGAACTACACATTCAAGCTTCTGAGCATATGTTAAAAAATTAAGACGTCTTCAAAAGAAAATTAGGAAAACTGATAATTTTTTAGCCTCTTAATGCCAACATTTTTCTTTTATTCATTTTACTTATGCTGATAAATTTATCATAGATAACAAACTAATAAGATGGAAATATGCTTCTATTAGCTATTTAAAACATGTAGCAAAATTCAGTCCGAGACATGGCTTAAGCCAGCAAGGCACTTGCCTTGCCTTGTGGCCGAGCAGGTTCAATCCCCAGCACCCCTCATGGTCCCTTGAGCCCACCAGGAGCAATCTCTGAACTCAGAGCCAGGAGTAATCCCTGAGCACAGCCATTTATGACCCCCAAATAAAGAATATAACAAGATAAAATACATTCAGATGTTTTATTAGTAAAAGAAGGCATAATAATTGCATCATTAGAATTTTTCATGTGGTTCTGATATAGTTCTTTTCATGTGGTTCTGATGTGGTTTTTATGTAGTTGTCTTGAATTTTTATCTACTTTCAATTATATAAAAACTGAATTTTGCCCTATTTATTTAAATCGATTTTCACTACATTGGTATGTTTTATTCAACTCTTACCAACTATCAATGGTATTTGAAATATTTGTGTCTTAAAGGCAGTTTGATAATTTTTGTAAGAACCATTTTAATACACTTACATGTTTTAAATCACTTGATCACTTGACATCCTGTTATTAGTCGATTTGCTTGAGTGGGCACCAGTAACATTTCTATTTATCGCTATCACATGCCAGTGTAGCCCAATGGCATCTGTTTGCTCCAGGAATACAATGAACCTCAAACTGTTCAACATCTTTTAAATATATTAATTATTCCTAAGGAAATGTGAAAAGATTACAATTCACCAGAATGTAACCTTACTTATAAAAGCTAAATGTTAGAGCTAAATGTTAAATGTTTGGGACTTTAAGGATGAAGTAAACAATGTTAGAGCTAGGTTTAAACCCCCAAATTAAAAGTAAAATAAAAATATTTGAAATAGTCTAAGTTTTCAACATTTAGGGGTTGTGTAGTCTATTCATATACTGGAATATTATGAAGTTTCAAAATCATATCAAATTTTTGATTGGGAAAATTATGTTTTAGTGTAGATACATTAGCTTTCCATATAGAATTATTTGATATCAGTATGTGTCAAAGAGAGTAAATTTTGTTTTGCTACTATGAAAGTTGAATTCCTCTTCCTTATCATTGAAAGGCACTAAAGCTGCTTGTCTCTTGAGACCAGTCAGGTTATAAGTATTATTAAATGATATTACCAAATTTTACCTTCTATTTGTAATGGCCAAGAAAAAAAGGATATAATCCATTTAAAAGTACCATCCTATCATTAAAACACAAATTAGGAAAAAAAAAGAAAGAAACTTTTTTAAGAGCTACTTCAAATTCATCTACTGATCTACTCATGCTGATCTACTGATCTACTCATGTGGTTCTGGACTGCAGAATATGTAGTCACTCCCTTCTTATCACTGGACTCAGGCTACTGGATCTTGGATACTCTAGCAAATAAACTGCTGCAGCTTCATGTGTTGTGAGGGAACTCACCTATGGCCACTTTCCCAAGAAACTAGATTTCAAAGCCCAAGAGAAATAGAGTGCACTTTCCTTGGACCATTCATGAAAACAACCAGATTGCAGTGAGCCAGAATCCTTATCTTCCTTCCAAGCATTGGTGAACAGGCATCTCTAGAACTCCACCCACCCCCTCCTTTGCCAGACTTCTTTCTTGGGGCCCAGGAGATGTTGGAGTGAGATGACAGTCTTCTCTGTCCCCCTGACACCCAGGAGAGAGGTCTGTCTTAAGCCATATGTCCCAAGGACTTGCTCTCTCTCATCTGATAGATGTGGCCTGACAGCCATATGAGGTAGTATATTGGCCCCTAACTCTAGATCTCAGTCTTTCCACCATCTAGTGTACTGGAGCTATGGCGAGTGGGGAAGAAAATTGGCTTGAAGTGGTTGAGTTGAGAAACTCAGTGGACAAAACCACACTATTACAGTTCAGATAAGGAGACAATAAGGATGAAGTAAACAAAAAAGATAAGGAGGGAGAACTGAGGTGAAAGTCTCCTGCCAAGCACCACATTCTTATTAACACATGAGTGTTACCATTAACAAGTGTACCTTGAGGTTGAGGAGTGGAATCAGGAAGAGTGGAAATTGATCTCTAGGGGAAGCTATTTGGTTACTGGAGAGTAATTCAACCCCCCCATTATCTTGGCAAGAATGTTCCTGACTTTACCAAACTGCCCTTGATTCAGGATTCAGGAATGTATCCCATCAATAAGAAATGATCTAGGTTCTTGCTGGAAAACGCTAGGAAGAAGCTTCATGTGATGGTCATAATTGTTACCAAAGCAAAGTGAAGATAGCAGGTCAGTGAGCTTGAGAATATTTGACTTTTGCTGCCTCCGCGGTCTATCATTCATTCATTCATTCATTCATTCATTCAACCAGTCAGACTCATACGTGTCAAAAGGTAGTTGGTCATGATGATATAATGCTGGACCAGATAGCTCAGACCCTTTCCTCTCCCACTGAACTTGCCACCTACCCTGTCAAGCACAGCAGTTGCTCTGGTGAGGTGGATGCAGTGTCAGGAAGGGGCTGGAGTCCTGGAATAAGGGACCTTGACACAGAGACTGAAAGATTGACAGGAGCTGGCCAGAGCTCAGGGCTTAGCAGTGACAATTGATGCTATAACAATTGCTTTTTTTTTTTTTGCAAAGAATGATTGTTGTTTCTTTTTAAAATTTCTTTCTAGGAGGTTCTGTCTTTCTCCACCATGAATGAGTGTCACTACGATAAGCAGATGGACTTTTTTTTATAACAGGAGCAACACAGTCACTGCCGATGAATGGACAGGAACAAAGCTCATGATTGTCTTGTG
Source organism: Cryptotis parvus (assembly GCA_021461705.1). NCBI lineage: Eukaryota > Metazoa > Chordata > Mammalia > Eulipotyphla > Soricidae > Cryptotis > Cryptotis parvus. The sequence goes on from JAJIBD010002746.1 coordinate 44,169, forward strand.
CTTTGGAACATTTTTCTGCTTGTTTATTTTTTTTTCCAATTCTCTGGTCATCGCAGCAGTCATCAAAAACAGGAAGTTTCACTTCCCCTTCTACTACCTGCTGGCCAACCTGGCCGCAGCAGATTTCTTTGCTGGCATCGCCTATGTATTCCTGATGTTTAACACTGGCCCCGTTTCCAAAACACTGACTGTCAACCGCTGGTTTCTCCGCCAGGGACTCCTGGACACTAGCTTGACCGCCTCCCTGACCAATCTGCTGGTCATTGCTGTGGAGCGCCACATGTCCATCATGCGCATGCGGGTCCACAGCAACCTGACCAAGAAGAGGGTGGCGCTGCTCATTTTGTCCATCTGGGCCATCGCCATCTTTATGGGGGCAGTCCCCACACTAGGCTGGAATTGCCTTTGTGACATCTCAACCTGCTCGTCCCTGGCCCCCATTTACAGCAGGAGTTACCTCATTTTCTGGACTGTATCCAACCTTGTGGCCTTTTTCATCATGGTTGCAGTGTACCTGCGCATCTACATGTATGTCAAGAGAAAAACCAATGTCTTGTCTCCACATATGAGCGGGTCCATCAGCCGTCGAAAGACACCAATGAAGCTAATGAAGACCGTGATGACTGTCTTAGGTAAGAAGAACCGAGTGAACCATTGTTCCCATTCATTCTGCAGATACCCATGGAAACCTTAGCAGTGTCTGCTGTATACTAGACATTCCGTGGGATGGGGCAGCAGTGAATGAGGATAAATATAAATCCCCACTTACCTGGAACTTCTACTCACAGGGAGAAGTCGTCCAGAGGGGAAAACAATATATTTTTTGGTTTTTTGCTGAAGTTGTTGGGTGTGTGTGGAGGGTGTGGGGGTGAGGAATAATGCTCAGGGATTATTCCTGGCTCTCCACTCAGGAATTACTCCTGGCAGTGCTCCGGGGACCATAAAAATGCACAGGATTAAACCCAGTTGGGCCAGTGCAAGGCAAGTGCCCTACCTACTGTGCTGTCTCTCTGGCCTGGGGTAAACAATTTATGATGTGGTTTGTTTTTTTTTTAATAAAATTTTTAAGGTAGTGAGTCTTGTGGGGGGGCAAATGAAGCAGGAAAGTAAGGGCAGGCATGCTTGGCAGGTATCGCTTGTCATTTCAGAAAGCATTTTTTAAAAACAATTTATTGTACCACCATGCAAAATACAATTAAAAAGATATTCATGATTGGGTTTCAGTCATTCGTTTTTCCAGCACCTGTCCCTCCACCAGTGCCCCATTCCCAGCACCAATAGCTCCAAGTTCCCTCCCCCTCCTTGAGCCTGCCTCTATAGCAAGGCACTATTTCTCTTACCTCTCTCTCTCTCTCTCTCTCTTTCTCTCTCTCTTACATTTTTGCTTCCCTTATAGACAGTCAGGGATCATCATATAACTCACTTTGTGTACATTCAATGTTCAGTTCTGGTGTGGTGCTAACATTTCCCATAAATAATTAGTAGAGCACTAGTATATATTTATGAATGCAGTCATTCTATATCTGTCCTTTACCTTCTGACCAATTTCACTCAGCATGATGCTCTTCATGTCCTTCCATTTGCATGTAAAATTCGTGACTTCATATTTTCTGACAGCTGTGGTACATCTACACAGTATTCCATTGTGTAGATGTACCACAGTTTCTTTAGCCAGTTTTCTGTTCTTGGGCATTCAGGTTGTTTCCAGACTCTGGCTATTGTAAATAGTGCTGCGATGAACAACAAAGTGAAGCTAGTGTGTCTTCTGTGTGTTTTTGGGTCTCCAGGGTATATTCCCAGGAGTGTTATTGTGGGTCAAATGGGAGCTCAATATCTAGTTTTTGAAGGGATGTCCATATTGTTTTCCAAAGGGGTTGGACCAGTCAGCACTCCCACCAACAATGTATGAGAGTTCAGAAAGCATTTTGAGGGGAAACTTACCTAAGGACTTTTGAGCAGCAAAGTGTGAGTGGTGAGGGAGCCAATCCTGTGGGTTCAGGGAGGTCCAGAGAGGAGGTTCTGAAAGATGTTCTGGAAGAGTGTTCCAGGAAGAAGATGTATTTGGCATATAAGCCTCCAACCTCCAGGAGGTCAGTGGTTGAGAAAGGAGTCAGAATGGGCAGAGGAGGAGGTGACGCGGTCAGAGCACTAATGGGACAGGAGTGGCACAACTCTGGGCCTTGTAGTTCTTACACAGACTTTGGCTTTCTGAGGAAGATGAGGAGTCATTGGAAGCTTTGGAACAAGGAACAACATGATCTAACTTATATTTTATTTCGCAGAGGGAGGGGAATTTGAGGCCATATCTGCTGAGCTCAGGGCTTCCTCCTGACTGCACAGGAATCACTGCTGGCTGTGTTTGGAGCATCCTATTTGGTGCTAGGGATTAAACCTAGATTGACCACATGCAAAACCATCCCTTCTCACCGTACCAAGTCTCCAGCTCCTTGACTTACATTTTAATGGCACCTCTTTGGCTGTTTCGAGAAAATACTGCTGTTAGGCAAGGGCAAAAGCATGAAAACTGATGATGAGGGTATTTCAGTAACTGGAAGGATGGCAGTGCCTAGGGCCACAGGGCAGTTTGGAGGTGGCAGGGTGTGTGAGCGTTCGGGTGTTTTCTAAAGGAAAAATTAGATTTTTGCTGGTTAGGGACAAAGGAAGGTTAAGAGGGAGAGGAGAACGTGAGGGGAGTGGATATTACTCAAGATGGGAAGATAGAAAAGGATGTTTTGGAGTAAATGCAGGAGTTGGAGGCGCAGTGGAAAGGGAGGGGCGCTGGTTTCATTGAGGAAGAAAGGTGGGTACACTGGCGATGACTGCACTCTTGAAACTATGTGCACGAGGAACCATCATTATTGTAATCACAGAACCTCAATTTTAAAATGTCAGGTATTTGGTTTTGGATAGTTTAGGATCCTCTTAGACATCTAAGCAAGTTATTGAAATCAGTTGGATATAGGAATCGGAGTTGGGGCATGTAGGTTAGGGATGGAGATGTATATTTGAGGGTCACTGCAAGAGAAAAGAATGTTTTATTACCTTTCCTGGATCAATGGGTATAAAAATGGATGAGAGAGCGATAGGACCAGGGAAAGGGGCATAGGGCACGCCTGTTAAAGGGACAGCTTGGAAACAAGGAACAAATTACAAGGGAACCTTTGTTTCTCAGGGAAACATAGTGGCAGGAAAGAGATTGAAGTCAAGGATAGGGAGTTTCAGCAGTGCTAATCATCCCAAAGGCCCAGCTATTTGCTTGTGGAGTGGAGCACATATACACTGAGTGTGAGGCCCTCAGTTTCATTCCCAGCACTCCGTGTGCCCAGGAAGCATTGGAAGTGGCCTTTGTTAAAAGAAATAGTCTTGGGCTGGGATGCAGTTTAGTGGCACAGCACTTGTCTTCTGAGTATGAGACCTTGGATTTAATCCCTGTTGCCACAAAATAAAAAATACTTCTTTTTCCTAAATCCTGAGAGGTAGGGTCAGATTAGGTTTTGTTCAAAGTTTTTATAGTGGCAGTTTTTGGTAGCTTTGGAAGGGCCAGATTTGTTGTAGCCAAGAACCTGATTAGAGTGAAATAAAGACAGAGGAGAGAGGTTTTAGGACAGTGGGTTTTAGTAATTCTTGGGAGCTTCACTTGGCTCCTGAGAGCTATTTGAAAATAGCTATTTGAAAATTTAGCAATAATACCTAAGTCTCATACCAAGAATTGTTTCATTTTAGCTTAGTAGAGGCCTGGGTTACGGCTGGACACTGTGGCACGTGGCAAAACTTCGAACACTGAGTCTTCTTCGTTAGAGAGGGTTTCTGCTCAAATGTAAGGATGGCAGCAGCGGATGCCATTACTAAGAGAGGACAGGAGGGTCTCTATTCCAGTGTGAAGGGCTTTGAGAGATCAGTGATGGAGCTGGAGTGATAGTATAGCGAGTAGTGCATTTGCCTTGCATGCCGCCAACCCAGGTTCAATCCCAACTTCCCAGATATTCAGTCCTGAGCACTGCCAGCATTAATTCCTGGCAGTTCAGAGCCAGAGTAACTCTGAGTATTACCAGGTATGACCCAAAATGCCAATAGTTAGATAGATAGATAGATAGATAGATAGATAGATAGATAGATAGATAGATAGATAGATAGATAGATAGATAGATAGATAGATAGATAAATGATGGCAGCTGAATCATTAGAAGATGCTGGGTGTGGTGTATCAGAGGTATGAACTTCAGGGTTCTGAAACTTTAATAATATTTTTCTGTCAGCCATGGGGTCTGATTGCTAAATTAATTTCAAATTGAGGATTTCAAACCTGAGTTCACAGATGCTTGTGTTTGACGTGTGTCAGGCATTTTCCTGAGTGGTTTGCAAACCTTGGCATACTCCATCCTCAAAGCAACCCCTTGAGGCAGGTGCTTTGTTTCCTAGGTGAAGAAGCTAAGCATAGTTAACGGTGCACCAGGCTGCTGCTTTGTATGCAGTACTAAGGCTGACCTGTTGACCTGTGTGTATTGGCTTTAGTTTTTTTGTGAGTTTTCTGCAGGATGAGAGGCAGGACTGTTACCAGCTACGCATGGTCCTGGGTGCACGTCTTTAGGCTTATGCTGAACTCTGGTCAGGAAGTACTGGGGATGGAACCCAGGGCCTCACACTTGCTAGGTGTGAGCTCTGCTACTTTAACTGTACTCCTGGCTCACCACAGTTGATTTTATTTTAGACTTGAATGGTCTCCTCTATGTCTTATCTTCTACATTGACCCTCTCTTTCTTTGGGTATGTTGAAAAGATCAAAAAGGAGAGGATTTCCTTCAATCCATTTTCTACTCTTGCTGGAGAAGATGTTGATAAAAAGAGTAAGATTTGGGCACCAGCGGGTAAGGCGCTTGCCTTACATGTGGCTGTCCCAGTTTGATATTTGACATCACATACAGTATCCCAGAACTGCCTGAAGTGAATCCTGAGCATAGCTGCATGTGGCCTAAAGAAAACCAGACATGCATCCATGCGCGTGCACACACACACACACACACACACACACATACACACACACAAATTGGTATTCAGTGATATGTCAGTAAATATTGCCATTTTTCTGCTGAATTTACAAGTATGATCATGTTCTTGGCTATATGTCCTGAGAATTACCTTTCTGACTAAAAAAGAAGTATCTACCCTATACCCCCCCCCCCGCATATTATAAATCATATACTACATGAAATAAGAAGGTTTTCTCTGCTCAAGGATTATTCCTGATGTGCTTGGAGAAACCTATACAGTGCCTGCATTAAATCTGGGATTGACCATGTACAGGAAAAACTACTTAACTTAGTTGAGAAATACAAAATACTTGTAAAATTTTCGGTGGAGAGGAGCTGGAGAGTTAGTCCAGTGGGCAGGGAGCTTGCCTTGCTGTGCCCAGCACTCTCTTTGCTCCCCAGAGCACTCCAGGAGTGATCCTTGAGCTCAGAGCCAGGAGTAAGCCCTAAGCACAGCCAGGTGTGGCTCCACACCATCCCCCCAACTCACACACACACATTTTTTTTTTTTAGAAACTAAGACTGTGAAATAATCATAGACACTTGTTTCACTAGGTAAGTAACTTGGTCTGGAACTTACAAAAGGGGATAAAATAAAGGAGCTCTGTGGTTTGGCAGATGTGATGTTAGATAAGTGAAAAACGGAAGAGTCGGTAAAATTGTCAAAAAAGAGTAAGGGAACTTGTGGTGCTGAGAATGGGAATTGGTTAATGGCAGGAAGACCATTCAGTGTGACGGAACTGACCAAGTTCCTCAGTGGTGAGACTGAGGGATCTGGTAGCAGATGGGAAGTATGGGGACAGGGAAGCGAAACGGAGAAGCCAGGTTAGGATATGAGCTCTTCACAGTCCCAGTCTCCGATTTCGTTAGAGAACAAAAAATTTGGATTGTAGTCGAATTTCGTCATTTTCTACAGGGTGATCCCAAACACATTTGTTCCCTTTCTTGACATGTGTCGGGAAATTAAATTTTCTCATCTAAAGTGGAATAGATCACTTATAAGTTGATTTTAGGTTATAAAATTTAGTGGTCCTTTTATAACAAGAAGTAATGAAAAGTGGAAATAAAAAAGGAAGGAGTATGTGTGTCTGTGTATGTGACTGTGTGTGTATGTGTGTGTGTATGTGTGTGTGAAAAACTATCAGTCAGCTCCAAGTCCTGTGTATTGTCAATGCGTCCAAGCAAGGTGTCCACTATATTGTCTCCCCAGAAATAAAGCCTCTGGTTGCTCTGTCTCCTGCATGTAAATATGTAGTTGGCTCCCAGATGAAAATGTCACAGTCCAGTGTTGGTCTCTGCCCTCATTGCAGCTGTTGACTCTGGATATGTGACATTCCAGTTTCAGTATTTCCTTATAAAATGATTCCCTACTTTAAATATCTCCTTGGTAAAATGCTAACTCATTGCAGTTACTCCTAATATGTGTGATATAGGGGAGATTAATTTGGATTTCTTTCCTTTTTTCCCTGCCTTTCCCTTAGAATCCTAACACTGGGATTATCAGGATCACCCAGGCTGTATGTGGTGATTAAGCTCACTATCCTCACAGTTGCTTTTTCTGTTTGTTTTTTTGTTTCTTGGAGCCACACCCAACAATGCTTGGGAACTCTCCCTGCTTGGTGCTCAGGATTTCTGCAGTGCTGGGGGGTTGACCCTTTTGTATCATCTCTCCAGCCTTTTTTTTTAAGAAACCTTCCCGAGCAACTTTCTCTCTCTCTCTCTCTCTCTCTCTCTCTCTCTCTCTCTCTCTCTCTCTCTCTCTCCTTCCCTCTCTCTTCCTTCCTTCCTTCCTTCCTTCCTTCCTTTCTTTCTTTCTGTCGTTTTTGGGGTCACACATGGCGATGCTCAGGGGTTACTCTTGGCTCTTTGCTCAGGAATTACTCCTGGTGGTGCTCAGAGGACCGTATAGAATGCTGGGGATCAAACCTGGCGTTGGCCGCGTGCAAAAGCAAACACCCTACCTGCTGTGCTATCGCTCTGGCCCCAACAAGCAACTTTATTTATTCTTCTGTTTTGGGGCCGATTCTGGTGATGCTCAGCGGTTACTACTGGTTCTGCATTAAGGGGACCATCTGGGATGCCAGGGATTGATTCTGGGTCAGCCACATGCAAGGAAAGTGCCTAGCCCACTGTACTATCACTCTGACTCCATATATTATTTCATTTTTAACAGGAGTCAAACCCAGCAGCGAAGGGCCAGAGCAATAGTACAGAGGGTAGGGCATTTGCCTTGCATGTGGTCAGCCAACCTGGGTTTGATCACCGGCATCCCATATGGTCTCCCTGAGCACTACCTGGAGTAATTGCTGAGTGCAGAGTCAGGAGTAACCCCTGAGCATCACTACATGTGACCCGCCCCCAAAAAAAAAACAAAAAAGGAAAAAGAAAAGTCCAGCAGTTATTGGGGGCCATGAAAGTCACACTCAAAGGTACTGGGGTACACTTGTGCCAGGGATGAAACTCAGGACTTCATACCCTCGAGACATGCACTTAAGCCATTTCTTAAACCATCTCTCTGCCCAGGATCAATTTCTTATAATCTCTTCATTTTTCTTAGCAGGTTTGGGTGATGATCTAGAAGGAGAATTGGGATTTCTAAGAACAGGATGGAAAGATTGTCCCACTAGGAGAAACAGCATAAACCAGAGTATGACGCTACTGACCTCTAAAGCAGCTCAGAGGCATGTGCGGTACAATGGGGAATAGCTCATTTGTGAGTCAGAAAAAGTTTACTTGATCATCCTGTTTGGGAGGAGAGACGTACACCAGATGCCTTTGGCTTTTGTTCCAGCCCTAAAGCATACAGAGCTGGATGGGGAGTTTATCTTTCTCTCCCTTCCCTTCCCTTCCCTTCCCTTCCCTTCCCTTCCCTTCCTTCCCTTCCCTTCCCTTCCTTCCCTCCCTCCTCCCTTCCCTTCCCTTCCCTCCTCCCCTCCTCCTCCCTCCTCTCCTCCTCTCCCTCCCCTCCCCTCCTCTCCCTCCCTCCCCTCTCCCCTCCCTCCCTCCCCTACCTTCCCCTACCCTCCCCTCTTCTCCCTTTCCCTTCCCTCCCCTCTCCTACCCTCCCCTCCCTTCCCCTCCTCTCCTTTCCTTTCCCTTCCCTTCCCCTTCCCTTCCTTTTCCCTTCCCTTCATTTTTATTACAACAACTCAGACGGGTGTTGGTGGAGAGAGGACAGGGGGTGGTTTCACACACAGTGTGGTGTCTCCACATTTTCTGGTTGTGGTGCTCCCCAATCACAAATGAGATGGTGAGGCTTATGGGATGGAGACATCACCCACCCTTAACTGCCTTACATGCACACATGCTCACTAGGGCCCCACTCTGTAGCTGTGGTACTCTCACACATTCTGGTGATCATGCTTATTGGGTATCACCATGGCACTCACACATGTGCTGGCCAGAGGTCACGCTTTCTGGCTGGGGTCCTCACATTTTCAGCTACAGGTCTTGCAGGAAGGAGGGACCCACACCTTTGGTTGTGCTACTCGTACCTCATACCCCTGGCTGCTGAGCAGCTGGAAATTACCTCCAGTGGCAGGAATGGCTGAGAGCAGGCTGCCAGAAACACACAGCAGAGCCCGTGAGACATGCCCTCTGCATGCAATGATACACAATCAACTCACTGCTCTAGACTTGCCAGATAGGCCCTCTAAGCTTCTACTGGGGAGATGTTAAGGGAGCTTAACATCTTTTCCTTTCTCTAACTTCTTTTCCTTTCTTTCCTTTTGTAAATTTCAGTTTAGGCTATCTAAAAGTGTTAACTTTAAGGTTTTGATGTATATCACCAAAATATCCCAAGACCCTCCCCATCCCTTTCACCTGTAGTCATCCCTTCCCCGAACTCCCCCACTGCTTAGAAATCTCAGGATCAAGGGTTTGTCATTGTTTGATACTATTTTATCCCCTTTATTTCTCTGTATACCACAGATAAGTGAGATCATCCAGTGTTTGTTCTTCACCCTCTGACTTTTTTGTCCTCTGACTTTTTTTTTGTGTGTGCGCTTCTGTTTTGGGACCACTCCCTGTGTTCTCAGATTTTACTCCTAGTTCTGTGCTCAGGGATCATTTCTGGTAAGGCTCTGGTGACCATATTGGGTGCCAGAGACCAAATCTGGATTGGCCTTGTGCAAGGCAAGCACCTTACCTGCTGTAGGATCTCTTCAGCCCTCTTCCCTCTGACTTATTTAGCACAAAATGATATTCTCCAATTCTATTCAATTTACAGTGATGTACAAGCTTTTATTCTGCCCCTAAAGATGTTGCAGGTGTGGCTGCCATGCCCAACTGTGTCTGAAGGTGGCAGACAAGAGTCAGGCTTGTCTGCATCCAGGGATCTGCCCTGTGGGCCCTGGATGGTTGATGCCCTAACATAGAAAAAGACTGGACCCCTGGGATGAACCCAGAGCCACGGAAGCACCTGGCAAGCTACCCGTGGTGAATTCGATATACTAAAAACAGTAACAATAGTAGACCACATTCCCAATGAATGGAGATGTTACTGGCACCTGCTTAAGCAAATCGATGAAGAACGGGAAGACAAGTGACAAGCTTTTTATCTTTTCTTATGGTTTCTTATAGTTCTTACAAGTTTTCTTATATAGTTCTTATTGGTTAGTATTCCACTGTGTATATACTTTCACATTTTTTTTTGTGTTTGGAGGATAAATGACAAGCAGTAGAATTACTGGCTCCTAAGGGAGCTCGATTCTTTTTGCTCTAAGGAATCTCCATATTGTTTTCCAGACAACATTCCCACCAACATTGAATAGAGGTTTCTTTGTCACTGTGTCTTCACTAACACTAGTTGTTACTAGTCTTTTTTGAGGCATGCTATTCTCACTGCCATGAGGTGATATTCATAAAAAACTTAGAACAGACTCTACTAAGATTTGAATGAAATCTTAAAACCCTGATAGCTAAAACTAGTCTCAGAAAAAAGAAAATGGGTATTATTTCATATTCTGAATTTAAATCATAATAAACAGGATATAAAGAAACACAGTAATAGAATCATAAATGGCCAAAGACAGCACATTAGAATTTGTCTACAGATCTGAGCCTACCACAGAAGGGTTGGGTGTGGAGTGTGGTGACCCTGAGACTATAGTGCAGGGTGCGCTGTTGGAATTTGGTATTCATAAAATCCTATAATTAACTATAAATTAGACAACTAATTATATGAATTATATACGGTGCCTTAAGTTAAAATTCTAAATAATTTAATTATTAAATTAAATTCCTTAGCGCTGAGCCCCTGGCTCTACTGGCATGAGACGGACATATGGGATATTACTGGTGCCCGCCTAGCAAATAGATGATCAACGGAAGATCGGATCGTGATCGGATCGAATTATACCATATGTACTTCTCAAAACTGTGTTATATAAATATTGACTCTCAGATCAAGGCGTAAGCTATAGTATAGCAGGTAGGGCATTTACTTTGCTGAGGGTGATCCATGCTCAATCCCAAGAGTACCGCCAGATATAATTCCTGAGTGAAGAGCCAGGAGTAAGCCTGAGCATCACTGGATATGGCCTCTTCCCCCAAATAAGACTGACTCTCAGGCTAATGGAATAGAATTGAAGCCCTAGAGAAAAACCTTCAAATTTATAGACAGTTAATCTATGCTCACAGAGCTGGGTGCAAGGAGTGGATCTAGAAAGCCTCGTCAGCAAATGGTGCTGGGAAAATGGGATAGTGATGTACAAACAACTGAAACTGGAGCAGTAGCTCACACTGTACACACAACAAGGAATTTGAAGCAAACTACAGATCTTGAGGTTAGGCCACAAGTTATAAAATACGTTAAGGAAAGCATAGACAGAACCTGACTGCCTATGGTATTTTTGTAAAATACAAAAAAAAATGAGACTACATTAAATTTAAAAGGTTTTACATGGCCAATAAAATGCAGTTAAATAAAAAGTCATGATACTGAATGGGAGAAAATAATTACACATCGTAAAAAGGACTGACACCTAAGATATGTAAAACACTCACAAAGCTCAACAAGTTTAAAACCAACAGCCCTATAAAATGGGGAAAGAAGTGGCTAGAGAGAGAGCACAGCAGGTAGGGCATGCTGCCAGCCTGGATTTGATGCCCAGCACTTGATTTGGTACCCTGGGCCCTGCCAGAAGTAATCCATGAGTGCAGAACCAGGAGTAAGCCCCAGTACTTCTGGGTGTGACCCCAAAGCAAAGCAAACAAAATACAAACAAATAAACAAACAAAAAAGAACAAAAATTAGGGAGTGGAAGTAAATAGTCACATCCTCAGAGAGGACATATAAATGGCCAGTAAGCATGTGAAAAAGTCTTCATTTTCACTTCTTCAGAGGAATGAAATTCATTATCAGGAAAAGCGAAAATGGTAAATTCTTTTCTTGTTGAGGGAAGTGGTGATGGTAGTGATACTGGTGAGAATTTAAAACCTGTGCATGAGTGGAAAGGCATCTAGGCATTGAGTTCCCATTTCACCCGCCCTAAGGTGGAATGCTTGCGCACCTCCGGGGTTATGAGGTGTGATGGGCCTTTTACGTGAAGGAGGCTGCTTGTTGAATTATCTCTTGGAAAAGGTGTTGGACATATGATTCTATGATGGGGGATATGAGTCCACAGGGCATCAAACCCCTTCCCAAGTGAGTCCTGTTTTTTCTTGTTTTGGTTTTGGGGGCCACACCCAGCATACTTAGGGATTGCTCCTGACTCTGAGTGCAAGGATTATTCCTTATGGTGCTTAGAGAACTAATGCAGTATCAGGGATCAAACTGGGGTTGGTTGCATGCAAGGCATGCATGCACCTTGTTCTCATTCTCTGTCCTTAGGCCTATTTTTTTGAATCCTTGTTTATGTGCAGGCCTAGGTGTCAGAGCACTAAACATACAACATATCCCACATAGAAAACTCTTCTCTACCATCGAACAACATGTGCACTGTGTCTAAGGGGACATTTTCTTTTCCAGGAAATGGGCCTGCAGTTTTGCATGATATTGAAATGCAAAAGAAAAGAAAGATTGAGGGATATTGAAGTTTATTTTTAAATTCTTCCATAAGCTTTCTTATGTAGAAGAGAGGTAGTTTTCAATTTTCAAATTGGTATCTACTAGCCAGTAATAAACTTAACTAGGAAACAATAACTGACACTTTTAAAAATTTTTTTTATTATACCACCATGAGAATAATATTACAAAGATGTTCATAATTGAGTCTCAGTCATATATTGTTCCAGCACCCATCCCTTCACCAGTGCCCCATTCCCACCACCAATGTCCCCACATTCCCTCTCTCCCAGCTCTAGAGCAGGCATTTTCTTTTGCTCCCTTTCTCTCTGTCTCTCTCTATCTCTCTTTCATCTTTTTTAATTTTTATTATACCATGTGATATATAGAATTACAAGGATGTTCATGTTTGGGTCTCTACAACAGTGTTCCAGAATCCATCCTCCACCAAGTGCCAATTCCCACCACCCAATTCCCAAACACACCCACCCAAACCCTGCCTGCCCCTATTGCAGGCGCATTTTACTTATCTATCGCTTTGTCTATGTTCCTATGTTTCCCAATTTCTCTTCTAAATGACACTTTCTTAAGTGTCATAGACTGGAAAAAAAGAGACGACCTTGCATATAGAGCCATATGCATGTTTGCCCCATAGCGTTTCTTCAAGTCTGTGTGTGTACATACTCAAGTGTAAAATATATTTCTTAGTATGGGTTATGGTAGTCAAGAATGTTTGAAAAGCCATGTCTTAGGGTCAAGTTTTCTCTCTTGGCTGGAAATAACTGAATTCCTTCAAACATTAGGATTGAGTAGGGTGCAGTGGATAGGACTCTTACCTTGCACACAACCAACCTGGGTTTAACTTCTAACAATTATGTTTAAAATATATACTTAGATCACTGTGCAAGATCAGCTGGTCCCAGAACCTTCTAACTGCTCTAGGAGGTTCACACTAGAATGTGAAGTATAAAATAATACTTAATGTTTAAAATATATAATTAATATCATTTCAATGATTTTTTTTTGGATTTATATTAGCTTACAGTACTTTAAAATTTGGGGAGTATAGCCTCATACCCTCTATGTGTTTGAGATTCAGTGCGCCCACTACCGAGTTCCATTGCCATCGTACTATGGAAATGGTCCTCATTGCCCATTCCTTCCATTCCTTTTCCCCTTTCACTCTAGTAGCTACTATAGTTTTCAGAGATGTAGTTTTTTTTTTGTTATGTTTTACTACTTGTTTTCTTTAGTAATTCATATTCAGCATTTGGGGTGAGATCATCTGACTTCCTTCTCGTCCTTATTTACTTCACTCAGTATTAATCACCTCAAGTACTAGGTGTGGTAGTATTCCAAGATGTCTGTAGACCTCAATTTCTTTAGCTACTCACCCATCAGGGTGTGCTTAGGTTTATTCCATATTTGGGCTATTAGAAATTATGCTACTGTGAACATAGGGGTGCAGATATCTGTTCGACTTAGTGCTTCATATACTTTGGATAAATCATAGGTGTTGGATTACAGGCCTATACATTTCAGGCTTAACATTGGGCTGTCCTTTTTCCTCCTGCAGGGAACATAGATTAATTGAATTCCAGCCATTCCAGTGCTCCTGGAGGTATACCCTATCCCACCAGGGCACACCCAGTCCTCTGTGTTTAACCTCTCTTTGTGTCCTCCTTCCCAGTACCTGTTAGTGATGTAAGTGAAATGTTGCTTTTTCTCCTTCCTTTATGTCCTTTGTGTATTCCTATATTAGAGCAATGTCCTTTTTGTATAGACACAGGAAGATAGTTAATGCTATGCTTTTGTAATAAAGGAATTAATTGACTCACTCAAATATTTACTCTTAGCATCTGTCAGATTTACCTGACTTAAGCCTCAGTTGCCCTTAGTTTGCCTTAGTTCCTTATACCCCAAAGGAGGGTCCTGCCGCAGGACTTGGATAGACCCTGGGCAAGCCATAAGTAAACTATCCTGGCCTTAACATGGGTCAGGCTAAACACCATAAGAAGTGTAATAAGTTAAGAGCAAGGTCATGGTACAAACTCTGAGTGACCCATGAAGAAGTGACTAAGTAAGGACTGTGTTGAGATTAAGAAAAACTAACATGGTCTGAGGACTGTAGTCTGGAATATATGCTCTCAGAAAAAAACTACCCTTTGCCAGGTGTCCAGAGAGACCATGTTAAGCTTATCCAGGGTGTAGACAAAAGTCTATATCTTACTGTATTTATGCAAAATAACTAGAAATAATATTGAGAAACAAATTTAATAGGATTTTTTATGGTTTACCGGTAAAGAAAATGAGAAAGCAAAAAGCCCATAGATGGAATCTGGCCCTGGGCAGATTTTCTAGAAGGAATCTAAAATTTATAGCCCCTAGATAGAATTCTTCCCTTAGGTGGGTCCCCAGAAGGAAGGGACTTTACATCTGTTCATTGTTTACCATCTATCTGTGGTACCTATCCCCAGCCCTTCATGACAGCTAGTTCATGAACTAACCAACTTCTCTTGAATAAAATGGTCAGTGATTACCAACAAGCATGTGGTCCCACTGCTTTGTCTGGGGCACAGTGGTTGGCCCTGAACACACCAGGGATCCTGCTGAACCTATCATATGTTGGGGACCCCACCAAACCCCAACATTAGGAGTGCTGCTGCTGGGTCATGTGCATTCCTATACTTAGGGACTTTTTTACCATTAGTTTTTTCCATATCTTTTGTTTTTTAAGGAATCACCATACAATTTTCCATGGGGGCTTACCAATTTACATTCCACCAACATTTACTTTCTCTCTTTGCTTAATGTCAACATTTTTGGTTTCTAATATTTTTACATAGACCGTTATCATGGTATCACTTGATCACTTGAATCCGTTATTCATTGATTTGCTCGAGCGGGCGCCAGTAACATTTCCATTGGACCCTATCACGTGCCAATGTAGCCCAATAGCATCTGGTTGATTCAGGTATATGATATCATGGTATAGTGATATCTTTTTGTACTTTGGTGTACATTCCCCTAAAAATTAGTGAAGCTGAGCATTTTCTCAGTGCTCGGAAGTTAAGTCAATGGGCCAACGTCAAAATTGAGCCTGTGGGCCATCTGCATATTTTCTTTGGTCAATTCTATTCAGAAATTTTGCTCATCTTTCAATTGTGTGCTTATTATTGTTATTGCTGATTTGTGTTTATGGTTCTTTATATAATTGGGATACAAAGACATGAGGACTGTGATTTAAGGGATGTTGAAGAGTTTATGGTAAGTCAGACAAAGGGCTGGTATTTTTTCTGCTCATTTCTCCCTCCCACATCTTTACTGAAATATGTTAAATCTTCCTCTCCTTCTCAAAGATGAGAGAGGAAGAATTCAAAGTAGTAAAGAGAATCAACAACCAAGAATTCATGTTTAGGAGAAATGCATGGAAATTAAGCATACTGGAATGAACCTTGCTAGTCTAATAATAATCATAAATATTTCTGCATTATGTCTTTTTTAACGTTTTATTTTTTATTATTATATTTTTGCTCTTTTGGGTCACACCCAGCGATGCTCAGAGGTTACTCCTGGCTCTGCACTCAGGAATTACTTCTGGTGGTGCTCGGGGGACCATATGGGATGCCTGGGATCTAACCCGGTCAGCCACATGCAAGGCAAACACCATACCCTATGTGCTATTGCTCCGGTCCCGTTTTTAATATTTTAATACATGGCTTTCATTCAGTCTCTTGGAAAATCCTCAAGATAAAGTGAACAATATTATTATCCTATTTTCCTGCCACTCCTCTAAATGCATCCTATTGTCAGCTATAACTTATTACTTATGTCCATTGTTTTGCATCTCAAAGTCCTTACAAGTGCTGGAATACCTTTCCTCTTGTTCTGCTTGAAAATTCCCATTCATCTCCTAAGACTCAACTCAAGGACTTTTCTTCCCTGATTCCTTTTTTGCTTGCCTAGATTAATCTGATTCCTTTCTCCTTTGAGCCACCTCGCAGTATTTTGTCAGTGCCTCCATCAGCGCACTTACTTGTTTTCAGACCTTCATTTTGGCATAAATCATGCTGTCTTAGAAGTTTGGGCCTGGTTTCTCCATCTTGGCATATCTAATGAGTAACATGTGAATTAGCATACACTGACTGAGATTATAATACAGTGAATTTAATGAGGAAATCAAGATTTAGGGAACTTAAGTGGCTTTTCCGAAAACTAAAATGTTTAGTAGAACACAGATTTCCTCACATCGTGTTCATTGTATGCTATTTTGTAAGATTTTTTTTAAGTCTTCATGACAACCCAATGATGGAGAGTCTCATTATTATTATGAGATGAGAAAACTGATACCTTTGTTTTAGAATGGTAGTAGAGCTGGGAATGAAACCGAAGTAGATTGGCCTCAGGAACCCTTCTCTTCAAGATCAGGCGAAAAGACTGAATGATTCCTACCTAAAGAATGAGGTTTATAATTGTATCACCCATGATTTCTAGTTAAGTTTATTTCTGTAAATAACTCAGTTTCTCAACATTTAGTTCACCCTTTATTTGCCCTCAATTTTAGCATGGTAGTGAGAGTTATGAGAACATTCCCCTGGGAATGTAACTCCCCCATAGTCTCAGACTTTTGCTCATTAAAAGTAGATGGAAACATTTGGGGGCTTTGGAATAGGGTGGAATGAGACTTAAATCCTAACTTTGCTGCTTTCAAAGATATGTGACCCTGTGCCATTGATCTCAGCTCTCTGTGACATACCTTGTATGCCTGCATCACAGCAAGGTGTTGAGGACACGATGAGAGAAGTACATAAAGCACCTTCCTGGTACTTTACAATGTGTACTTGACACTAAGGGTGACTAAATGATGGCACGGGGTAAGTGACTCTGAACAACTCTTTTAGAGTCTTTGCTGCGCTGTGAAGAGCCTGTTGTGCTCCAGCAGAGGGCCCAGTATGCAGTCCTGTCACAGCCTGACAGACACAGAGGTGAGGCCCAACTGCTGGTGCTGCTGTGACTGTTGCATGACATAGCTGAGTGCCATGAGGAAGCACAGGATGGGCTTCATAGGGGCAACACCACAGCAGGCACATGGCACCAGCTCTGTTCTTGGAGACCCAGGCTCACTTGAACGAATACCTGGTCACCACAGAGCGGAAAGGTTGGTATCTGCTCAGCTAGTTTGTTCCTATAAACATCCCATGCTATTTGGTTAGTGAGTCCAGCCTCTGTATGATAACCTTTGTATTAATAATTTATTTTAATTTTGCAACATTTATGAATAAAACATTGAAAGTGAGACCCTGACTTCCAAGTCAGGTTAAGGATTCTGTAAAGGAGCACATACTTCTTGTGTGTAGATGGGTCTGTAAGATATTCCTCATGAGAAACTGTCCCTGCTGTGCTAATAAACCCTACCAGAGACAGGGAGAGAGAGGGAGAGAGAGAGAGAGAGAGAGAGAGAGAGAGAGAGAGAAAGAAAGGAAAATGCTATTGAGGCAGCCTGGGGGGTAGGTAGGAGGGGTATGGGTACATTTTATGGGTACATTGGTGGTGGGAATAGAGCACTGGTGGAGGGATGGGTGCTGGAATGCTGTATTACCAAGAACCAGTTATGAACACCTTTGTAATTGTATGTCTCACGGAGATATAATAAAAATATTTTAGAAAAAAAAACCCACCAGATGGCTACTAAGTCAAGGACTTTTACCACCGTTAGTAGGATTCAGAAATGTACTCTGTCTCCAAAGACTCGAGCTCAGATCCCAGGACTTTTGACATTGATTGCGGATCTCGCCAATGAAATATCTTTGATCCGCCAGAAAAAGGAGAGAAATATATGCACACACAGACACACACACACACACACACACACACACACTCAAAACCCCCTCCTCTGGTTAATCAAGAGATGCTAATCAGAGTTCCCAGAAATTCATTTATGCGTCTAGCTTTTGTGGTCTTGCAGTGATTTCTGCATCACAGAAACCTGCTTTCAGTGTTTGTTGCCTTGAAACACCAAGTGATAGGGCAGGGCCATTGGCTCCCAGGAACTCTGTGGTGGCTGTGCTGCCTTCTCGGGTTGAAGCCTGACTCAGACATTTCAGAGTGAGACCATCCAGACTCCCCCTACTGAGAGCATCAAAACTCAGGGTGCTCCTGTCCGGGTCTTTAGACAGCTCAGCCAAGGAGCACCTTTCTCCCTGATGCTTTTCCTAGGAGCTAACTGGCATCACCACACAGGGTCTGAGGAGGAAGGCATTTGCCTCTACCAGGACAAATTGGAAATGAGTGAGTACAAGCGTGGTATGCCCTCCAGTTGCTGACCCCAGCTTGGCATTCTCCACCCTGTTCTGAGGAGAATGACATGATGGAAAAAGACCTTCAGGACTAGTATCAGAAGGAATATGGCTTCTATTTTTTTAAGTGTTTTATTATACTACCGTGAGATGTACAATTACAAAGATATACAATTACAAAGTTCATATTTGGGTTTTGGTCATACAGTGTTCCAGCACCCATCCCTCCACCAGTGCCCATCTCCCACCACCAACGCCCCCGGTTCCCTCCCCCATCCCCAGCCCGCCTCCATGGCAGGTTATTTCTTTTCCTTTCTCTCTCTTTCTCTTTTCCTTCCCTTCCAGACTATGGACTAAAGAACATACATTAAAGGGTTGTCATGTGTATCTTTTTGCCTGTATTTAATGCTCAGTTCTAGGTTGGCATTAGTACCCTCGACAATTGTTAGCACACTGTTCCATTTTCTCTCTTACCTAGCCTCTGACTCCCACATGTTTGTGATAATTTCCACCTTTGACGAGACCTCCCGATATATGGTTCACTTGACCTTGGATATTGCTATCATAATATGTACATATATATTTATGTTATGCAGATAAATGCAGTCATTCTGTATCTGTCTCTCTCCTGGATAATTTCACTCAACATAATCTTCTCCATGTCCATCCATTTATAGGCAAATTTCATAACTTCATTTTTCCTAACAGCTGCATAGTATTCCATTGTGTAGATGTACCAAAGCTTCTTTATCCAGTTATCGATTCCTCGGGCACTCTGGTGGCTTCTAATTTTTTTAGTCTCATTGTACTCGACTTCATCCCAGCTTTTCACATTGCTGCCACTGGTGCTCACTTCTCACTGGCCTTTTTTAAGTCTGTTCCTCTCTTCTGCTTCTGCCTTACCCAGGCCTCTCTTATCTCAAGTTTGGTTCCCTCCTTTTTGATCCTTTTTCATTCTCATTTCTTCAGAGGCCTTTTCTGCAGTTCAAAAGCCATTTTTCTCCATCTTTGTCCTTGTTGCCTTTGTAATCACTGTTCTGCCGCCTTCCCCTTCCTTGTCTCCACATCCCCTTCAGCTCTTACCCACAATCTGCTCAGTCTCTTATTCCTACATTCTGTTCCCTCCTCCAGAACATTTTCTTCTGGCCTTCGTTCTCTTTAGAAACCTGAAACCTTCCTCTTCAGCTAGAACAAACAATCATTGAATGTTTTTCAGTGCAAGGTACAGAAACAGTTCTTAAATTCTAATGCCTGTCCCCCTCAACTGCATTGAGTAATAAATGACAAATATAATTGTGTGTATTTAAAATGTACAATATGTTGGTTTGATGTACAATTAGATTGTGAAATGATCACAAAGTTAAAACAGTTTAGCATATCCATCACCTTACTTGTGGTGTGTGTGTGTGTGTGTGTGATGTGTGTGTGTGTGTGTGTGTGTGTGTGTGTGAAGAATGCTTAAGCTAGACTCTCAGCTGGCCAGGAGATAGTACCACAGATTGGGTGCTTGCCTTGCACAGGGTTGACCTAGTTCCAATACCCAGCACCCTTTATAGTCCTTTGAGCATACCAAGCATGTGTCCTGAGTTTAGAGCCATGAGTAAGCCCTGAGCACAGCTATGTGTTGCCCCAAAACATAACAAAAACAAGGAGATTCTCAGCAACTTTCAAGTATGCAATATCTTATTATTAACTGGAGTTACTGTGCTATATGTTAGATCCCCAGAATTTACCTTTTTCATAAGTGAAAGAGGTATTTTGTTTCTTTTTCTATTTTACTTTTTTGGGGTCCACACCTTGGAAATGCACATGTTCTGTAGATTGGACCCAAAGGATCCTAAATACAAAGGATGAATGCCATCCCTTTGAACATCTCCCCAGTCCTGTAAGTGGAAATCTCCACCCTTTGACCAACATTTCCTTGTTCTTCCTGCCCACAGTCCCTAGAAACCACCACGCTATTCTGTTTCTATGAAATAAGCAACAGCTTCTTCCTTTTCTTTTTCTTCTTCTTCCTCTATGCTCCTTATAAGATTCTCCAGATAGTTATACCATGTAGAATTGATGTTTGTCTACATAGATGTGTTTGTATTTCTCTGTTTGACTTATTTAACTTTGCAGATACATTCCATTACCCAACTATATGCAGGTCTCCTGATAACACCCAGCCTTCTGAAAGTCTTCAAGTTCTAGAACTCAGAAATGCCCCCTTATAGGTCCTTTATTTTTTCCAGAGAAAAAGGTGGTTGTTACCTATTACCCAGATAGGATGCTACCAAGCTCATTAAACACCTATAATAGGTGTTTATGTGTGTGTCCCCATGGAAAAAATTTTAAGAAATCCATGTTTGTACTTTTCACATTTCTAGGAGATTGGGGACTATAACATTCAGTGTGTAACTGAAGCAAATAGATTGGGTGGTGAAACAAATAGGTTAGTGGTGATGAGCGTTTTCTGACAAAATGGCCAGTCTCCAGGGGGTCAGCATAGAAGCTGGGATAAAGGGCAGACACCTGGAAGGACCCCACAGGTGAACAACCCCCACCTTGCTCAGATAAAAGTTCCTCCAGTACAGCCACCCTTCTCCTTTTACTCCCGGTTTGTTATTAAAGCTCTGGGAGTATAGCAGGAGAGATCCCATTACCTTGAAGATCAAATGCTGTTGAGAGATTTGTCCTTATTCACCTTGTAAAATCATCCAGAGCTCTGGATTTTCTTGCTTCTACCTCTTTCAGTGGTCTCCGTTCTTAACTTGGTGATGTGTACCTATCCTTGGAGCCTGGGCCATAATATAGAACAAGGGCTGTTTGTTTTCATCAAGGCAGAATCTTCATTGCTCAGCAGTAAACTTGGTTTTTATTCTTTTTGTGTTGTTTTCTTGATTGTGTGTGTGCAGGGAGAATAGTGACGGGTTTGCTGATGCTGGGAGTCAAACCCAAGGGCTTCACATGTGCCCTAATTTTGAACCACATCCCCCGAATAAGTTTGTTTTTCTTTTATGTTTTCTGAACAAGAAGACATCTGTTTCTTACATGTTCTCATCATAAGCATTTGTGAAGGACTGAATAGGCTTCAGGCAGTGTATAAACTATAAGACATGACCTCACTCTGGAGGGACGTGAGATTTATACTACCCCTAATGTTTTATGGTTGTCTGGAGATGACTGAGGTTTGTGAGTCAGCGGCTGGGTCATGTGAGAGATGGGTCACATAGGCAGATCTGCTCTGTGTGGCTTTTTGTATGAGAAACTCAACTGGAAGGCTTTACTGAGAAAATAGGAAGCTTACAAATTATTTATATACGTATATATTATAAAGAACAAGTAGATACATGAGGGCTTAGTGAGCAAATCCAGGCAAAAAATGATGTAGTTTCGCATGATCCGAGGGAGATCTTTTTAAAGTAGATTATGGTCCCCCGAGCACCACCAGGAGTAATTCCTGAGTGCAGAGCCAGGAGAAACCTCTGAGCATTGCTGGTGTGACCCAAAAAACAAAAATAAATGATAAATAAATAAATAAATAAACAAACAAATGAATGAATAAGTGAATGAATAAATGAATAAATAAGCAAATAAATAAATAAGTGAACAAACAAATAAATAAATATACAAACAAACAAACAAATAAATAAAGTAGATTATGGGACCAGAGGGACGGTACAGTAGGCAGGGTACTTGCATGCAAGTTCAATCCCTGGCACCCACATGATCCCTCGAATCCAACAGGAGTGATCTTTGAGCCAGGAGTAAACTCTGAGCACCACTGCTATCCAGTACAGTACAAGACCCATGTACGTGATATCTCAGGCCCTAACACACCTCCCAAGACCAAGACACAAACTTCTGTTGCTTTGTCATCATCTTTTACCT
The DNA here is from genome assembly GCA_021461705.1 of Cryptotis parvus. Classification (NCBI taxonomy): domain Eukaryota; kingdom Metazoa; phylum Chordata; class Mammalia; order Eulipotyphla; family Soricidae; genus Cryptotis; species Cryptotis parvus. The sequence goes on from JAJIBD010002746.1 coordinate 66,370, forward strand.
GGAATCCCTCCTCCCTGCCTCCAAGCCACCAGTTGAGGCATCTTCTTGATTAAAGCACCATCAACAATACCTGATCTTTTCTTGGCTTTTCTTATATATTATATGAAACCCAAATGTGTGAACTTGGAAGCACAAGGTCCTTTTCACAGTCCTGTCCCCAACGTGCTTTTCCAAATGTTTATCCTCCTACACATCCCAGCTTCTGTAGTGTCTGCAGGTGTGGAGCTTAATGCTTCCTTTGGTTTTCTTAGCTTGGCAAATTCATCCATATTTCAGGACCTTTTTCTTTTTTTTAAATAATATGCTATGTTTACTCAAAGTATTTCACATATGAGATAGCATATTGTATCATCATCTTTAATTAAAAAATATTTTTTCACAATATGATGCAGTACATTGTGCTAATTTTCCAGATGAAACAAATGATTACTTTATCAATCTATGACTTATCAGCATAAGGATCTGGTTACAGATTTTGGGGAATATAAAATCGACACAAAAGAGGGTTGAAAAGGGCAATTGATTGTTTCTATCTTTGTGGGGGGTTCCCTATGTAGTTTTTAAATTTTTTTTTATTATACCACCATGAGATTTACAATTACAAGGGATGTTCATAATTGGGTCTCTGTCATATAGTGTTTCAGCACCCAGCCCTCCACCAGTGCCCCATTACTACCACCAATGTCCCAACACTCCCTCCTACCCAACCCCAGCCTGCCCCATTTCTTTCTCTTTCTCTCTCTCTATCTCTGTTTCTGTCTCTGTATTTCTCTCTCTCTTCTCTTACACTTTGTGGTAAACCCTGCAGATATTAATAGTTTATGATGTAAGTCTCTATGTGTATATTCAATAGTTAGTTCTAGTGGGACATTATAATTCCTCACTCCCCATCAACCTCCCCAGTTCATTGCAGCTACAATGATCATTACAGTGTATAAATGTGAAAGATACTGGGAAGGACCTGGTCCTAACCTTCATTATTATCTAAGCCTCTGTGTGGCCGCAGAGTGGCCTTGCATTTCAGGACCTTATTCTGGGAGATTTTCTAATTCCACCCAGGAGAGCTAATTATCCATTGCTTCTGTAGCACTTTTTCATAGGCATATAGGTATTCTGTTCATCTTGTTATACTTTATGGAATATCTGCGTCTTTTACTGCAAAGTGTTTGGAAAGGACTGTGTTTCTCTTTATTCCTGCATCATATGGCACACAGTAGGTTTACATTATATTTCTGTAGTGAACCAATAAGCACAGTCACGAGTGGCTCCTGGGACAGAAATGAAGCTGGACAGAGAGTTCTTAGGGTCTGCATAGCCACTTGGATGACCTCCTTATTATCCCAAGAACATGATTTCAAATGGAGAACTGTCTCAGAGGAGTTCAGTGATCCCTCAGTGCTGGCTTCGGGATGGTTACTGAGGCTGCTACTGGCTCCGAGCACTGCCAGGTTTGGCTCACAAAACAAAATAACAACACCAACAAAAGTCACACAGACAACATTTTCTTTAATTTTTCTTTTAAAGCAGAATTCACACTATTGGTGAAGTTTTTGACACTTGGACATCACATAATACACTTAATAACAAGCTGGGAAGTGAAGAGCTGAAAAATGAGCTGTCATTTGGTTTATTTTCCAAATTCTTTTGTTTTCTCTCCTTTAATGCAATTTTGAATCAGTTTTGGGGCTTTTTGTTGTTGTTTGTTTGTTTATTTGATTGGTTTTTGGTACCAGAGGCTGAACCCAGGGCCTCATACATGAGAGGCACGTGCTTTGACACTAACGACAGTTGACACCGTCAAGAGTTTCAGCATTGCTGTGCTGAGCTTGCCTCCCTCTTACCTGCACAGACCGTTTTTATGTGAGGATGCTGCTGTAGAGTCCTGATATGTGTTGAAGCAACTCCTCAGAAAATCTGAGTAACCATATCTTGCATGCCAACAATTCCGAAGCAAGAGTTGCTGTGAAGGTATCACTGTATTACTGTATCACTGTATTCCCATTGTTCATCGATTTGCTCAAGCAGGCACCAGTAACATCTTCATATGTCCTGTTTCAAGCAAGTGTATTCCAAGGGCATCTGCTTGCTCCAGGGGCAGGAAGAGCCTCAAACCATTCTTCAGGTCCTGGAATTGAGGTCCATAGTTGTTGCTAGTTTTTGGAAGGTAGAGAGAGAAAAAGGAAAGATAAATCTGAGATATTAAAATGAACAGGACCACAGGAAACAGGAACACTGGGTGGACAGGTGAAGAGCAGAAGATTAACCCTAGCTTCAGAGTTTTCAGTTCAGATGACCAAAAAGGATAGAGGGGGTTTCAAAAGTGGAAGAAGATCAGTGAGATCACCCAAGTCAGTCTCATATGTTCCTAAAGAATTGAAAACTTGGGGCCCAGAGCGAGAGTACAGTGGGTAGGGCATTTACCTTGCACAAGGCTGACCCAGATTCAATCTCCAGCATCCCATGTGGTCTCCTCCTGAGCATCATCAGGAGTAATTCCTGTGTGCAGAGCCAGGAGTAGCCCCTCAGGCACTGTCAGGTGTGACCTAAACCCCTCTCCAAAAAAAAAGAAAGAGAAAAATAATAGAGAACTTTTGGAAAATACCACTGAACTTTCAAAATCCAACCTCTGAAAGAATAAAACAAAGAGTGGTCCTCAGGATTTTCAGATAGCATATCAAAACTTCATAATTGCTCAGAAAGGACCCATTTATTTGCTGCATTTCTTTCTTACTATCTGAATATTAAAAGACTTTACAATTGGGGGGTCATTGTGTTGTTCTTTTAGTTATTAGGAATAGTTTTCTTAGGCTGAAATTAGCCAGTTTGAATTTGTATCAGACCTCATTTGCTCTGACACGAATAATCCCGTTGTGGGTAATGAAAACAATTTAATGGTGTGGTCTGAAGGAGAAAACAATATTACTCAAGCTATTAACACCAGGGGACTTAGCGCTGACCTCTCCTGCTGCCCTGCAAACTGTGCATCCAATGTTATTGCACTCCTGAGGAAGCAGCAAATGAAATCTTGCCCCAAAATATTTTAGAGAATGCTTCACAAGGAAAAGCATAAAATAGCAGAGAAATGTAAGTAGCAATAAATGAGAGGAGAGAAGGGACTTCTAAAATTAAGTTGATGACAAATTTTGCTAGTTTTGAGCAGCAGGAATTCGACACCAATATGCCTGAATTGGGCACAGGAGCCTTTTACTGTACCATCTTGAAAATAAAAATTGCCAGGAGTTTTGCAAAATTGCTTTGAGATTCTCAAATAGGATCGGAACTTTCAGGGAAGTGCAAGTTAGCCCTGACATTTCTTCTGGGCCACACCCGGCAATACTCAGGGTTTACTCCTGGCTCTGCTGTCAGGATTCACTCCTGGCAATATTCAGGGACCATATGGGATGCCAGAAATGAAACCCAGGTTGTGAGCTCCCTTGCAAGGCAAGGGCCTTACCCACTATACTGTCACTCCAACCCACATGGCCTCGCATTTCTGACCTTCATTTCCTATGTTAAATGAGTTTCTTCAACATATTTCATTCATCTATATGTTGTACATGATACTACACAATCTTGGGCTAAGAAATGTTTGCCCAATTCAATTACCCAAGCAAAAAAGTCCTTAAATAAAACTGTTTTTTTCTTGTCATGAAACAACTCTGGATGCTGTCCTAAGATGAGAGAATAAAGAATATTATTTGCAAAATAATGTCTTGGGGCAGTGTAGCTGGTGGCTGGCTACTTTTTCATGTAGTTCAAACATCTTTAATGGTTTTGGGGACAGGAATGTCACTCATTGGTAGAATTAATGCCTTGTACAAATGTCATCATTGGGTTTGGTCCTTGTGCCATGAAACAAACAGAAGACAGCAATTAAAAAAAACTTATAATACCTCTAAAAAGTTTAGCAAATTTTGACTGTGAAATCTTCATGACAGTTGTTCTGATCAATAAACTAATCACTTGAATTAGTTAAAAAATTGATAGAATGTTGAAATACCGAATTACTGAGTTAGAGAGATAATACATGGGTTAATACCTTGTCTTGTACACAGTTGGCCCCATTTAGTCCCTGGTACCACATATATGGTCCCCTGAGTATTGCCAGGAGTTACCCTGAGCATAAAGCCAGAGTATACCCTGAGTATGACTGGGTAAGGCTCCCAAATAAGACACAAAGACACACACATATTATAAACACATACAAATAGTGTATATTTTATATATTATACAAATCTGCTGCTTGAAGCTGTGGAAACTGCAGTTCACCTACCCAGATTAGAAGCAAACCCTCTTATTTGTAGCCTTGATAATGGTATCATGATTGTGCTATCATGACTTTAAATAGTGGTATCACTTTTAGAATTATAACTGATTGCAACTGGTGGTGCATGTTGTCCTATCTGCTTGAGTGTGGGCCTTGTTTTTATATGATGGTAACATTGCTCCAAGATGAAAAACCTTTAGAAATTCCCTAGTAATGGATATCCTTTCTGTAGCTTGCTGGAATTATTCCTCCCTTTTTTTTTTTTTTTTCTGAAAATCTTTGTTTTCCTCTAAGCCATATTTGTCATTTCAAAGTCTACATTTTCTCTCCTTTTTTAAGTCTTGAATACTTATACTGAAGTTGTTTCCCTAAACTGTTCTGGATTTAGATGCAGAAAAACAGTTATTTGAGTATAAATCAACAGGATTAATGGGTGTTAGAGATTACTTTGCAGGGTATAGTTTTGGTGTTTGGGGTTTTGGGGCATGTTTTATTTTATTTTTTATTTCCAAGGGTGCTTATTACTGCTCTCTACCCACATTCTTTAGCCAGATCCTTTCATCTTGAGATAATCATAGTCTACTGTTTCATATTCACCTGCCTTCTCACCAGGTAGATGCATGAGGCAGAAGGGGGACTCAAAAAGCATAGTGTCCACTAATGATCTTCCATCCATGAGAAAATTGTATAATGTAAATCCTTCCTAGAGTGCATCTTAGTAGTAAGTAAAATATAATGCTAATGAGAAGGTAAACCATATGCATAATGACTTCTTGGAACTTAGTTATTTTTTAAAAATAACTAAATCCCTAAGTCCCTTTAGGGGTTTTCTAAATCCCTTCTATTAGTTTGATTTAGCTCCCCCTTAATCCTGAGCAATGGACAGTACAAGTACTCTGACCTCTTTATGGATCTGGAGTAAATAAAAATTGAGAAAGGTGACAGGACTTGTTAATCTTAATGTTAAGACTATAGCTCGTCTGTAAATGATTTTTATTAGTATTAAAGAGTTTTTGTCCCTGAATTTAAATTATGTGAAACATATTTATTATGCTTGATATTATGGATGTAATACTTGATTGTTGCTAAAATTAACACATTATAGAAAAAATTATGGCTCAGAAAGTGGAAGTTCCCCTTATCCTCTTTCTCGAGAGATCAGAGCCCCTGATAGCAGCTTTGTGTATCATCTTGCAGACACTTTCAGGCAAATATTGATTTGTGCATTACTCACAAACACAGTTCTGATATTTACTCAGAAATATGTTCTGAGGTTTCATCATAGTACTTTGATGTGTTTTCTTTCACAATATGTTTATTGAATATGCATATAAAAATCTTGAATGTCTTTTGTATGTCATAATCAACATTTCTAATTCTTTTCAGTATCTACGTAAGATTACACTGTATTTTACATTGACTTGATTCTGATTTTTCATCCTTACTAATGCTGCAATACATACACTTCCCAGCATCTCTGGAACTAGTCTTATGGACTAAATTAATCACTATCACTATCACTATCACTATCCTCCCGTTGATCATCTATTTGCTAGAGCGGGCACCAGTAATATCTCCGTATGTCCTGTCTCATGCTAGTAGAGCCCAAGGGCATCTATTCGCTCCAGGAACATAAGGAGCCTCAAACCATTATATTAGGTCATTGGAATGAACTAATATAATTGTTACTGGTATTTGGCATATCAAATAAAACAGGGCAGCTTGCCAGGCTTGCCATGCAGGTGGCATACCCTTGTAGCCACCTCTAAATACAGCATTTTATTACCTCTAAATTAATAGGTCAATAAAATGCCTATTCAAATTTTGTTAGTTATTTCTAATTCTTTCTACAACACAGTTTATCCATCCACATTCTTGCCCTTTGGTTCTGGAGAGATAGTACAGTAAGCAGGGTGCTTGCCTTCCATGTGGCCAACCTGTGGTCCATCCTGGGACACCATGTGATCCTCTGAGCCCCACTAGCAGTCACCTCTGAGCACAGAGCCTGGAGTAAACCCAAACACAGCCTGACATGCCACCAAAACAAAACAAAAGAATAGTATAATACTCTTTTTCTGTGTGCTTTCCATGAACATGAGTTTTGTGCAATTCACATGCTTTTAAAGCTTTGTTTCCCAAAATGGGCATAACAGCCTCCAGAGATTGCTGGAGCAATCCAGGGAGAGGCTAATAGCCTGGGGTTCAATTAAGGGGTGCTTTCAGTTTCACTTAGCAAAGGTAGATTTGGGGGGCACTGAGTAAATTTATTTTTCTAAAAAGGGAGGGATGGGCCCAGTACACTTGCCAGTTTCTGCTTTAAATAAAGCTTTAGCACTTGAAGGCTTTGACCTATCTCATCCATCAACCTCTGTCAGCAAACCAAGGGCAGAAATCTTAGAGATGTGAATTAAAGCTGGCACCAAGGTAAGCACACTTAAGCTAGAAATTGAAATATTTGGTTTCCATTACTGTTCTTTTATCCAAATAGCATTTAGGCCTATGTAGGTATTACGAATAGATGGTTCCTCTTTTCATGAACTACTATTCTTGTTTGGGTGAACCATAAACCAATATGTTATGTCAGGTATTGCTAAGATCCTTGATAGAGACTGGGGATATGGCTCAGATAGTCGAGCTCGCATGTAAAGGCTGTTGGTTCCATCACCACCTCCACATGGGTGGTGAGTGTGGCCGCAGACATGAACAAAATGTGATAAAAAAAAAAATGAAGCAGAGAAACAGATAAAGAATAGCAGGCAAGTAAGGAGGGAATGGAATAGTTCTGGAAATGTCTCTGTTCCATGTGACGCCTGAAAAGAAACCCAGCTGTAGTGGAGAATGAGACCAGTGGCCACCACAGAGGGGGAGGCCCCACCACTACCCTCATAACTGGCAATATCAAAAGAAAAATACAATAAGAAAGAAACAATTTGGTGGGTTCCAGGAATAGTGACAAAACTTCACTGACCTTTGACCAGTCAGAAGAGAATAACTGGAGCATAGAATTTTTTCTTTCAGAAATCCATGTTCAAGTGAATGAACTTGGGAAATTTGGGAAATTCCATCTCTCATGAGAAGAATGAGTGTGTAGTGTGTGTGTGTGTGTGTGTGTGTGTGTGTGTGTACACCCAGCTTATGGTTGGATACATTTTCATGTAAATGGAAAGAAATCATCATTTCAAATGGAGTTTGTGCAAGGGGTCACAGGGAGATGCTTGCACTTGCCAGGCCAGAAAAATCCCTCCTGTTTCTGAGACTGAATTCTACCCTGGATTCTTTCCTGCTGACTTGGGGGGCTCTAACATAGGCTGAGAACAGCCATCAGGAGGTCAAGGGGGAGCCTGATGGTGGTGTGAAGATGAAGACATGGTGAGAGGGAACCGAAAAGCAATTCTCAGTGTAAGGATGAAAACTGGAATTGCAATTTTCTATTGACTGAACGTCCACAGGCACTGGATTTGGGGCATGGTATTATCATTCGCCAGTCTTTCTTGTAGCAGTGAGAAGAGCAAGATAAGGGTTTGCTTTCTCGTAAGCGCCCTTCTTTTGTTTATTTGTTTGTTTACTTATTTACTTACTTACTTATGGAATCCCATGCTTACTTCCTTATGGAATCCCATGAGATACACAGTTACAAAGCTGTTTATGATTGGGTTTCAACTATACAATGTTCTAACACCCATCCCTCCACCAGTGCTTATTTCCTACCACCAATGTTTTGTTTTCCTCCTGCCATCATCCCAACCCACCACCCCAGCCTGCCTCTATGGCTGGTACTCTTCTTCATTCTTTCTCTCTCTCTCTCTCTCTCTCTCTCTATCTATCTATCTATCTATCTATCTATCTATCTATCTATCTATCTATCTATCTCTTTCTATCTATCTAACTCCTTTTTGGTTATTATGGCTTGTAATACATGTACTGAGAAGTTACATGATTATCATGTTTGTTCCTTTACCTACTTTCAGCACGTGGTTCTTACCAGAGTGATCATTTTTAACTATCATTGTTCCAGTGAGCCTTCTCTGTTCCAGCTGCCTTCTTCCCCCAGCACTTAAGGCAAGCTTCCAACCATGAATCAGTTCTCCTGGACCTTGTTTCTAGTGTCCTTGGGCATTTTCTCATACTATTTTTTCTTTTTATCCCACAAGTGAGCACAATTTTAAGTAAGTTGTAAACTTGGCTGGAGCAATAGCAAAAGCCAAGCAATAGCAACAGCGGACATGCCTCACGTGGAAAGGTCCGGGTTTCATCCCCAATACCAGATGGAGAATGACCCCCTTAAAAAAAAAGAAAAGACCTGTGAAAGCATGAGCTTGTCCTGACACAAAGCTTATAGAGGCCAAAGCATTGCTTACTCGTTGGGTGGTTTACATTTCCTGCACACTAACTCCTCCATGTCTCAACATGTGAATCTTTTTCCCCCTTGCTCTCCTCCAAGAGTCTTATGCAAGAAGGCTCAAACAAGAAAAACCTCCTTGTGAACAAAACAGCACCCCTGGAAGACTTTGAAATCCATGCCAAAAGTGATACTGAACTTGAAATTCAAACATAGGACTGTTATTATAATCTCTGCCTCTAAAAGGAGCCCCCAAGTCTATGCTCATTTACCTACAGAAAGAAAGAACGTGCTTACTCATAAATAATTTAACAGATAATTTTAAGTGGCAATTTTTAAGAGTGCAATGAATAAATAGACTGATGAGGTTTATAATCTGCACTAATACTTTTCATTTTGCCAAAATGAAAACTCATCTAGGTAAGTACATTTCTTTTATATAACTCTTCAAAGCTCTAACTTGTGAAGGCAAAGAAACTATAAAGAAAATGATTCTGCAAGCTCATCTGCCTCTTGAAAATCGCTTATATAGACAGACATACATTGTTTGGGGTTTTTTGTTTTTCTTTTCTTAGCCTCTATGGGAAAATTTTGGCTTTTGACCAGTGACTGAACCTTTGTCTGTGATGCTAAATTTATAACAGATGATTGATCTGACATTAAAATTATGAGATATCTAGAGAAATATATGTATTTTATTTTATGTACCTATACTTACAGTTTTATTCCTGTTTTAATTTTCCATTTGAGTGAAAATGCAGGAACTAACTTTTGTCAACTTAGGACAAAAAGAAGAGTGCCATAGAACCAAGAATATAGAAATTACTCTGGCTGAGAATAACATGGAGGAAGGGGGCGGGGGGGGGTTGGGAAGTCCTGTGTTATCTAGAAAATTCTACCCACTTCTCATTTGAGTTTCTCTATATGCTTATCTTATTCTTATCTCCTTCAACAAAGGAGTCTTTTCTCTCCTGCTTCTTCTGCTCTTATTCAAAACATGGTGGCCACTAATTTCTGTATGGACTTATACAGCCTCTCTCTTCCATTTACATATTCTGAGGAAAAGAACTTATGTGGCCCAGCCTGGAATCTGATCCAATCTTTTTGCTGCTCGTATCTAAGGCTGGGATCTACAGAAGGAATTTTGATTGGTACTGTCTGGGTCACCCTCTTGAGAAGAACCACTTCAGAAGTAGATTCAGGTGTGCCAAAATCCTCACCTGTATAAACATGTGACTGGAATGCGTGTGTGTGAGCATGCGCGTGTGTGTATGTGTGTGCACACATGTATGTACTTATGTATGTGAAAGAAAGACTGAACTACTCAAAATTTGAAGGAGGGTTGGGCATTAATTGAGAGCTATGGAGGTAGCAGCAGCCACCACAGAAAAGATAATATTTGACCTCTGTGTGTCTATTTTTTTCTTCATACATGAAGTCTTACATGAGATGAACTGAAAATGTAGGATAAAACTTGAAGAATAACCAAGGAACCCACTGAGAATTTTCTATAATCACATGAAAGCTAAATCTACCACCATTTACCACCCCTGAAAAGATAGATTACATTACAGTGAAATTCAAGAGCTCTCCAATTTTTCTGTTATAATGAGCTTTTCTTTCCATTTTAAACAAGAATATGTTTTATTAAATTTGTAAGATAAACATTATTTTATTAGTCATACAGAACCAGTGGTTGTCCATGCAAATGCTCAGGTGAATAATGATTTTTGATTAGGCTCTCTCTGTTTTAAGTAGGATATAATCTCTGTCTAAGGAATTGGAAATTGATTGTCAAGAATTTTTTTTTGTCGGTTTGTTTTGGGGCCACAACCAAGGATGCTTAGGAGTTACTCCTAGCTCTGCACTCAGAAATTACTCCTGTGGAGTTCAGCAGACCATATGGGATGACAAGAATTGAACCTGGTTAGCTGCGTGCAGGACAAATACCCTCTACCTGCTGTTTAATTGCTCTTGCCCAAGAGTTCATTTTAACCTGTGACCTAAAAAGAGAAGATACAAATCTCATAAGTATCTTTGCTTCCAAGAACTGCCAGAGGAGTGATCTTACTATTGAGAGCCGAAGGGCTGGCAAGGATTTATTCTGAAAGTTCTGTTGCTGTGTTTTTTTTTTTTACAAAAAAATTCCAGTCAGCATTTAAATGGGACACCGACATAAGGCTCAAGGCTTCAGATTGCCCCAAGAGGATCAAGTCTGCATAAGACTTTTCTTATTTATCCATGTACTTTAATGAAAAGCACTGGTGTACGTACCTGGGGTCTTGGAACACTTACACTGTTTTAAGTACCATTTTGCTTCTTTTTTTTCCCACTTTTTTGGGTCACACACCCGGCGATGCTCAGGGGTTACTCCTGGCTCTTCACTCAGGAATTACTCCTGGCAATGCTTGGGAGACTATATGGGATGCCAGGGATCGAACCCGGGTAGGCCACGTGCAAGGCAAATGCCCTCCACTGTGCTATTGCTCCAGCCCCTGTAAGTACCGTTTTGATCATCTTTAAGCAAAAAACCAATTCCTAACAAAGGAAGCAGGACTTGATCACTTTGCAAGTCCTGGCACTGAGTTCAGTCCTTTGGCTATCTTTTCTGAACAAAGTTGTTTTAATAAGACATCTGCTTTGCTTTGAAGAGTACACACAGTTAACTTTCTGCTGAGGTTCAAAGTCTCAGGCTTTGCTTTGTCAGAGAGTAAATTTTTCAGGAAAAGTTCCTCCTGAAATGGACCTGCTTTCATCCTAACCGTTCTCATAAATGGAGATTGTCCTATTAGAAAACATTTCCTGATAATTTTCATATACTCTTAATCATCATGTAGAGGAAATGGTCCTTTACAGAACTATGTAATATGCCCCGAACCTTCTGATGCATTTGCTCTCTGAGTGGTAAGAGGCTACTCGTTCATTGATGGCTGTTACTTCAGAAGTCTACTCATTTGATATCTTTTAAAGGAATCCCTAATTTAGTCAATGCTCTATGACAAATCTTTGGGTTATGATATTAAATCTAGGACCAGCCTGTACTTAAGGATTGTCATTTTTATCTTAGTTTATTGAGCTTGCCTGTAAAATTTGAGCTAATGATAATCATTCCATTTTACAAGTACATTTAGTTTCTTCATTAACACTAATGCTAATAATAACAAACACTTATGTCATCCTTAGGAGTGCCAGGAACTCATCAAAACACTTTTCAGATATTAAGTTATTTAACCCTCTATGAAGTATGTATTATCATTATCCCCATTTTAGACAGAGAAGTTAAATAACCTGTTCACAGTTCCACAGTTATTAAGAGTGGAGATTTGAATGCATTCAGATTTGTTTCTATAATGTGCTCCTAAATCCTTTACCTTGTTGTGGTATATTGTCACTGTTTACTTACTCCAAAAACATTAACAGAGTTTAATTTGAAGACCTACCAAAACTCATATCATTTTTCTTTTAATACCTACATTCTGGGGCACACAAAATTTGGAAAACATCTTTTTTTTGGGGGGTCACACCCAGCAATGCTCAGGGGTTTCTCCTGGTAATTCCTGCACTCAGGAATTACTCCTGGCGGTGCTTGGGGAACCATATGGGATGCCGGAGATCGAACCCGGGCCGGCACAGGCCAGCCGCGCACAAGGCAAATGCCCTACCCGCGGGACTATCTCTCCAGCCCCTGGAAAACATCTTTTAAGTGTTATGATAAGTGTGGGGAATCTCGAAAGGTACTTAGCAAATACATGTAATCGTGCCTTGAGAAATCATGCAAGTTCCTGATACAAGGAGAACATGTCTAGAAGTTGATATAAAGGTTAATGACTGAGGCCCAGAATGACAGCATGGCCAGATCTAGCACGAAAAATCCCAGATAGAGACCCCAAAATGGCAGCATGACCTGTTCAAGGTACAGAAAATAACACAGAGGAAAGAGAAAAGGGGTCAGGAGGAAAAAGGAGATGACAGAGGTCAACAGGGATGAGGTCATGAAGGACTTGCCCCGTTATGTTGTGGACTTCGGGCATTGTCCTAAAATCCTCAGAGCAAGGTGGCAGCTTCATTGATTTTTCCTTACATGAAGATCACTGATAATACTTTAGAAAATGTTCCCCAAAAAAGAATAAAAAGAAAATGTTCCAGAGTAGATAAGACTGGAGCTAGCAAGGCCATTTGTAAGGCCGCTCAAATAACCCGCTACATACGATCATGGACTAGTCTAAAAGAGATGTCAGATAGTTAGAAAATAATGAATTAGAGAGTTCTTAAGGGTGTAAAATTCATAGTCTTTAGTAATTCTTTCCTTGAAAGAGTGGGAGGAAGAAAAATCAAGGATGACACCCAAATTTCTAGCCCAGACAACCAGATGGACAGTGATAGTGTTCTTGTAATCAAGGGCATGCCACTTAGACACGAGAGCGCACGTTCAGAATTGTTTGAAAAGAGGTGATGAAATGTTGTGTTCAGCAGAAGAAGGTAAGCAATGCATGCAAGCATCCACTATGAACCCAATGTCACTATTGATGGTGGCACAGATTCCTCAGCGCTCAGAATATCTTGCCATTCCTACTAGACTGTGATTCCATGTTTTATGACAGGAAACTCCTGTGAAGTTGGGCAGTTTCTATGCTCTTATTGTCTCCGCCAGTAGATGTCATCTTATCTTTATCCTGGAAAGGAAAAGGACCCCAATTCTCATCACTTTACCCAGTCAGGCTCAGAACCTGCAGCAAAACACAATATAATTGCTGTGTGGAGTCCACAAGGGGGTTTCTGTCTTTTAGTACCTAAATTGCTATGTTCATACCAAATGATAAGTGATGTGTTTTTCTTCTACAACAGAATTTAACTGTTTTTTTTCTTAAGAATAGATCTTAGAGTATATTTTAGTTTTTAGGACAAATGAAACTTACTTGCATGATTTGCTAATACATTTTTTAAAGCTCCAATCTTCTCACCTATAAAATGAAGTAATTAAAAAACACATAAATGGCTATTAATTTTGAACTGTTCACTGTTAAATAGCTTATTGCCCCTCTGACCAGTGCTTTGGTAGGTTTCCCAAGCACTAGATAAGAAAAAGACCTACACTAGAAAAAGAACTAGACTTTGGGATGGTGACAGTGACCCCGTGCTGACCCACCATTGTTTTATCATGTCCACCAGTCCCAGGAGGGAGATTTTATTGTCTTACAGTGAGAATTCATGGCTTCATGACTTTAATTAGCCAAGTTGACCAAACTAGTAAATTCCTGATTTGTGTATATCATTATCTTAGTTAGTCCTTGTACACAAAAATAAACACATTTGCTTGAGGAAAACGTTGAGAGAGGTTATACTGTTCTTCCTATGAACAGTTGAAACTTAGGAGTAACAAGAGCTTTTTCTCTAAATCTCACCGTGGTTTTGTTCCTGCAACTCATTGAAATAGGAGCACAAACTTTAAATTTGCCCTCTTGAATTTAGGTTGTTGTTTTGTCCAGCTACCTGAACTGTGACTAGATTGTCTTTCATTCAAAGACTCTGTTGAAACTTCTTCCTTAGCATTTACATGCATGCATTTTGATGTTTATTTTTTTGCTGATGAAGAGTTTGCCATAATTTGTTGTTGTTTTGACATTTTGACTTACTTATCTCCTTTGATTACTAGGATAATAAAACTCAGTTTTTAAATAGAGGATTCTTTAAAACTCAGATGTATCTAATAAATACAAGTGTGCAAAGATATGGGTGTTAAGAGTTTCCCAACTCTCCTGTTCTAGATCTCGTGCTGTACTCCAAATCAGAGCAGGGGCCCTTGGCTTTCCAGGTGTTAACATGGTTAACAGTTCCTTTGGATAAAATGTTGTCCCAATTAATTTGCTATTTTTGTTTGGTTTGGGGTGCAAAGGATCATGCCCACCTCTCCTGTGTACAATGCATGCGCTTTAACACTGAGCCACATCCCAGCCCCCTGCTTGCTATTCTTACAGCACTGATAAATGTTTGACCACAAAAGTGGTTGGATCATTTATGTGTTTATTTCTTTGCTAATTGGTCAGTGAGTCTGTGACAAAGAAGGTTTTTCTCTCTAATAATTCTTTCTGGTTTTCTTTCATCACCCTCAACACCGTTCTTCTCCATCAGGTCTGCTGTCGTCCACTCTGTGGACTTTTATTCCCTGAGTTTCTGCATTATCCCCTGGATTATTTATTAATGCTCCCTTATCATAGTGATTTTTCTGTGTGGACTACTTTTCCTCTTGTATGAGGCAAACACTTTTTTTGGTGTGGGGTAGGGCACACCCAGTGATGCTCAAGGTTTATGCCTCACTCTGTACTCAGGAATAACTCCTGGTAGTTCTCAGGTGACAGTGTAGGATTCTGAGGAACAAAGTCTGGTAGGCAGCATGCAAGGCTAGCAACCTTCTCACTGTAATATCTCTCTGGCTCCTAGAACACAAATACTCTGAGGGCAGGAAGGACCTATTAGGCCATCTCATTTTATTAACCTTTATAACAGTTTGACTAATGTGTAAATACATATGGGCAGGAAAAAATTTTTTAAAGTAATATTACCTTCTGGCTAATTTCACTCACCATGATCCTCTCCATGTCCATTCATTTATAGGCAAATTTCATAACTTCATTTTTCCTAATAGCTACATAGTATTCCATTGTGTAGATGTACCACAGTTTCTTTATCCAGTCATCAGTTCTCGGGCACTTTGGTTGTTTCCAGATTCTGGCTATAGTGAATAGTGCTGCTATGAAAATAAAGGTGCAGGTGGTGTTTTCGCTATGTGCTTTTGGCTTCCCAGGGTATATTCCCAAGAGTGGTATGGCTGGGTCAAATGGGAGCTCAATTTCTAGTCTTTGGAGGAATGTCCATATTGTTTTCCAAAAAGGCTCACCAGTCCACATTCCCACCAACAATGGATGAGAGTCCCCTTTTCCCCACATCCACGCCAGCACTTGTTGTTCTTGCTCTTTTGCATTTATATGCATGACATATATATATATATATATATATATATATATATATATATACCTAGTACGATACCAATGTCCAAGGTCAGGTGAAACATGGATCAGGAGGTCTTAGCAAAGGTGGAAATTACACAAATGTGTGGGAGTCAGAGGTTAGGTAAGACAGAGAAGGGAACAGAGTGCTAATAATTGTCGAAAGTGCTAATACCAACCTTAAACTGAGCATTAAGTACAGGCAGTAAGATACACATGATGACCTCTATGTATGTATTGCAATCCACAATGTGTAAGAGAAGAAAGAGAGAGAGAGAGAGAGAGAGAGAGAACTAATAAACCGCCATAAAGGCAGGCTAGGGGAGACGGGAGGGAATTGGGGACATTGGTGGTGGGAAATGGACACTGGTGGAGGGATGGGTGCTGGAACACTGTAAGACTAACCTAAATATGAACATCTTTGTAATTGTATATCTCACAGTGGTATGATAAAAATATTAAATTAA
This sequence comes from Cryptotis parvus, assembly GCA_021461705.1. Taxonomy (NCBI): domain Eukaryota; kingdom Metazoa; phylum Chordata; class Mammalia; order Eulipotyphla; family Soricidae; genus Cryptotis; species Cryptotis parvus. Next base: position 82,447 of record JAJIBD010002746.1, read on the forward strand.
AAAAGTAACATTAGCCTTAGTAGCCCTGGTCATACATGGAAGGGAGGAATATTCGTATGACAGTACATATTGGAGCCGTTGCTAACCTTCCCCAGAGGAGAATGTGATCATTAGTAATATAGAACATTCACACAGGCTGTCCTCTATTTAAATTCTATTTAAACTGTTTTCTTTCCAGAATGCTGTAATAGAAACAAAGTGCAATCTAAACAAAGTGCATGCAGGTTATATTTTTAAAGGGTGGTGACTAGAGAGATAGTACAGTAAGTAGGCCTGCATGAGGCAACTTGGGTTTCATCCCTAGCATCCCATCTTTAAACTCCAACAGGAGTTGATCCCTGAGTGCAGAGCCAGAAGTTATCCCTGAACACTGTGAGGTGTTCCCCAACCCCACCTCCCAAAAAAGGGTTTCTGCTTAGGAAATTGAAAGTCCTTTTTTTGAAATGAAATTTTTACCTCTGCTTGATCTTACTCAACTTTAAATAAAATACATGTAATATAAAGCAAGCATATGTATTTAAGATATGTGTGCATAAATACAGTATTATTTGGAGTAGATAGAGTAATCTCATATGTTTTAAGATTTTGTCTTTTATTTTGTTGATTCCAATGCATGCCAGTAGTGCTCAGGGGACTATGTGGTGCCAGGGACCAAACCCAGGGCTCCTGCATGTAGAAGTATTTGCTTCAGAGTCTTGAGCTACACACTATCATGCTTAGATTTTGTTTTCAAATTCAAAGGTATGAAATCTGTATGAAGTGGGAAAGGTCTGAAGGGTCTTGAAGAAACAATAGAAGAAATATAGGTAGACCTCTATCATCTTAAGAGAACTAGCAGGGCCTTAAACAATCAATGTAAGATTTAGTTTGGTCCTCCAAAGACTAGAAATTGAACTCCCATTTGACCCAGCCATACCATTCCTGGGAATCTACTCTGGGAAACCAAAAATACGCAGCAGAAACACCATCCCTACTTTTATGTTCATAGCAGCATTATTCACAATAGCCAGAATCTGGAAGCAACCAGAGTGCCCGAGAATCGATGACTGGATAAAGAAGCTTTGGTACATCTACACAATGGAATACTATGCAGCTGTTAGGGATAATGAAGTTATAAAATTTGCCTATAAATGGATGGACATGGAGAAGATTATGTTGAGCGAAATTAGCCAGAAGGAGAGAGAGACAGATACAGAATGACTGCATTTATTTGCATAACATAAATATATATGTACATATTATGATACCAATATCCAAGGTCAAGTGAAACATATATCAGGAGGTCTTGTCAAAGGTGGAAATTATCACAAACCTGTGGGAGTCAGAGGCTAGGTAAGACAGAAAATGGAACAGTGTGCTAACAATTATCGAGGGTACTAGAACTGCCAACCTAGAACTGAGCATTAGATAGAGGCAAAAGGATACACATGACAACCCTTTAATGTATTTCTGCAATCCATAGTCTGGAGGGGAAGGAAAAGAGAAAGAGAGAAAGGGAAAGAAATAAAGAACCTGCCATGAGGAGGGATGGGGGAGGGGGAGGAAACCGGGGACGTTGGTGGTGGGAGATGGGCACTGGTGGAGGGATGGGTACTGGAACACTATGACCAAAACCCAAATATGAACTTTTTAATTGTATATCTTTGTAATTGTAAAAATAAAATTTTTTTTAAAAAAGATTTAGTTTGGGGGAGACCACTGGAAGTTCTTTTAAACGTTACTCAGGATTAGGGCGGACATGGATCAGGGGTGAAGTGCCTTAAATATTAAGATGGTGAAAGAATAAGTCATAAAAAACAATCACTGAAACTCAGATTTCTCCAAAATCAGAACTGCCTGTGAACTAATCAACATATATAGGTAAAACAGATCTTTTTTAAAAAAAAATATTTTATTATACCACCGTGAGATATACAGTTACAAAGATGCTCATAAGATGTTCATATTAGGGTTTCGGTCATACAGTGCTCCAGCACCCATCCCTCCACCAGTGCCAATTTCCCACCACCAATGTCCCCGATTCCCTCCCCCTCCTTAGCCTCCCTCTGTGGCAAGTTCTTAATTTCTTTCTCTTTCTCTCTCTCTCTCTCTTTCTCTTTTCCTTCTCTTCCACATTGTGGATTACAATACATACATTAAAAGGTTGTCGTGTGTATCTTTTTTGCTTGTATTTAATGCTCAGTTCTAGGTTGGTATCAGCACTTTCGACAATTATTAGCACACTGTTCCATTCTCTGTCTTACCTAGCTTTTGACTCCCAGACGTTTGTGATCATTTCCACCTTTAACAAGACCTCCTGTTCCATGTTTCTCCTGACCTTAGATATTGGTATCATAATATTTATTTTATATATATACTTATATATATAAAATAAATGCAGTCATTCTATATCTGTCTCTCTCTTTCTGGCTAATGTCACTCAACATGATCCTCTCCATGTCCATCCATTTATAGGCAAATTTCATAACTTCATTTTTTCTGACAGCGGCATAGTATTCCATTGTGTAGATATACCAAAGTTTCTTTATCCAGTCATCGATTCTCAGACACTCTGGTTGTTTCCAGATTCTGGCTATTGTGAATGATGCTGCTATGAACATAAAAATAGGGATGGTGTTTCCGCTGTGTATTTTTGGCTTCCCAGAGTATATTCCCAGGAGTGGTATGGCTGGGTCAAATGGGTGCTCAATTTCTAGTCTTTGGAGGAATGTCCATATTGTTTTCCAAAAAGGCTGTACTAGTCGACATTCCCACCAACAATGGATGAGAGCCCCTTTTTCCCCTCATCTATGCCCGCATTTGTTGTTCTTGTTCTTCAGGATATGTGCCAGTCTCTGTGGTGTGAGATGATATCTCATTGTTGATTTGATTTGCATCTCTCTGATGACTAATGATGATGAGCATTTTTCCATATGTCTTTTGGCCATTCTAACTTCTTCCTTGTTGAAGTTTCTGTTCATTTCTTCTCCCCATTTTTTGATGGGGTTGGCTGTTTTCTTCTTGTAAAGTTCTACCAGTGCTTGATATATCCTGGGTATTAACCCCTTATCAGATGGGTATTGGGTGAATATTCTTTCCCATTCTGTGGACTGTCTTTGTATCTTTGTCATTGTTTCTTTTGAGGTGCAGAAGCTTTTTAGCTTCATGTAGTCCCATATGATAATCTTTTCTATTAGTTGCTTTGTTGGTGTTTCTTCCTTGAAGATGTCTTTCACTTCAATGTCGTGGAGGGTTTTTTCTGTTTTCTTCAATGTACTTTATGGATTCAGGTCTGATATTGAGATCTTTAATCCATTTTGATCTGATTTTTGTACATGGTGTTAGCAGAGGTAAACAGATCTTATTGAGTATTTGTGAGACACACAGGTTATCTGTGTTCCCAACAAAGTATATTTTTGAATTCTAACCAGCCAATCTGCAGTTTGAAGGACTGATGAACTTCATTGCTAATGTCTCTCACGGTGCTTCATGGTGCTTCAGCCTTGCTTATGCCTTAGCTAGCATTAGAACAGTATCATTGCTGATTGTTTGAGAAATGTTATGTCTGAAACCAGTCCATGGGATGATTTGGTCTAGGTAAAAATTCCAGTAAGGGAATATTTTATATTATGGCTTTAGTGTTTCTACCTGCAGCATCCAAACTTTTCTTTCCTGCTTTCTTATCTATCAAAAATCCAGTCCCAAAAAGTTATGGGAACTCCAAGGTGAATGTGGCTTTATTTTTGCCCTTTATGTGCACTTGGTCTAGCTGAATTTATAGAGTGAGCTAAATTTGACCAAGCAGTTTTCTCTCTGGATATTGTATTTCTCCCAGGATCTTTCAAATATAGAATATCTATATTTGAAATTTGTATCGTGGAATCAAATTAGTGCTGTTTAATTTTGAAAGGATCACTAGTTCCTTAAGATTATATCACAAAAGATATGACCCCTATCAGAAGGGGGTGGGGGGACACCTCTCAGTTTGTACTGTCCATTCTGGAGACAGAGCAGGCTTATCGTGCTGACAGAGTTCTAAAACAAAGGTGGAGGTGTGGTCAGTAACTCTACAACATAAGGGAGAAAAGACTTCTATTGACAAGATTATAAACTTTGTAATCCGGATGTTTTACTTAAATGGATTCTGATTTTCTTGTAGAAGATAAATAAGGCAATCTGGCAAGTTCAACTCCAATAATGAGTCATATAAGGTGTTTTCCCTCGTTTCTTTTCAAATGGAAACAGTCCTAGCTATGCCCTTGGAGGAGGGGAAAGCAGTAAAGAAAAGGACCTTTTGACTCAATGCACAGTAAAATACATTTTTTTTATTTCTTTACCTTTGTGCCTTTTGGAGCATGAACAATGAATGGAAAATGTTTTGAAACTAATATGATAATAACAAGCTGCACTTTTTAAAAAATTTGCTTTTCAAGTAATACCCAGCTATCCTCAATGGTTACTCCTGGCTCTGCACTCAGGAATTACTTCTGGTGGTGCCCCAGGGATCATATGGGATTCTGGGAATCAAACCCAGGTTTGCAAGGCAAATACCCTATCTGCTGTGCTATCTGGCCCTAAATTGCACAGATTTTAAAAATAGATTTTTGGTATTCTGTTCTAGGATTACCACGTTTCTACCACTCAGTTACTTTCTCATAGACTTGTTTTGTATTGTTGTACTTGATAACTACCTCTAAGTGAATCAGGATAAGATGGAGTTAGGAGGTTGGGAGAAAGACAGACTTGGCGTTCTTATTTCTCAGTGAGGTAGAATCAATCTTATGACATTTTCATTGTGGTAGAAATTAGTGCATGAAAACGTATTTGTTTCCAAAACTTAACAGATGCAGCTTTTGTGAGAGTTTATTCTTTAAAAATACATATATTGTATACTCATGGCCTAAAATTAAGACAACAATGAAAAATGTACGGAAGAAAATAAGTCACTTGAATCCTGATGCCTAGAGATAATATTTGCTAGGATATATAAATACATATTTGAGATCTCTTCTAAGGGCATAGATGAATATACACAGATTCATGGTGAACTTGTATTTACTACTACATGTAATTTATTTTTAATAATTTATTATTACTTTATTGGGATTGTATTACTGTTAGCATTTTGTAACTTTATCTTTTAAAATTCAACAATATATTTGAACACCTATTGCACCGATGTTATTGCGGTATTTTTTTTCTTTGGGAACCACACCCAGATGTATTCAGGGTTTACTCCTGGCTTTGCACTTAGGGATCACATATGGTGGGTCTTGAGGGACCAGCAAGCTTGGAATTAGGGCACAAGACAAGTGTGGGAAAATATTGAATAGGATAAAGCTGACTGATGGGTTTGAATCAGTTAATAATGCAAGCTAACTGTAGATTCTGGATCTTCCCACTGTCCTTCCCCTGGTGTCCTGGGTCATGTGAAGTTTATTCTTTGGTACATGTTGGGTTTTATGTTATGTAAAACAATTTAGTCTTCCACTAGCAATAACAGTTATAGCCATTATTACTGTTTTTTATAATCAATACTACTCTTTTCAATAATATATTAGTATAGCAGCTGGAGCAATAGTCTAGCAGGTAGGGTGTTTGCCTTGCACGAGGCTGACCCATGTTTGATCCCTGACATCCCATATGGTCCCCTGAGCACCACCAGGAGTAATCCCTGAGTTAAGAGCCAGGAATAACCCCTGGGCATCACCAGGTGTGACACCAAAGAGCAATAATAATAATAATAATAATAATAATAATAATCACTTGACTACTTGATAACTTGAATCCCGTTATTCATCAATTTGCTCTAGCGGGCGCCAGTAACATTTCCATTGGACCCTATTACGTGCCAATGTAGCCCAATGGCATCTGGTTGATTCAGGAATATGAAGAGCCTCAAATCGTTCCTTCGGGGTCTTGAAGAATTACTAGAAGTAATTTACCTCCAAATTACCGTAAATATTCTACCCACCCCTCTGAGAGAGCCCCACAAAGTAATGAGAATATAGCACCTGCACAGCAGAGCCTGGCAAGCTGTCCAATGCGTGTTCGATATGCCAAATCCAGTAACAGAAATAATAATATAATAATAATAATAATATATTAGTATAGTATAGTTAAATATTTAAGTAATTTCTATAATTGTAGTATTCTGAAGGTATTGTTTAAATTGAAAGCACCATGATAATAACGGTGCCACCATAGGTATTCTTCACATTTCTATCCCTTTGAAAATTCAGTCTGTGGTGGCAGTATAAATGAGAGACTGTCATGTGCCCAGACAGGATCTGTGTACACTCTGCATGGTCAGCATTTACTCCTGTGTCTGATTTAGCAATGATTAATACAGTCCCTATCACTGAACAAATCTTAATTGTACGGAAGTAAATTTTTTATTTTAAAAAGTCAAGAGCTTTCTGGGTGCCTCATCTCCAAATACCAGTTTCTGCTCTACTCATGTGATTGCATCTCTCTCTCTCTCTCTCTCTCTCACACACACACACACACACACACACACACACACACTCCTTTCTCCATATCTCTTGTCCATAGAGTATTTTTCCCTTTTCTTCAGTTATTTGGATTGTACATTTGCTATTACTAAAGGAAGTCCAGAAAAAACCCAAAGGAACCTTTCATGAAATTTTAATCCATTAAAATTTTAATGGATTAAATAACCCATTTTAATCCCATTAATACATATATGGAGAAACTGGGAGCCAAGAAATGGAGTGACATTTTAAAAAGCACCCATTGGGGCCAGAGAGATAGTGAACAGGTAAGGCACTTATGCCTTAAACTCAATCCTGGGTTGGGTCCCTAGTACCACATATGATCCCTTGGACCGCACCAGTGGTGAAACCTGGGCACAGAGCCAGGAATAAGCCCTGAGCACCACAGGTGTGGCCCCAGATCAGAACAAAATTAAATTAAGATACAAACATGTGCTAACTCATGAGTCCGGGCGCAGTTCCATAAAGGCTTTTAATAGTACGAAAGCTCTACCACCACAATCCAATATAATAAAAGAACTCTAGCTCTGATCAGAACTTAGACTATATGAGAGAGCACAAGTCTTCCACCAAAGAGAGAGAATCTCACCCGAGAGGAGTCCTACCTAAAAGAAAGGCAAAAGGGAAAAGGAGCGAGTGCCTCAAGTCAGTCCCCTTCTATACTCCAAGAGCTGATCACAAGACCAGGTCGTCAGAGACCCACCCTACAGCAGTCTTTTCCAAGCCCAGCCCAGGTATGACTGATCCAGAAACTCACATACACGGGGCAGAGCTGCTCCTGGCTCTCCCTGTGCCCAGCTGATCACGAGGCTCCCGGGAGGGAAGGTGGGTTCTAGCCCTGGCCCGCCATCCCAGCAGAGCCTACGTAAGTAGCCAGAGGAACCCCCCCACACCATCAGGGCTGCCATTTTCCACATCCAGACTCCTCATTCGTCAGAGCTCCACCCCGCAGAAGAGCTGATCACAAGCCCGGTTCATTAATAAATGCACGAGATGAAAGGAGACTACAAGAGTATCCCACCTGCACGGCAGAGCCTGGCAAGCTACCCGTGTCATATTTGACATGGCAAAAACCAGTAACAATTTTAGACCTCATTCCCATGACCTGAAGGAATGGTTTGAGGCTCTTCATGTTCCTGGAGCGAGCAGATGCCCTTGGGCTACACTAGCACGTGACAGGATGTATGGAGATGTTACTGGTGACCGCATGAGCAAATCAATGAACAACGGAAAGACAGTGATACAAGTGATACAATCCTGTATTTAGATTTAAATAAAGATCCCTTACTTCTTCATTTAAAATAACTAATTATTGGCAATGTGTGTGGTTTTAGCTAAGCAATGGGTACACCAAACTGAGTACAATACAAAAAGGAATCTTTCTTTAGGATGTCCGTCTAGCAAAGAAGCTAAATGCATACAGAAATCAGATAGAATTCATAAACTGTGTGTTTGTGTGCACATGTGCATACATGCAAACGTCGAGCATATAACAATTGAAATGTTCTTGCCAGATGAGCTCATAAATTTTTTTCAGAAACAAAAGAGCGCAAGTACTTCTACTTGGAATATTTGAGCTATCCTTTTCCCTTTGCTTTCAGTGTTTTCAGTTAAACTCATACACACGCAAAATCCTGTCACTCAGTCTCATTAGGGCCACCCATAGTAAGTAAACCTCGGGGAGTTCATCCTTTTTACCCATGATTAATTAAAGGATTAATTTGCTTTGGTCTGCTTGGTCGCAAACCTAAATTTTTTGGTGTTTATTTACTGAAACTGTAGATTACATCTCAAGGAAAAAATACAACTGTTTCTAGAGGGTGCTTGGAGAATTATGCTCTGAGGGATTTTCAGCTGTATGTATGTCCAGAAGTAAAAGTAGGTTACAGATGATGGCCAGAGTGGCCTTTCTAGCAGAGTTTTGAGTCCCTGAGCTATTTACAGTTATTGTTCCAGGCCCATCGCTCCCTAAGGCAAGTCCCCTAACCTCTACTATGTCCAGTCCTTTTCACTGAGCTCAATATGAAATTTCATGCCAACTGAGTGTTCAAAATCTTGTCTCTGTTCAGGGCAACTTCCCTATGCCTTGACCCATGCAGTAATTCTTTTCAGTTTTCAGTGCTATTAAAGATTCCCTTTACGTTCCCATGGAACTCCATTTGTGCTCATGGAAATTTACGTCAGAAAATATTACATACCTTTAGCTTAATATGTAACATGTCTAGATAAGGTTCAGTGTGACCTTCATAGTCCAAAGGATTGGCTATCTAGCAGGAAGAGTTTCATATCCTTAAGCAAATGAGTTGGTGTATATGTCTTTAAAACTATACCAGACAAACCAGCAAAAAGACAGACCAGACCCACAGTCGCTCCGCTAGACCCACATGGAGCAGCCCATGGAGTTTTGGAGAACGGTAAACGACTCAGCAGCTGGCCGAGTCCAACATAGCTCCTAGGGTTAGCAGACCCACAGCTGTGCTGGCATGCAGCACTGTGCGGCCACGCAAGAGGCTTACATAATAATGAAGGTTAGGACCAGGTTCTTCCCAGGATCTTTCACATTTATACACTGTAATGATCATTATAGTTGCAACAAACTGGGGAGATTGATGGGGAATGAGGAATTATAATGTCACACTAGAATGTACACATAGAGACTTACGTCATAGCCTGTTAATATCTGTAGGGCAAGCCAAAAATGTAAGAGAAGATTAAAGATGAAGAGCACTTTTTCATATGCCTTTTGGCCATTCGAATTTCTTCTTTTTGGAAGCTTCTGTTCATTTCTTCTCCCCATTTTTTGATGGGGTTGGCTGTTTTCTTCTTGTGGAGTGCTACCAGTGCCTGATATATTCTGGATATTAACCCCTTGTCAGATGGGTATTGGGTGAATATCCTTTCCCACTCTGTGGATTGTCTTTGTATCTTGGTCACCGTTTCTTTTGAGGTGCAGAAGCTTTTCAATTTTATATAATCCCATTTGTTTATCTTTGCTTCCATTTGCTTGGTCAGTGGTGTGTCGCCTTTAAAGATACTTTTCATTTCGATGTCATAGAGCGTTTCTCCTATGTTTTCTTCGATGTACCTTATAGATTCATGTTTGATATCGGAGATCTAGAATCCATTTTGATCTGACTTTTGTGCATGGCGTTAGAAGGAGGTCTAAGTTCATTTTTTACATGTAGCTGCCCAGTTTTCCCAGCACCACTTGTTGAAGAGGCTTTCTTTGCTCCACTTAATATTTTTTGCTCCTTTATCGAAGATTAAGTGGTTGTATATTTGTGAGTGCGTTTCAGGATACTCAGTTCTATTCCATAGGTCTACGGGTCTGTCTCTATACCAATACCACACTGTCTTAATTACAACTGCTCAGTAGTAGAGCTTGAGGTTGGGGGAAAGTGATACCTCCCATCTTCTTTTTCCCAAGGATTGCTTTAGCTATTCGTGGGGTTTTATTATTCCATACAAATTTCAGGAGTGTTTGTTCAATTTCTTTGAAGAACATCATGGGTATCTTTATAGGGACCGCATTGAATCTGTATAAAGCTCTAGGGAGTATTACCATTTTGATAATGTTAATCCTTCCAATCCATGAGCAGGGAATGTGTCTCCATTTCCTCAGGTCTTCTTTTATTTCCTGAAGTAACGTTTTGTAGTTTTCTTTGTAGAGATCCTTTACATTCTTTGTCAGACTGATTCCTAAGTATCTGATTTTCTGCGGTGCAATTGTGAATGGGGTAGTTTCTTTAATGTCCCTTTCTTCTCTTTCGCTGTTTGCATATAGGAAGTCCATTGACTTTTGGGTATTGATTTTGTATCCTGCTACTCTACTGTAAGAATGTATTATTTCTAGGAGCCTCTTGGTAGAGAGTTTTGGGTTTTCCAGGTATAATATCATGTCATCTGCAAATAGTGATAACTTGGCTTCTTCCCTTCCTATCTGGATGCCCTTAATCATCAGGGAGATGCAAATCAAAACAACAATGAGGTACCATCTCACCCCACAGAGACTGGCACACATCCAAAACAGCAAGAACAACCGGTGCTGGCGTGGATGTGGGGAAAAAGGGACTCTCATCCACTGCTGGTGGGAGTGCCGACTGGTCCAGCCCTTTTGGAAAACAATATGGGCATTCCTCCGAAAGCTAGATATTGAGCTCCCATTTGATCCAGCAATAGCACTCCTGGGAATATACCCTAGAGACCGAAAAACACATAGCAGAAACACTATCTGTACTTCTTTATTCATCTCTGCGCTATTCACTATAGCTAGAATCTGGAAACAACCTAAATGCCCGAGAACAGAGGACTGGCTAAAGAAACTGTGGTTCATCTACACTATGGAATACTATGCGGCTGTCAGAAAGGATGAAATTATTAAATTTACCTGTAAATGGATGGACATGAAGTCTATCATGCTGAGTGAAATTAGTCAGAAGGAAAAGGACAGATATAGAATGACTGCATTCATTAATAGGATATAGATAACAGTGTTTTAATAAATATGGGGAATGGTAATGGCAGATTAAAACTCACCACTGAATATACACAAAGAGACTTAAGTAATAAACTCTAAATATCTGCAGGGCTAGCCATAATGTGTAAAATAAGAGGGAGAGAGATGCAGAGACAGAGAGAGAGAGAGAGAAAGAGAGGAAACTGGGGTACCTGCTATTAAGGCGGGTGGGGGATGGGAGGGGGGGGGGTACATTGGTGGTGGAAATGGGGCACTGGTGGAGGGATGGGTGCTGGAATACTGTATTACCAAGAACCAATTATGAACACCTTTGTAATTGTGTGTTTCACGGTGGTATAATAAAAAAATTTTTTAAAAAAATGTAAGAGAAGAGAGAGAGAAATACAGACACAGAAGCAGATACAGAGAGAAAGAAAGAAAGAAAGAAATGGTGCCTGCTATAAGGGCAGGCTGGGGTTGGGTGGGAGGGAGTATTGGAACATTGGTGGTGGGAATAGGGCACTGGTGGAGGGCTGGGTGCTGGAACACTGTAAGACAGAGACCCAATAATGAATATCCTTGTAGTTGTATATCTCACAGTGGTATAATAAAAATTAAAAAAGAATAAATAAATAAAATTATACCAGGCATACAGCTACTACATGCCAATATATAATCTGACCTTGCAACTTTTCTTAGATGCCACAGTGCCTTTGATATAATAGATAGTGCGTCAAGTATTGATGGTCCATATGTTGATGCTTAAGAGGAATCTGGAGGTGAAAATGGTTTTTCATACTATGCAGTTTATGGTTTCCAGCTGTTACCCAGAGTTAAACACTGGAATTAGGTTTGAGCTGTGGCTCTAGCTGGCATGGCTTTCTTTAAATTTTATCTTATAACCCTTGGATGAGGATTTTAAATTTTCCAATGCTAGCCACAAATTTGAAACTAGTAGTGTCTAAAACTAGTTTTTAGAGTCAAAAGATCCATCAGTAGTGACAATAGTGTGAAATGAGTCATTTGTGGACTGCTTAACTGTTCATCATCTTTTTTGAAGTGTCAGTGTTTTCTTCAGCAGCAAAAATAAATCAGGTTTACTAAAGGTATATATTTTCATTCCTTTCATATATGTGATGATGTATTTCTGAATTATTGGACTCTAAAACACTGTGAGTAAATGAGTATGAATTCAGATGTAAACGTCATCGAAAGTTTTATACTTGAATTATTAACATATTCTCACTATCGCAAAAGTATTTAACTATTATGGTAAAGTGTAAGTTACACATTATAATGATTTCAACCAAGAGTCACTATTAACTAAATTTTGCTTTTAAAATTTTCTTTTTACTTTGTTATTGTGTGTCTCACAGTGGTATAATAAAATATTAAAATAAAAAATTTTAAAGTGAAAATATATTATAAAAATTAAAAATTTTCTCTCTAAATAAGAAGTGGGTTTCTCTATGATGGGGTTCACAACCTGATTTTTATATAGAGTTATAATTTTCTATTTTAGTAAATCAGACAGTCCTGTGGCTTACTAGGTTAACATTATTGCTTGTGCCCTACCACTTTTTCCTGGACTAAAAACAAAGAATCACAGACTTAACATGTTTAAAATATATCCTCTCTTTTGATAAAATGAGTGTTCCATGTGCCAACATGAGACTGTTTTGTGTGAGTGATTGCTTGTATTGTTACGGATGTTTATTTGCATCAAGATTTTTTTAATTGCATGTGTGAATTTTTTAAACATGGGGGGGAGGCTGCAAATATAACTAGATAGAATTTAAAAGTCCTGAAAATATCATGAAGAACAGGTTTTATGCAACCTGAAGTCTCACTCTTTTGTACATCCTGTCAGTCACAAAAACCCAAGAAGGCAGAACTATCTTTTCTTCTATTTCTGTCATGAGGTTACATGAGGTTTACCTCGAGGGTTCTAAGCTTATAGCCCTCTTAAATGAAAAGCAACTTCATCTTGAGTTTTTTTCTAAAATTGTCCATTATTACTCTTCTCCTCCCCACCCCCATTGAATTTTTTGGGTGTTTTTCTCCTTCCAAGTGGGGCTTCTTTACTTTCTATAGGAAGTATCTTTTAGTGGAGATAAATTCCTTTATCTGTTGATTGTATGAAAACTCTTTATCACACTTTAAACCTGAGTGTTAGCCAAGATGGGTAGAGTATTCTTGGTTGAAGGTCTTTTTTCATTCAAATGCTGAATTCTCTGAAATACTCCTCAGAGAGGGGTAATTTTTCAGGATGGTCTTGTAGAAATGAGTTCTTTTTAAAAGGAGTACTGATTGAAAATTTTGAAAATATAGAAATAAGCAGGAAGGGGTGTAATCAAATAAGCATAATATCTACTAGGAACACTCAAACAGCTTTATTCTATTTGTCACAAGTATTTTCATTTCTAATTTGTCCTCTAAAGTGTTAGCCATCTCTTAATTTAAGGTTTCTGATTACCCTAAATTGTAGTCATTAAAATAATTTCAGCACTGTAATTGAATTTTCTCATATGTAATTCACTCTTTAAAATTAACATTGAACTCGTGATATGACTTTTTGAATATAGCTCTGAAGCTCACTTATTTAATTACTAGAGGGAAGCTCCACTTACAACCTAATTGGACTATAGTGAGTCTCTTAAACAGTTCGGAAAAAAAACACAGAATATGATTAAAATAAAAACTAACTTTTATCAATGTAACTGTTCTGTCACTTGGCAATGGAAGTATATAAAAAAGTTGTTATACAAACACACTCATCATGAAGACATTCACTCTTGGGAGTTGGCACATGGTAGGTGATTGCTTAGTAAATATTTATTAACAGAAAACATATGGCTTCAGTTCCAACTTATGGTTTATGACTCCCAAGTTAATATTTCAGTTTAGGATCTCAAGAGTCCTTAGCATCACTTCTGACTTCTGTCTGACACATCCCTGCTGAGACGAGTTGTAGGTGCTCTAGTCCACAATCGCTAAAATAGACCCACTGTTGGGAATGGAGCGAAAGAAGGTCCATGGTCAGGTCAGGGCACTTGCCTTTCAGCAACTCACCCAGATTTGATTCCAGACACCCCAGATGGTCCCCAAAGCACTCAAAGAGGTATTTGGAGTGCCACCAAATAACAGATGCAAAAATCAATACAGAAACACTGTCTTTTCCTTCTCAACTTCTCTTATGTCTTTCCACTTGGTTGCAAATATAACTTTGCTTGGTGATTCTATGCTAATCATCCTGGGTTCTTTCCTTGACCTCCCCTAGATATCCAGTTCTTCATGAATTTTTTTACTTTTTTATCCTTACTGACCCTCCAATCCATCTACATGTCTGTATCCTCATGACCTCTGCTTTTTCACTATAGGCAATCTCTACTTAAGTCCCTGTCTAGATCAGTTGTCTCACCCTTGCTATACAAAAGCATTCTACAGGAATCTGGTTAAAACTGAAGATATCCATACCAGACCTTTATCAACTTGGTAGAATAATGAAGTCCAAAACTCTGATGACAGGGAACCGAGATTTGGAACTACTCCCCACAGTGCTCAGGCCTTTCTCCTGGCTCTGTGTTCAAGGAAAACTCCTGGCAGGCTCTGGGAACCACATGGGGTGGCAGGTATTGAAACCTAGTTGGCTGCATGCAAAGCAAGTGCTCTACCTGCTGTACTATCCATTTCCCAGAAATCTGATTTTAGATAGGCACTCCAAGATTCTTACGTAGGTAGAAACAGATACCAGAGCTCTCTGTCTGTTCAAGCTTCAGATAACAGATGTATTCTGAATACTCAAAGCTTCTCTAAAATATAAGACATAGTTATCCATGTTCCTGATGAAAATACTTTAAAACAAACTTCTTTTGTAATGGGCAGTTTAAAACAACCTTCCTAGGTAGATTAGTAGTCTGTAGAATTAGTAGAATCTGTAGAATTCCCAAGAGTTCCTCAAAGTTCTGTGCTTGGTTCATGTGTGTGGAGGGTGAAGTTGTAGTTTGAAACTGAGTATGAATTCTGCAACAAAGAACTTTAGTCAATGCCTCCATTCTATGTTTTACTCAGAGAAGCTCTAATTTTGAAATTTAACAACAAAATTCCTGTTAGAAGTGTTCATATACTTTTTTTTAAAGTTGCCATAAAATCAGACTATATTTATTTTTTGTTTGTTTTGTGTTTTTGTTTTGAGCCATACACAACAGTGCTCAGGGCTCACTTCTGGCTGTGCCCTTAGGGTTGGATTCCGGGGTCCAAAAGGGATACTGGCAATCAAGCCTGGGCTGATCATGTGATAGCAAGTGCCCTACCCACTGAGCTATCTCCCCCTGCTCCAAAACAGTGTATTTATTTATTTATCTGTTTATTTATTTATTTTCCAGGATAGCATATTTTTTCCTGCTTTATTTTATTTATTTATTTATTTTTAATATATTTTATTATACCACCATGAGATAAACATTTACAAAAATGTTCATGTTTGGGTTTCCCCCATATAGTGTTCCAGCACCCACCCCTCTACCAGTGCCCATTTCCCACCACCAATGTCCCTAATTCCCTTCCTCCTCCCCCAGCCTGCCTCTATGGCATGTTTTTTATCTCTTTTCTCTCTCTCTTTCTCTCTTCCTTCTCTACATATTATGGATTGTAATACATATACTTAAAGGTTATCATGTGTATCTTTTTGCCTGTATTTAATGCTAAGTTCTATGTGGTAATAGCACTTTCGACAATTATTGGCACACTGTTCACTTAATTTTTCATTATACCACCTTGAGATACACAGTTATGAAATGTTCATATGAAAGTGTTCATTATACCACCTTCAGATACACAGTTATGAAAATGTTTATAATTTTTCATTATACCACCTTTGAGATATAGAGTTATGAAAGTGTTCATATTTGGCTGTGCTAACAATTGTCAAGGGTACTAATGCCAACCTAGAACTGAGCATTAAATACAGGCAAAAAGATACACATGACAACCCTTTAATGTATGTTCTGTAAACCATAGTCTGGAGGGAAAGGAAAAGAGAAAGAGAGAGAGGGAAAGAAATAAATAATCTGCCATGAAGGCGGACTGGGGAGAGGGGGAGGGAACCAGGGACGTTGGTGGTGGGAGATGGGCACTGGTGGAGGGATGGGTGCTGAAACACTGTATGACCAAAACCCAAATATGAACTTTTTAATTGTATATCTTTGTAATTGTATATCTCACAGTGGTAGAATACTTAAAAAAAATAAAAGCTATCTTATGATAAAAAAAGAAAGTGTTAATATTTGGGTTTCAGTCATACAGTGTTCCAGCACCCATCCTTCCACCAGTGCCCATTTTCCACCACCAATGTCCCCTGATTACCCCCTTCCCAGCCTATGTCTATGACAGGCAATTTTTACTTCTCTCTTTCTTTCTCTTTCCCTCCCTCCCTTCTCTTGCACATTGTGACTTGCAGTACATACATTAAGAGGTTATCATGTATATCCTTTTGCCTACTTTCAATGCTCAGTTCTACTCTGGTATTATCATTTACTATAATTATTAGTACACTTTCTATTTCTCTGTATTACCTAACCTCTGACTCCCACACATTTGCAGTAGGTTCTACCTACTGACAAGACCTCCTGATCCATGTTTTGTCTGGCCTTGGATATTGGTATCATGATATTTTTTATATCCCACAAATAAATGCAGCCATTCTATATGTGTCCTTTTACCTCTGACTAATTTCACTCAGCATGAGCCTCTCCATGTCCACCCATTTATAGCCAAATTTTATAACTTCGTTTTTTCCTAACAGCTGCATAGTATTACACTGTGTAGATGTACCACAGTTTCTTTATCCACTCATCTGTTCTTGGGCACTTTGGTTGTTTCCAGATTCTGGCTATTGTGAATGGATAGTGCTCCTATGAACACAGAAGTGTAGATGGTGTTTCCACTCTGTTTGGGGTCAAAACAGTATCTTTAAAGTGTAAAGTTTTTTTTTAATTGGTGCCCTATACGGTTTTTTTTTTTTTTTTTGGGTCACACCCAGCGATGCTCAGGGGTTACTCCTGACTCTTCGCTAAGGAATTACTCCTGGCAGTGCTCAGGGGGACTATATGGGATGCCAGGGATCGAACCCAGGTCAGCCTCGTGGAAGGCAAACACCCTATCCACTGTGCCATTGCTCCCCCTGGAACCCTATAGTATGAAATAGTGTACATCTTATATCAGGCGCCAGTCTGCACATATTTTTGTGTGTAACTGGAACAAATTTTGTGAAATATATATAACTATGTTTGAGACACTGATATTTTCTGTTCCATCATTTTTCAGACATTTCTGGTTGCAGCTCCTTAAGTTGATTTCACAGCCTACTAGTAGGTTGCAACATCTGATCTGAATTATCTCAATAGGATTCCTCTATGAACATGGAACATAAGAACATTTTCTTAATCCTCCTAAGGATTGTATGTGACTCATACTATTTTACATGCTTGGAAGAGAAGATAATGCGGTACATACAATTTATACCTGAGGGCATTTGGCTTAACTGTCTCCATAAACTCTGGGTTGGAAAATATTTATGAGGTATGATCTATATAATAAATCCAGTCTTCTGAGTACTGCGTACAGGACCCTTGCAAGTCTAATTCATGTTCATCTTTTGGACATTGTCTCCTTTCTCATTTGTCTACGTTGACTGAAATTGTTCTCAACTATTTGGGTTCTTCAAATATAACATACTATTTCTCACCTCTTTGGTTTTTTTTTTAGCCTTTACAACTTATGGTACATAATAAGTTGTATCATAATACAACTAGCCTTTATCAGTCACTGTGTTATTTGTAAGTGATGTTTTTAATTGAAATAACATCATATTGTGTAAGTTTCATGTATGCATCATTGAGAATAAGCATGTAAATACTTTATTAAGTTCACCGCTAAACGTATGAGTTTATTTTCACCCTCAGTTTTTCCCTTTGTTATTGCCTATGTATGATGTTTTTAACCGAATAACATTGCATTACATAAGTTTCATGCATGCATCAATGAAAAATCGGCACATGATACCACTCCTGGGAATCTACTCTGGGAAACCAAAAATACGCAGCGGAAACACCATCCCTACTTTTATGTTCATAGCAGCATTATTCACAATAGCCAGAATCTGGAAGCAACCAGAGTGCCCGAAAATCGATGACTGGATAAAGAAGCTTTAGTACATCTACACAATGGAATACTATGCAGCTGTTAGGAAAAATGAAGTTATAAAATTTGCCTATAAATGGATGGACATGGAGAAGATTATGTTGAGAAAAATTAGCCAGAAGGAGAGAGACAGATACAGAATGACTGCATTTATTTGCATGGCATAAATATATATGTACATATTATGATACCAATATCCAAGGTCAAGTGAAACATATAGCAGGAGGTCTTGTCAAAAGTGGAAATCATTACAAACGTGTGGGAGTCAGAGGTTAGGTAAGACAGAAAATGGAACAGGGTGCTAACAATTGTCGAGGGTACTAAGGCCAACCTAGAACTGAGCATTAAATAGAGGCAAAAGGATACACATGACAACCTTTTAATGTATGTTCTGTAATCCATAGTCTGGAGGGGAAGGAAAAGAGAAAGAGAGAGAAAGGGAAAGAAATATAGAACCTGCCATGGAGGTGGGCTGGGGAAGGAGGGAGGGAACCGGGGACGTTGGTGGTGGGAGATGGGCACTGGTGGAGGGACGGGTGCTGGAACACTGTATGACCAAAACCCAAATATGAACTTTTTAATTGTATATCTTTTTATTTGTATATCTCACGGTGGTATAATAAAATACTTAAAAAATCGGCACATGTATATACTATATTAAGTCTATTGCTAAATGACCAATTCTATTTTTACCCTAAATGTGTACTTTTCTCTTTTATCCACCCTCCTCATCTCCACTTTGGTAAACACTAATCATATTGTCACAAAGTTAATTTATGTTTTCTTCTTTCATCTGTTTCTTTTCTCTATATTCCAAATACAAATGAAACAGTGATATTTGTCTTTAACTTATCTAAATAAAACAGTGATACTTGAGAATGAAACAGTGATATTTTCTTATGACATGCTACTCTTTAGGTCTATTCATATTTTTTGTAGATGGAAGGAGTTCATCTTTTTATAGATGCATTATATTCTCTTGTATCATTTTACTTATTCATGAATAAATAAGAACTTAGGTTTTTCCTAATCATTGGCTATTATAAATATGTTTAATAGAATGGGAGTTTATATATCTCCAAATTAGTGTTTTTTAATTATGTGTTTTTTATTTATACCTTCCCCCAAATTTGTATTTACACTCCAAAGTGGAATAATTGTATGATATATGATTTCTAGTTTAAATTTCTTGAGTTATATCCATGCTGCTTTCGGTGACTGCACCAATGTACACTCCCGCCATCAGTGTATAAGGGTTCCTTCCTTTTTTTTTTTTTTTTTTGCTTTTTTGGGTCACACCCGGCAATGCTCAGGGGTTACTCCTGGCTCTGCACTCAGGAATTACTCCTGGCGGTGCTCAGGGGACCATATGGGATGCCGGGGATCGAACCCGGGCCGGCATGAGCCGGCCGCGTGCAAGGCAAACGCCCTACCCGCTGGGCTATCGCTCCGGCCCCTAAGGGTTCCTTCCTGTCCCGTCCACATCCCCTCCAAGTCTTGTTGTTTCTTTTTCGGGGAGTTAATAATCATTCTCACAGGTATGAAATGATATCTTCATTGTTTTTTGTATTTCCCTATTAATAAGAGATGATGAATATCATTTCATGTGCCTCTTCGCCATCTGTATGTTCCCCTTGGAGAAGTCTATTCAGATCTTCTGCCCATTTCTAAATCAGGTTTGGTTCTTTCATCGTGAAGTTTATGAGTTCTTTTTATATACATTTTATATATTATTACTTTTGGATATATGCTGTGTATCTTTTTTCCTTTAAGTAGGATGTCTTTTTAAATTTTAATTGTATTTAGACACTGACTTACAAAGTTATGCATGATTGAGTTTCACATATACACTGTTTCAACACAGATAACTTCCTCAGTATCCACTTCCCACCACCAGTGCGTCCTACCCTGTTTCCCTCCCACCCACCCGTCTGCCTCTATAAAAGGTGCTTTTTTAAAAAAAATAACTTTTTGTAAGCAGGATATCTTTTCATTCTGATATGTTTACTTGGCTTGTACAAAAATGGCACTTGTGGCATAATTGCCCCAACTCAACTGAGTGTCCTGTCTGATACCATCAGAACCATCTCAGTCAGGGTCCATGCCTATTGTTATTTCAAGAACACTCTGAGCTGTTCACATCAGCAGGTACTACAGCCAGTGCAGTCAGAACCGCGTCCCCTGGGGCTGTTAGTAAATTTCACAGACCTACTTATGTTCACCTGCATCTGCTCTTGTGTGTGGGACTCCATACATAGTTATATGAATACAGATTTGAGGCATAGCTCACAGGCCTGGGAGCTTACAGCAGGCTTGAAATATAGGATTTATTTACTAAAAACTGCCTAAGTAGATACAATGCTCAAGAATTTACATGGGGAGTCAGATCTGGGTTCAAACTGTGACTTGTATTTGTGGACAAGTCATGAAAGAGAGACACCAAGTCACCTAGGAAGGCTCTAACTTGAGTCACTCTAAACTAACTTGTTAGACATAAGACTGAGGTAATAATAAGAATATCCCTTCCTAGGGTGATAAGATTTAGGTTAGAGATGTATAATAAGCCTTGAACACAATGCCTGATCCAGGGCTCTGGGAGAACATAGAATAGAATGAAGCAGGTGATATGCTCTGTGCCACGTGGATGTTGTAGGTGGAAAGTGACTCTGGAGTTAGAGGAGAGAATGGTCACTGTGGGTTGGACAGATGGGAGAGGTCGCATGGAGGAGGCGGACTCAGAGCTAAGCTTAGAAAGAAAAGTAGACCTTAGGTTAGGAGGTGGGAAGGCATTCCTGGCAGGGCCAGCTGGAGCGCCAGAAAAGGCCCGTGGAGGGCTGTACGCCTGGCCTGGAGACTAGTGTCCTGCTCATCCTTGTATATTTATTTATACTTACGATATGTTCAAACGCCCTTTGAAGTGGAAGCTAAAAGCATCTACAAAGGCTGATTTTCCATATAAAGAAGAGTGCTAGCCCTCCTTTTTAATGACTTTTTGCTCTCTATACAGAATCTCTAATTTTGTTAACAAGGGCAGCTTGATTAAACTATTTTATGTTATAATAGATACAAAATTGGTCTGGTACCAGATAAAAGTACCCAGAGTACTCTTTTAGTTCTGAATTTCCAGGATCCCACCCCGGAGATTCTGACTTGAGTGGAACCAAGGATTCTGTATTTTTTTTTAAAAGTTCTTCCCTGGGGACTGGAGAGATACTGCAGTGTTACTGTGTATGCCTTACATATGACTGACCCCACCTGGATCCTAAGTATCGCAGGTGTGGCTCTGGAGGCCTCTGGGTCTCTCAAAGGGTAGCCAGGGGGAGCCCCGAGCACTGCCACGGTGACCCAGGAAAGCCCTGACACCGTAAGCCTGAAAGACGCTGTACCCCAGGCTTCTACTGAAGCACATGCCCCGTCTCTGGAGCACCACTTGGGAGCAAAATATTTTTTAAAACATGAGAAAATGCAAAAGCATTTGCTTAAATTGTTTTTAAGCATATTATCTTATAATAGCCTATGGTAAATAAACAAGTCAAATTTGCTTGAATATTATGGTATTGAAACTCAGGGCTTCATAAAATTTAGCCATCAGGCACACAGAAAAGAGTCCAGAATCCACTTAACAGTATTTTTCATCCCCTCTGTACATCTCAGGAATATCCAGACATGGGAAATACTTTGCTCCCTGGAGATACCCAAGGACAGTGCATCTCCTAAATAACCTTATTCACCTATGAAGTCGTATCCAAATTCTTCAGCTTTTTACTTTACATGAGTTTTAATGACCTTCTAGAATGTTCCAAGATATATATATATAATATATATACACAATATATATATATATACATAATGACCCTTCAGGGGGACTTATTATTTTCTGAGAGAAACATACCTGATTTAGTCCAGTGTCCCCAGTAGACATCTTTGTGTCCACTATTTGTTAATGTCTGTTTGCTTTTTTATGATTCAGCTATATCTTTGAGAACCTAAGCTGTCAAAGTCTGAACACTGAGTCTGGCTACACAGAAAACACACGTGTCCATTTTATTCTTCTAGAATCTATTGGAGCTAGATTGGACACTTACTGTATATTTCTCAATTCCATTTTCTGTCCCACTTTTAAGACTTGAGACAGATGCTCATTTGTATGTCTCTAATATCTTCCCAACATGTTCCATGATTACCAGTTCCCCAGACCAAACCAATTCCTGACATTTTCTTCTCCTTTAAGTAT
Source organism: Cryptotis parvus (assembly GCA_021461705.1). Taxonomy (NCBI): domain Eukaryota; kingdom Metazoa; phylum Chordata; class Mammalia; order Eulipotyphla; family Soricidae; genus Cryptotis; species Cryptotis parvus. Next base: position 104,831 of record JAJIBD010002746.1, read on the forward strand.
TTGGGGGATCTTATATCTAAACTGCCATACAGTAAGAACCCCTCCATAAATGAACTCTAACCCTTTCCCTAAGTAGTATGCCTTCAAAGGAAAGCTCACCCTGGGTGGAGTCTTAGAAGGGCTGTTTCCTAGGGTTCCTGCTGGAGTGTCATACCAAGTCCCTGCAGAACCATTTTCTGATACTCAAATGTTTGGGCAGATCTGTCAAAGAACTGGCATTTGTTGTTCTTGGAAATAGCATAAAATGAAGCAGTAGATGTTTGTTTTTCTTGTCACCCCTATGACATTTTTGTTATTGGAATATTTTATCATCCTTTCTTCATATTACTGAAGTGAAAACATGTATATAGTTAATAATAAAGATTAGCTAGACTAAAGAGAGTGCTATACATATCCAAAAGAGCAAAAACAACAAATGCTGGCTTGGATGCGGGAGAAAGAGACTCTCATCCATTGTTGGTGGGAATGTCGACTGGTACAGCCTTTTTGGAAAACAATATTGACATTCCTCAAAAACTAGATATTGAGCTCCCATTTGACCCACCAATGCCATTCCTGGGAATATACCCTGGGAGGCCAAAAAAACACAGCAGAAACACCATCCCCCCCCCCCCATATGCACTTTTATGTTCATAGCAGCACTATTCACAATAACCAGAATCTGAAAACAACCAGAGTACCCGAGAACAGATGACTGGATAAAGAAGCTTTGGTACATCTACGCAATGGAATACTAGCAGCTGTTAGGTAAAATGAAGTTATGAAATTTGCCTATAAATGGATGGACATGGAGAGGATCATGCTGAGTGAAATTAGCCAGAAGGAAAAGGACAGATATAGAATGACTGAATTTATTTGTGGGATATAAAAAATATCATGATACCAATATCTAAGAGCAGGCAAAATATGGATCAGGAGGTCTTGTCAGTGGGTGAAATCTACCGCAAGTGTGTGGGAGTCAGAGGTTAGGTAAGACAGAGAAGGAACAGTGTGCTAACAATCTTTGGAAATAATGTCAGCCTAGAACTGAGCATTGAATATAGGCAAAAGGATACATATGATAACCTCTAAATATATGTATTGCAAGCCACAATGTGTAAGAGAAGGAAGAGAGAGAGAAAGAGGAGAGAGAGAGAGAGAGAGAGAGAGAGAAAGAGAGAGAGAGGAGAGATAAAAAAACCTGCCATAGACGCAGGCTTGGGAAGGCGGGGTGGGGGGGATCAGGGTTCATTGGTGGTGGAAAATGGGCGCTGGTGGAGGGATGGGTGCTGGAACATTGTATGACTGAAACCCAAACATGAACATCTTTGTAATTGTATATCTCACAGTGATATAATAAAAAAATTTAAAAAATAAACAAACTTAAAAAATGAAATAAAAAATGAAATAAGGAGTCTTCTTTGTTACTCCCTTCTAGACACACTCTGAGCACCGGCAAAAACCAAAAATGTTTGTCTCCAAATATATACTGTCATGCATTTGTCTAGTAAAATTGTATTTGGAAAAATAAAATAAAGAGTGTTATAAATTTTACATCAGTAATTTTATAAATATAAAATTGACAGATTTCAAGGAAAGCAGAATTTAACAAAATTTACTAAGGAAGCAACAATTTGAATAATTTTATCACTATTACAAGTATGTAGTCAATGAATCTTTTGAGAGTTTTTAAGTCACCTGATGCATGCAAGCTAGAGTTTTATGCCGAGGAGGTAGAAACCTTTTATAAGAAAACAAAATCCTATTTTAAAAATCGCTTTTTCAGAAAATAAGTTGGCACTTTTATTTCTCATCTGTGTGTATGAAGTATGTATTTAAAATAAAATGATATAGACTTTAAATAGTAGGAACTGAAAAGGAGAAAAATTAAAACAAAGTACCTGTGAACTTGTCACCCAGTTTAATAGCAGTATCTTTATTTTATTTTTTTTGGGGTCACACCCGGCAATGCTCAGGGGTTTCTCCTGGCTCTGCACTCAGGAATTACTCCTGGCGGTGCTCGGGGGACCATATGGGATGCCGGGGATCGAAACCAGGCTGACATGGGCCGCGCCACGTGCAAGACAAACGTAATAGCAGTATCTTTAGTCCTCCTAAGTGCCCTGTTCTTTTCTCTACAGAAATAATCAGCTCATCAATTGATTGTTAATCATTTTTCTCTTTCTCTCTGGTTGTACCACAAATAGATGTAATTTTAAGCACCAAAACTTTGTTTCATTAGTTTTTGAAGTATGGTAGTTATATTGAAACTCATTTAAAAAAGATGAGAGGAGAGAGGAGAGAAGAATCTGTTTAAGAGAGAACACAGGCTTCTCTAGAGCGAAAATCTCAAGCAAAGAGACAGAAGACAAACAAGTGAGATTTGTGTTCAAGGGAAAACATGGACTTGAATAGCAAGCCTAAAAAAAACATTTCTGATGTGAATGACTCCAGTTTGGTCCTCAGCACTGTGTATGATCCCCCTGAGCACTATCAGAAGGGATTCCTGAGCACAGAGCTAGGAGTAAGTGCTGAGCTCAGCCAGTTGCGCTCAAAATCTCCTCCTCAAAGAACACACTTTCCCACAATTTTCATTTATTTTATTTTCGTTTTTATTTTTAGTCACTCTCGGTGATGCTCAGGGGTTTTCTCCTGGCTCTCTTCTCATGGATCACTCCTGGTGGACTTCCAGGAACTATATAGGGTGCCAGGGATCAAACTCAGTTCGATACATGCAAGTCAAGCACCCTAACTGCGGTACTGTTCCTCTAGCACCTCACATTGATTTTAATTGTGAATATATTTGAATTTTCGGGATTTTTTTTTTATTTTTCACCTTTTCCCCTTCATTTTTTTTTTTTAAAGTATTTTATTATACCACCGTGAGATATACAAATAAAAAGATATACAATTAAAAAGTTCATGCTTGGGTTTTGGTCATACCGTGTTTCAGCACCCGTCCCTCCACCAGTGCCCATCTCCCACCACCAACATCCCGGTTCCCTCCCCCTTCCCCAGCCCACCTTCCATGGCAGGTTCGTTATTTCTTTTCCCTTTCTCTCTCTTTCTCTTTCCTTCCCTTCCAGACTATGGATTACAGAACATACATTAAAAGGTTGTCATGTGTATCCTTTTGCCTCTATTTAATGCTCAATTCTAGGTTGGCATTAGTACCCTCGACTATTATTAGCACCCTGTTCCATTTTCTGCCTTACCTAAACTCTGACTCCCACACGTTTGTGATAATTTCCACCTTTGACATTTGCATGGCATAAATATATATGTACACATTATGATACCAATATCCAAGGTCAAGTGAAACATGTATCAGGAGGTCTTGTCCTCCCCTTCATTTCCTTTGCGTTCTGCATTGATTTTTATTTCCTTTAGCTCTATCCTTCCCTCCCACTGGTTTGGAAGTTATATGTTCTTTAAATTTTGCATATGTATCAAAGTATAAAGTTAATATTTTCTCCTCGTTGTGATAATAGGACCTTAGAATGCTTCCTCTTGACTTTCTTTGAAGTTATACAATTTCATAGAGAAAAGACACTTCCCATCAGTTAGTGCTTTTAGTTTTCTTTGACTTTTTTTTAATTGATGTGGCTTGCTTAGCTCTTTCTTCTTGGTGGCAGAAATCATCTCTTGGGAATGCCAGGCAGAATGATAGTGCTAGTGTTGTGGGACAGATAGACCACCGGAGCTAGAGGCAGCTTTAAGAGGATCTAAACTCATATTTTTCAAGCTTTTGACTATGTCCAATAATAATAAATAGTTTACTTTATTGTCAGTACTGACAGATATAAATAGTGCCCATTGAAATGAAAGTTTCATGAAGCAATCCCATTCTATATCCCACTAAATTCTGCTCTTCAATAAAAGAAAAAGCAATGGTACAAACTAAGTGCTTGTGCCTCAACAAAACTCTCAATCCAAAGCAGATAGTTGTACAGATAGTCTGTGAATATGTGTTTATTAAGCATCAATATGAGTAAGTTAAGAATATGATTTTGAGCAGATGACTCGATGAATGGACCAAGAGGTGAATGGCATAAACACCATGTCAGAGACATTTAGGAAACCTGGCTCAGAGTGCCAGGATATCAGTGATGTACCATATGTGCTTCCTGGGGCTGGTCTAACATACAAAGTGTAGATAATGACCTAATATCTTTCTAACAGGATTTAGAAAACTGACCAATAGTTACAGAGAAATGGGACAGGGGTTAAAGTACTTGCATTGCATGCAGCCCACCCCGATTCAGTTCCTCAGCACTGCCTGGTTCCCAGAGCACTGCTGTGTGTAGTCCCGGAGGCCTGAGCACCCCAGGGTGGCCGGGGAATCCCCAGCAGCACCTCATCTCCAAGCCCTCCCATGAACTGCCACCCAGTTGGTGGTTAATCGCAGGGAGAGGCCTCATGAGCACCATTTGGAAGGACCCCACAAAATTAAAAGGTCACTATAGTACTTTAGTATGCACTTAGTAAGCAGGAGATAAATGTCAGACCCTTCCTAGGAGTCCTGAGTTGGCAGATAGAAGGAAAACGGGATGTGGTTCAGAGTCAAGGAGGCTCACAGCTTGCCTCTACAAACCCTGGTCTCAGACTCTGGAAGGTGGAAGTTTGCTTTGTAGCTATCAAAGCAAACCTTTGAGTTTCCTTGATGCCACTGACTGAAGGCTAGGGAGAAAGACCTGGAAAAGCTGCCGAGTCTAAGAGCCTATCACATCCTTTGCTTTCTCTCTTTAGGAGCCTTCGTGTGGGTGCTGGACCCCAGGGCTGGTGGTTCTGCTCCTCGACGGTCTGAACTGCACGCAGTGTGGCGTGCAACACGTGAAAAGGTGGTTCCTTCTGCTGGCGCTGCTCAACTCTGCCATGAACCCCATCATCTACTCCTACAAGGATGAGGACATGTACAGCACCATGAAGAAGATGGTGTGCTGCTTCTCTCAGGAGACCACCCCGGAGAGGCACCCCTCCCGCCTGCCATCCACGGTCCTCAGCAGGGAGTGACACTGGCAGCCAGTATATGGAGGATAGCATCACCCAAGGCACAACCTGTGACAAGGACAAGGGCAGCTCCTGAGCTGTGACCCACCACACACCCGGGGTCTCCTCTGGGAATAGAGCTGTCGAGCTGGTTGTCTGCCTCCCACAAAGTCCACACACAGTGTTATGGGGGTGCTGAATTCATCCTTGCTAGGTTTTTCTTTTTAATGAAAAGAAGGTTTCACATAGCTTAAAAGCACAAACAGGAAAGAGAGTCCACACTGCTTTTAGAGAAAATGTACAGGCATTCATACTGGGGAGCCCCACAGCCCTCGGCCCCAGCCCAGTGGACTTTGCTGCCATCTTCTAGCCATCTTCCTGGTGTTTTAAGAGGATGTGGTTAAAGGGCTTAGGTCAAAATAAACAATCATTTTTTTCTTAAGCCATTTTATGTAGCTGCTTGGAAAGCCTATATAGTTCTCTCTGCATGCATTTAGAACAATTGACAGTGCTTCAGCAGATGCTCTGATCTTCCAAGAAACCATGGCTGGCCACAAGCAAGGTGTTTGGTAGGACTCTAAGAATCACAAATCAAGAAAGACTCCAAGGCCGGAGGGCATTTGTCTTGCACGCGGCTGACCCGGGTTCGATTCCTGGCATCCCATATGATCCCCAAGCATGGCCAGGAGTAATTCCTGAGTGCAGAGCCAGGAGTAACCCCTGAACATTGCTGGGTGTGACCCAAAAAGCCAAACAAACAAAAAAAGGCTCCAGATTAAACTTGGTTTTAACTAAAAAAAAAAAATTCTGAGAAAAAGACTGAAAGTCATAATAAAAAATATGCTTTTATTCTATTAAAAGCATATTTTAATAGCATATTTTATTCTATTATTTCCTTCAAAAAACTCATTTAAAGGGAAAAAACAAAAGGTCTTGCTGTGTGCTGTGTGCTCCGCAAGAGCAGGCGTGTGTGTGCTCTTTCTTGGTACTTATACACTTGGACATCATATTTAATATGTCATAGACAGTGATGGTGACATAGATCCACTGGCAGCCTAGACATTGCAGTTTGGGACTACAGCTAAATGTAACAGCTAAACCACAGTTGAACAAAATAGCCATTTGTACTCCATAGGGAAAAAAGATGATTTTAAAAATAATAACAAGCTTATAGCGGAATAAGAGGTATACTGATAAGATGTCAATTCCTTCCATATAGGATAAAATATGGAGTCAAGTCCTTTATTTTAGTTACCTCCATACTGCTGGTGGCTTGTTAGATTTAGTATGTGGAATAATTTTTCGTATCTCATATTGTGCCCATAATTATTCCATACTTCTGGTACTGGTTTCAGATGTGAAATGAATCTTAATATGGATTTTTATTTTAAAATGTTATCCTTCAAAGAGCTATGTAGGAGACATGAAAGGCCAGTCAGTAAGGAAAAAAGAGTTTCACACATATAGACTCCTGACCAATGTTTTCTGTGTAAAGCATTTAGAGTATAATCTGACTTTAAGATAAAGGTTAAATATTAAAATATTTATCTAGTTTGCAAAAGATGTTTACATTTTTTGCTATTTTGATGTAACATTTATGTGCAAGAACTACTTGGAATAAAAGGATTTGAGAAGTCATGTTTTGAGATATAGTGTCCTAAAACAGAAAGTATTATGATTTAAAGTTGTAGATTTTTATCAATTCTGTATAGTAAGTCTATCTTAAGCTTATGTCAATGCTACCTATGAAATAAAATTTTAAAAGAACCTGTTTTCTCCTGTTGGAAGTGCATTATTGCTTTGTGTATTTTCTAAGTAAAAATATAGTTGTGGTAACTATAGCATAAGAAAGTTGCAGAAGAAAAATCAGATTTGCCATGGAATACACACTCTCAGTGTTTTATGTAACCACTTTGAATCTACAGCTGGCCAAAGAGTGGAGAACTGAAATTGAATTCCAGTCCCTGAATAGCTACTAAGGGATCTTTAAAGATTTTATTTTGAGGAAAGCACCATTTTTTACCCTGCAGTAGAGTGTCATATTCAGAATGGTGTCTGGAGGGGATCCAAGTGTGGGAACTCGGGTGGAAATATATAGCTTTAGCTTGTATGCACATACAGAGCTCAGCCACGGTGCAAGAGTAAAGTCATGTATATTTGGAAATGACAAGTGCCAGAGGTCACAGGACTTACTCTGAACATAGCAATCCTGTCTCTTACTGTAGGTGGAGGGTCTGTAGAGGGTTGGGAGTAGTGGAAGAATGTTTTTACTCAAATTCTAACACAAACTTGTCTAACTACAAGTTATTGGGATGATGGGTCTAAAATTTTAGCCAAAGTATTTCCAGATAAGCCCTTGACTCAAGTAGGGGTTAACAATTATTAAATAGAATTTTATTTTCTTAATTTTCTAGCACTAGCCAAAATATTCTAATAAATACATATTGGGAGGAGATTTAATTCTTCTTGGATGAATTCTTCAAAAAAAAAGAATATTTCGGAAGTCTTTTTTGTATAAGTGAGTATTGGACTTAGTGTTCATGTGACTTTTTTAGCACTGTTATGGCCTAATCTGTGATTCCAAATAAAAACAACACTACACTGTAGACTAAATGTAAGCTTCCAACAATGTTCCAATTTCTCTCCCAGTCAGCATTTGAACATTTTTCACCAAAGTGAAATCTCGAAATTTAAACATTTCAATGTCTCTTTTTCACTGGCACTCTGAGCTCATGTGCTGGTGTCTCAAACCCAAGGACTAGATGAAGTCTCAGCAGCCACAGGTTTGGAAGCATCCTTCAGAGTTGCTTACCAGTGAATTATAGTGTTGATCAGCTGGTGCCACCCCACATAGGCAATAGAACAAGCTATATATATGAGTAGGCCAATTTCCTCATGGATTTGAAAGTGTTTAGTATTTATTATCTCATTAATTGTCCAGTCATTCATGGATAGGGGCTTTAAGGACACCGCTTACTCTTTAATTGGATTGAATAGTATAAAGAAGACAAGTGCTATGATGACAATTCATGAAGGTGATTTAGTGATAACTCAAATACCAATAAAACCTGGAGTAAAAATAACAAAATATTACACACAATGATTCAGGCAATAAAATGGGCCTTTGAGAAGCCCATTCTTTTTTTTTAAAGGATAATACATATTTTATTTTATTTTTTAAGTATTTTATTATACCGTGAGATACACAATCACAAAGATACACAATTAAAAAGTTCATACCTGGGTTTTGGTCATACAGTGTTCCAGCACCCATCCCTCCACCAGTGCCCATCTCCCACCACCAACTACCCGGGTTCCCTCCCCCCTCCCCAGCCCGCCTCCATGGCAGGTTCCCCCATTTCTTTCCCTTTCTCTCTCTCTCTCTCCCTTCCTTCCCCTCCAGACTATGGACTACAGAACATACATTAAAGGGTTGTCATGTGTATCCTTTTGCCTGTATTTAATGCTCAGTTCTAGGTTGGCACTAGTACCCTTGACAATTGTCAGCACACTGTTCCATTCTCTGTCCTACCCAAACTCTGACTCCCACACGTTTGCCACAATTTCCACCCTTGACAAGACCTCCTGATACAAGGTCATGTTTCATTTGACCTTGGATATTGGCATCCCAATATGCACTTATATATCTATGCCATGCAAATAAATGCAGTCATTCTGTATCTGTCTCTCTCCTTCTGGCTAATTTCACTCAATATAATCTTCTCCATGTCCATCCATTTATAGGCAAATTTTATAACTTCATTTTCCCTAACAGCTGCATAGTATTCCATTGCATAGATGTACCAAAGCTTCTTTATCCAGTCATCGATTCTAGGGCTCTCTGGTTGTTTCCAGATTCTGGCTATTGTGAATAATGCTGCTATGAACATAAAAGTAAGGTGGTGTTTCCACTGCGTATTTTTGGCTTCCCAGAGTATATTCCCAGGAGTGGTATGGCTGGGTCAAATGGGAGTTCAATTTCTAGTCTTTGGAGGAATGTCCATATTGTTTTCCAGAAAGGCTGTACCAGCCGGCATTCTCACCAACAATGGATGAGTGTCCCCTTTTCCCCACATCCACACCAGCACTTGTTGTTCTTGCTCTTTTGAATATGTGCCAGTCTCTGTGGGAGAAGCCCATTCTTTAAAAAAGAATTCAATACCTGGAAAAATAGACCTGCCTTCGGGGATGCTTACCAATGAATTCTAGTGTCTTGGATCCCTGGATGATACTAAATTGAACTTTCTGGGACTCTGGATAGTCTCCCTCCCACATTGTATTTCAGAGGTCAGAGGTGGGATTATAATGAATCACTTAGAGACATGAAGAGCTTTTTAAAAATGAGGCAAACTGCATTTTATGCAAGATGCTCTTCTGAACAGATCACATAATTTTAAATGTTGGCCATATAAGACTCATTTTTACTGAAGATTAAGGCTAAATGAGCAATCCTATAGCTATAAGTGGTTTATATTTTTGTTTTGCCTTAATACTATATTGTATGTTCATAGCATCATTTTGAGTGCTGTTTGGAGTGTCCTCTCTTAAATTAGCAGATGGTAAACTACTAATAGAAGAAGTTATGGGTCCAGATGATTTCATTATATGTAACTTCTGTGCTAAAGGTTTATTGTATAAATAATAGTGGAGTGGTCACTGGGATCAAATGTGGGATTGCAAAGCACACAACACTGTACTATGTAATGTCGCTGCTTCATGCCAGCCATGAACACAGTTTCCAATTCACAGGGCAGCCAGCTTTAGAATGTGCAGTTCTTGCCAGCTTTTTCGAGAGACATGGTTTGATGCAACAGAACTTTGTGAAATATTTCTCTATTAGCAATTTTAGTTTGCCTAATTCAAAACTCTATGAGCTGCCTCTACATGGTATTTATTATTGAGATTAGAGCCATCATATTCTTTGAGCCTAAGGTTTGGCTGAAGGAAAAGGACTGGAAATTTCCTGTCAACAAGCCCTTGTTTTATTATTGTGCATGTTTGAAAATGGTATCCTTTCCTCACAGCTACTTGAAAGCTACCATAGGACTCTCTCCAAAAGTGCACTAATGTATGTGCACGTCTACAGTGTGATACACATTCTAAACTTAGATCTTTGTTGTTGTTGTTGTTGTTGTTGTTGTTGTTGTTGTTTATCCTGGAGACTGCAGTTCTCACCTCCAACATTTCAGCTTTAGGAAAGAACAGCGGAAGCATAAAAGATAAACCTGATCATCTTCAAAGAGTCCAGCACCTAGAGAAGGAAAAATGGAGTGGGAGGAGTTTAGTTCATCACCCAGACAAGTGTTCCAGACAAGCAGCAAAAAGAAAACATTAGATTGAAATTCCAAATTCCTGTATTCTGGTGCCATTTCTGCCTATCACTGCTATGAAACTCTGGATAGCATTTTTGATCTTCTAAATGAGGGGCTCAATTTAAATGTTATACAAGGAGCTATTCAGGTCCACAATCTGATATTTCTACAAATCATCTGCTGGCTGTCAATCTCGGAAAGAATTCTTAAGTCTTCGGATTCCTTGAATTTTACTCCTTGCATCTGGATTTTAAAAGCAAGGGAGCTCTACTTTTCTTGTATTCCTGTGGTTTTTAGGTTTTAGTGTTCATTAGAATCACCGTGGAAATGGCGGCCATTTTCCACTTGACCCCCTCTCGAACTCCCCCCCGCCACCAGCCCATCAAGCCCGGACATGACACTCACCCTGGAGCAGACTCCCAACCGCCAGGATGGTCCAGAACCCAGCCATGGGGCGAGCGGTTCCTTGCCTCCCTGTGCCGGCCGCCAGGCAGCACGGGAGGCATGGTGGGTCCAGCCTTGGCCCACCACCCCGAGAACCCCACACAACCAGACGACCCCCACCCACTCCATGGGCCGCCATTTCCACATTGGACTTCCCTCTCTTAAAACCCACCCAGCCGACCAGCCCAGCGGCGCGGCCGCGGTTCATCAATAAAGGCTTATTTGGAGGTGTTATAGAGTATGCCCCGCACGGCAAGCCTAGCAGCTGCTCGTGTTGTATTTGATATGCCAAATGCCAGTAAAATTATATTAGATCATTCTCATGACCTAATATAATGGTTTGAGGCTCTTTATGTTCCTGACCAGCCGTGCCCTTGGCTCTACAGCATGTGACAGGACATATTGAGATATTACTGGGCCCGCCTAGCAAATAATGATTAACGGAAGATCGTGATCGTGAGAATCACCGTGGGACACCACCTAAAATCTTTGAGATTAAGGCAAGTGTACATTGTGTCCTTGTAAATACATCATCAATATAGACTGATACTCTGCTCATACTTGCTAACATGAACTGAAGTTCAAAATATGAGAATTGTGGGGCCCCAGAGCTGTGGGCCAGGGGTGGAGTGATAGTCCAGGAGGGAGGGCATTTGCCTTGCACGTGGCCAACTCGGGTTCACTACCTGGCATTCCATATGGTCTACTGAACACCACCAGGAAGTATCTTGAGTACAGAGTCAGAAGTAACCCCTGAGCATCGCCAGGTGTAACCCAAAATGCAAAGATGTGTTTGTGTGTGTGTTTGTGTGTGTGAGAGAGAGAGAACTGCTATTAATGCTATCAAGATAAATAGAAAACTACATTCATCTTACTTATAATTTGGTCAAAATCTTTGAACATCTCCCCTAATGCCAGGGAACAACAGAAGGTCCTTGTCTTTGATAAAATGAACAAAATCACCAGGTATGTATATACGCCAAAAATTCCAAAGAAATTAAGTACTGACAGCAACAAATATTTTAGTGTAAAATCAGACAAATATTCAAACGCAAACAACATTGTAATTGTATATCTCACGGTGATATAATAAAATATTTTTAAAAACTAAATTTAAAAAATAAATAAATAAAATCAGACAAATATATTTAGATGTGTCACTGTAATTCAATACTTTTTGTCATGGATATTAAAAATCTCTTACTATTTGAAATTTAATGTCACTAGATTTCTTTTACCCCCTTAATTTTTATTATACCACCGTGAGGTATACAATTACAAGGATGTTCATAGTTGTATCTCTGTCATACGGTGTTTTAGCACCCATCCCCTCCACCAGTGCCCCATTCCCACCACCAATGACTAAACATTCCCTCCCACCCAACCCCAGCCTGCCCCTATAGAAGGCACCTTTTCTTTCTCTATCTCCCTGTCTCTATTTCTCTTCTCTTATACTTTGTGGCTTGCCCTACAGATATTAACGGTTTATGATGTCTCTGTGTGTATTCAATAGTGAGTTCTAGTGTGACATTAAATTCCCCACTCCCCATTAACCTCCCCAGTTTGTTGCAACTAGAACGATCCTTACAGAGTATAAATGTGAAAGATCCTGGGAAGGACCTGGTCCTAACTTCCATTATTGTCTAAGACTGTTGCGCGCCCGTGAATCTGGAGTGTCTCTCTTCTGGGGTTGCTGGCTGTGGTGGCTAGGAGCTCTGCAGCCACGCCTCCTGACATGGAGGTGAAGGTATGGGAGGAGGAGCCCAAATCCCAGCTCCAAGTCCATTCAACCTGGCCCCTCACACATGTGCGTGAACCCCTAGAGCTATGTTGGACTCGGCCAGGGACTAGCAGAGCCATTTACCGCCTTCCCGAACTCCATGGGCTGCTCCACATGGGGCCAAGCAATGTAGATCTGGGTCTGGAGTGTCTCTCTTCCAGGGTTGAAAGCAACAAATATTAAGGATTGCATGTATTGGTATAGCCATCCATGGAGGCCTCCTCGCAACACTAATGAAACTGATAGTTGTTTTTAATGTGGCTATTGTAGTATGATTCTTAGTAAAGGATTCTTCAATTCTTCATGGAGTTAAGAAAAATAAATCACATAAGGGGGTTTATGGAGTGAAAAATCATTTTATAACTTATGGATTAGAGATTTGGAGCTGATTACATAAATGACACTGTGTTTTTCTTGAGTAGGTAGACATCTGACTGTAGGCTTGAATAAATTAAGAGCCGGGACCCATCCATCAATGGTCAGCTATAAAACCAAAATCCAGGTAGGCTCTTGAAGGAGAAGGGTACTAGGATACCTAAAATAAGCCACTGATGCTAAGAAAACACGTGGAAGGTTAGAGGAGCACAGAAAAGGGAAACTCATAGTTAGCTTCCAGTTTGCTGCTAAGTTTCAGGGAAATATTAACTCCCTTTCCAGGGGCTTCTGGAAACTCACCTGAGGAAGGTGATACATGGGAGGATATCCAGAGACTGCCATAGCAGACTCGGAACTTCTGCTAAAGAAAGGTCTGCTGTTTCCCTTTTGCTTTCCTCATCCCTCAGTTGTGAGCAATTGCCAGAATCTAAACTTGATCTTTGTTGATTTCATATACTGGGTACTAAATTACTTACCTCCAACATTAAATATATGTGAAAACAGAGAAAGAATCAATGACATAATGAAAGTGAGCAAATAACCCAGCAAGGAGAGAGAGAGAAATGGAAGGGGAGGGGTTTTTCTGACTTTGAAGACATTCCCTCTGTATGAAGTACAGACCCAACAGTTTTTCCAATAGTCTTTGGGTAGAAAAAAATAAAATTGGTTGTAGAGAAATGGATGAGTATTCTCTAAAAACTAAATTACTGGTAAATAATAGTATGTGGCTATTCTGTAGCCAGAATAGAAATAAGACAAAAAAATAACATAAGAACATGGTGGCTTTACATTATTGAATCCTGTGCTATCCGGGCTGAAATTAGAACATGTGAAATAAAATACTTGCACTCATAGTTAACCTATAACCACAGCAACTAGAGCTGTGCCAGTCTCTCTCTCCAAAGGGTCCAACTGGTGAATGGAAGAGAGTTTAAAGGAATAATGAATGGCAAAAGTGAGGTGTAAAACTAAGGCTGCAATGCCATTTAAAGGTCAAAATTGAGTGTCCCTTCATCTTAACGGGCTGCAATGCCATTTAAAATTTAGTGTCCCTTGGTCTTAAGGCTACACTGCCATTTAAAAGTCAAAATTGAGTGTCCTTTGGTCTTAACAGATCCAATCAACTTCTTTTCTAGAGTGTAATGGTTATCCATATAAAGTTTAGGATTTGTATTTTGTTTACGAAAAATTACTAGTGGGGTCAGAGTGGGTGGTGCAGTGGGTAGGGCATTTGCTTTGCACATGGCCAACCTGGGTTCGGTCCCAGGCATCCCATATGGTCCCCCAAGCACCACAAGGAATAATTCCTGAGTGCAGGAGCCAGGAGTAATCCCTGAGCATCACCAAGTGTGATCCAAAAAAAGAAAAAAAAGGACTAGTAAAGTTTCTTCTTTTGCTAGAAATAACAACCTGCTTTTTTCTACTCAGATGAGGCAATCATAATGTAAAATTTACCCTTATTTTACAAAAAAGGAAAACTGACTGAAGTCCACAAGTTTGAATGAGTATTTAAAAGACTAAAGGAAGGATCAGACTATCAGACTTATTAACTAAACTCTTCAGAGCTTCTTCACTATACTGAAAGTATTTTTAATAACTGTATTTAATTTTATATTTGAAAGATTCCAAGTTAGCAAATAATTGATGAACCATTTTATGGTTTAAGAGTGGTTATGTGCTTTGAGCAATCAACTTTGACGAATGTAAGCTCAATAAATTATTCTATATTAGGAAAGAAATATATAGGTAAAGGTCATCAAACAATGCAAATTATAATATGGAAACTTCTAAACAATGTAAGCATTCAAGCATGTGAGAAGTGTGAAACACTTTAGTAATACACAAGAACTTTGGAATAAACTGCCTAGAATTTTATCTTAGCTCTCTCACTAGCACTGAGATGTTGGGTGGGCTTTTAGTTTTTCACCTATAAAATGGGTGCAGCAATTCACCTTGTAGACTTGCTGTGGAGATTTAATCACTTATATGTCAAGCACTTTGAACAGTACTGGGTGATAGGTACTATATAATAGTGGTATATGTGGAGTGTCATTTGGTAACTTAAACTTAATAATAATAATAATAAGTATAACGAATCTATAATTCTGAATGCTGTGGGGTTCTCCCAGGCAGTGCAAAGGAGACCTGGGTGCCCCACTGGCAATTCTAAGCCAGCTAGGGCCTGTGGTTGAATGAAAGGGCTGGAGAGTGTGGTACTGATCAAACCCTGCAGTGCCAGGTAGTACTGATTCTGAAAACAGTACCAGGGAGTTTCACCCTCTCAGCAATGTTCTGGGGACCATGTGATCCTGGGGATTGAATCAGGGTAGAGATGTGAGGCATATGCCTTGACCTTATTTTATCTCTCCAGCCTCTACACATCAATTCTGTGTGTGTGAGTGTGTGTGTGTAAGAGAGACAGACAGACAGACTGACAGACAGACAGATAGACAGACAAGCAGACAGACAGAGAAATGTAGGGTTTGCTGTCATGTCGTATATACTACCTCAAGTTAATTTCTAGAGTTTTGACTCAAACCACAAAAGTGAGATTTTCTTACAGTAAAGTAGAAAATTTCCAGACAAGCAACTGAAGATGTGATTAAGGTGGATAACATACCTGTAGCTCAGAGGAGAGGTCCAAACTAGATAATGACTTCAAACTTGCCAGCACCATTTAAATACCATTCATATGAATGATATTTAAAGCTACAAGACTAGACTTACTTAGTCTTAAGGACAGGGAATGTAGAGAGAATTATCAGATCCAAGAACTGGGCCCTAGGGCTCTGCAGTGTTTGAAGTGACAGAAATGAGGACTCAGTTCAGGAGACTGAGAAGAAATGGAAGCAGTGTAAGAAGAGAGTGAAGAGTTAGAGGAGACAAAATGATTAGCTATGTCAAATGCTACAACATAAGGCTTGAGAATTCATCTGTTTATTAGGCCTTGGAAGTTCTTAGTGACCTTGACATAGCTGTGAAATGGTGAGAATGAAAGTCTGATTGGGGGAAGGGGGCTTGAGATAGGGATGGTGAGAATGAGGGCTCAAGGGAGATTAGGAGGAGATAGTGGTGACTAGTTATTTTTACATTGCTGTTGTATTTCTTTTCCTAAAAAGGGATCATAGAAATGGGACTCTACGTGGCGGGGATGGGAGGTCAATGGGAGGTATCATTCACTATTAGTTGCCAGTGGGAATGACGCCCTAGAGAGGGGATAAGGGAAGACCCAGAAGAGAAGTGATAATTTCTGCAAGGAAAAGGCTCCAGGGTGAAGGCAGAGAGCCTGGTGTTTGACAGCAACAGGGACATTCCACCCATAGCATCAAGGGCGAGGGCAAGGCATGCATGCCGGGAGATGGAGGAAGTAATGATGGTTATGTGTTGGACCCTTCCTACTTTCTTATCCGTAAGTGAGTGCCACAGATCCTTAGCTGAAAGCAGAGATGAGTAGGATGGTCAGGGGAACACAGATGTGATTGTAGTAGCTGTCAGGGATTAGAACCATGAATTTTTTTAAGTAAGGAGGAGAAGAAAAACTTTACAGAAGAGCTTAGGGTTCTGAATATCTTGCTGAGAAAAAAATTCAATGTCTATTTAATTGTCAAGGTATAAGCTATAAATTCACAGCTGAGGAAAAAGCTGCCAAAGAAGCTGACATTGACTAAGAGCCTAGCACAGGTTAGGAATGTGCTTTGCACTTGATATATTTAATACTGAGTAAGGTAAAAATTACATAAGACTTTTGGGGGGAATTTTAACCTCACTTTATAGGTATAAGTGGAGGCTCAACTAATATAAATAACCTTTAGTTTCATTGCTAATAAGTAGGCAAGCCAGGATCTGGATATAAACCAATTTACTCTGAAGTTTTTCTTAAGATTTTGGGGCATCGGTGGGATTTGGCAGAGCAGGTTTTGCTTTTGGAAGATGCAGAAGAACTTGTGGCTGGGTGGAGCAGGGGAAAGAACCTGGAAATGATAAATAACATGATAAATGCCAGGAATATGCAGGGCGAAAGGCTGCCTCCCTGGCCAGGTTGGTTGAAGTAGATGATAGAACAAATGATTCAATAACCTGAAAATAAATGAATTGTGGGAGTGTCTGTCTAGTGACCAGACAGCAGGGCAAGCCGCCAGTGTACAACAAGGCGGGAGGAAGGTGCTTTGCAGGACCGCTAAGCAAATGTTCCTGCATTGTTTGTACAATTCATTATTTTTAAAAAATGAGAGCTGTTGGGTTCCATTGAGATAAAAGATGGCCTCTGAGTATAATCTCATTATCATCTGTCACCGTGGCTGGGGAGCTTTATGTGTCCACAGAATCTCAGAATCTATATTTCTCAGGCTTTAATCTCAGGGTCGATATCCCAACACAGCACTGCTCATAATAAATAGCTGGTAGTAAATGATAAAGTAGGCTACTGTGTTTTATTTTATTTGACTTTCAAACCAATCAATTTTATAGCTGACTGCTTGAGTGCTGGAAAAAAAAATCTAGAGACAGCAAAGAATCGTATGAAAAAACTAGAACACGCTGACAAAATGAATCTTTATCTCTCCCACTTCCCCCACAGAAAGAGGCCCTAGGTAGACCCTTGATTATACATCTAATAAGACAACCGCTGATGGAAATGGTCCTTTTGATTGGTTTTCGGAATAACTCTGTTTTATGTCTCTTAGGTCAGGGACACCACTTCTCCTAGGCACCTGTGTGGTGTACTCAGAGAAGAGAGCAGTTTGCTTGGTATCTAACAGGGTTTTATTTGGCTTTGCTTTGTTTTACACTCTGAGAGTACAGGAAACAATAATCCTGAAATACTAGTAAAGAGAGAGAGAGAGAGAGAGAGAGAGGAGAGAGAGAGATGAAAAATAGCATCTGTCCTCTTGGGGACTTAACTAGGAAGTTGTACCAACCAGAAAGTGCCCCTTTCTCTGACTCCAGATATATATACATATACGCATATGTATTTCGGGACTATTTCTGGCCTTCTGCAGAACTACCTGTGGCTATGTCCTCAGGAGCCCCGCTGGAAGTGCTCAGAAGATCTATGTGGTATACTCAGAGAAGTATATGTGTTGCCAAGGCTCAAACCCAAACCCACCTTACCCACTGTACTCTCTCTCTGAAGCCCCTCCTTTTGGAAACATTTGTGTTTCAAGTTAGGTAGAAAATCTATTTTTAGCTGTTCTGGAATGGAAAGTCTGTGCTTTTATTTCTTTGTGATATGGAATTTAAAAGTATAAATAACCCAATTAAGACACATACAATTAACACACAAAAAAAGCTCTTTTTGTTGTTGTGTTTATTTGGTTGGCTGGTTGGTTGGTTGGTTGGTTGGTTGGTTGGTTGGTTGGTTGGTTGGTTGGTTGGTTGGTTGGTTGGTTGGTTGGTTGGCTGGCTGGCTGGGTAGCTGGTTGGTTGGTTGGTTGGTTGGTTGGTTGGTTGGTTGGTTGGTTGGTTGGTTGGTTGGTTGGTTGGCTGGCTGGCTGGGTGGCTGGTTGGTTGGTTGGTTGGTTGGTTGGCTGGTTGGTTGGTTGGTTGGTTTGGTTGGTTGGTTGGTTGGTTGGTTGGTTTGGGGTCACACCTGACTGTGCTCTATGTGCACTTCTCGCTCTGTGCTCAGTAATCATTCCGGCAGGCTCAGGGGACTACATGTGATGCTGGTTTTTGAACTTGGGTTTGCCACGCCTGAAGCAAGTGCTTTATGCTCTGTACTATCTCTTAGGCCACAAAAAGACAATTTATGACTTTATTTTTATTAATATTTTATTATACCACCATGAGATATACAATTACAATGTTGTTCATGTTTGGAGGTTTCGGTCACATAGTGTTCCAGCACCCGCCCCTCCACCAGTGCCTATTTCCCACCACCAATGTCCCCAATTCCCTCCCCCCCATAGCCTGCCTCCATGGCAGGTTCTTTATCTCTTTTCTCTCTCCCTCCCTCTCTCTCTTTTCCTTCTCTTGTATATTGTGGATTGC
Source organism: Cryptotis parvus (assembly GCA_021461705.1). Classification (NCBI taxonomy): domain Eukaryota; kingdom Metazoa; phylum Chordata; class Mammalia; order Eulipotyphla; family Soricidae; genus Cryptotis; species Cryptotis parvus. The sequence continues at coordinate 123,698 of JAJIBD010002746.1, forward strand.
AATACATACACTTAGAGGCATTTTTTTTGCCTGTATTTAATTCTCAGTTCTAGGTTGGTATTAGCCCTTTCGACATTTATTCCCACATGTTCCCTTCTCTGTCTTGCCTAACCTCTGACTCCCACACATTTGCGGTAATTTCCACTTTTGGTAAGACCTCCTGATCCACGTTTCACCTGACATTGGATTTTGGTATCATAATATGTATATATAAATTTATGTCATGCAAATAAATGCAGTCATTCTATACCTCTCTCTTTCCTTCTGACTAATTTCACTCAACATGATCCTTTCCATGTCCATCCTTTTATAGGCAAATTTCATAACTTCATTTTTCCTAACAGCTGCATAATATTCCATTGTGTACATGTACCACAGTTTCTTTATCCAGTCATCAGTTCTCAGGCATACTGGTTGTTTCCAGGTTCTAGCTATTGTGAATAGTGCTGCTATGAAAATAAAAGTGCGGATTGTGTTTCCACTGTGTGTTTTTGGCTTCCCAGGGTATATTCCCAGGAGTGGTGTGGCTGCATCAAATGGGAGTTCAATTTCTAGTCTTTGGAGGAATGTCCATATTGTTTTTCAGAAAGGTTGTACAAATCGACATTCCCACCAACAATGTATGAGAGTCCCCATTTCCCTGCATCCACGCCAGAACTTGTTGTTTTTACCCTTTTGGATATGGGCCAGTCTCTGTGGTGTGAGGTGATATCTCATTGTTGTTTTGATTTGCATCTCTCTGATGATTAACGATTGTGAGCATTTTTTCATATGCCTTTTGGCCATTCGAATTTCTTCCTTGTCAAAGTTTCTGTTCATCTCTTCTCCCTGTTTTTTAATGGGGTTGGCTGTTTTCTTCTTATATAGTTGTACCAGTGCCTGATATATCCTGGATATTAACTCCTTATCAGACGGGTATTGGGTGAATATTCTTTCCCATTCTGTGGATTGTCTTTGTATCTTGGTCACTGTTTATTTTGAGGTGCAAAAACTCTTTAGTTTCATGTAGTCCCGTCACTGTCACTGTCTTCACTGTCTTCCTGTTGATCATCGATTTGTTCGAGCGGGCACTAGTAGCATCTCCATACATCCTGTCTCATGCTAGCAGAGCCCAAGGGCATCTGTTTGCTCCAGGAACATAAAGAGCCTCAAAACATTTCATCAGGTCATGGGAATGAGGATTATAATTGTTACTGGTATTTGGCATATCAAATATGACACGGGTAGCTTGCCAGGCTCTGTCGTGTGTGTGGCATGCTCTTGTAGTCACCTCTGATCTCGAGCATTTATTGATGAATCACAGCGAGCTGGGCTGTGATCAGCTCTTCAGCTGGGTGGAGTTCTGACAAGAGGGGAGTCCATGTAGTCCCATATGTTTATCTTTTCTTCTAGTTGCTTTGTTAATGGTGTTTCACCTTTGAAGATATCTTTAGCTTCAATTCGAGGAGGGTTTATCCTATATTTTCTTCAATGTACTTTATGGCAGACCCAAAGACATTGAAAAATATAATTATTCTTAACAGATGGTCTAATGACAGTTATGTATACCTAGGCGGAAGTAACATGAGAATGACCTAAAACCTGAGCCGAGAAGCGGCATGGAATGCCTCAAAGGCATCGAGAAATAGCTAAGGACAAAGAACCCCGGCCCGGGCACATCCTCGACTCCACCGTTCTCCCGCATTACATACGCCCAGAGCCTGGGCCCTACGAAGCAGGATGAGAAGCATCGGTCCCCAGAGGCACGAGAGCTATGCTTGAATATCACGCCTCACTCAAGTGAGACGGAGCTCCCCGTCGCTATTATCAGGACGCTCTCGTTGCCAAGGCACGAAAATCAATGGGCTGGACATGTAAGCGATTTGGACAACCGCTGCTAGAGCCGTTACCGACTGGATCCCACGGATGTCAAAGATCACGTGGCCGCCCACCTACAAGTGGTCACTTCCTTGTAGACCCGAAGGACGGTTTGAGGCTCTTCATATTCCTGAACACCAGATGCCATTGGGCTACATTGGCACGTGATAGGTCCAATGGAAATGTTACTGGCGCCCGCCGAGCAAATCGATGAGTAACGGGATTCAAGTGATCAAGTGATCAAGTACTTTATGGATCCAGGTCTGATATTGAGGTCTTTAATCCATTTTGATCTGATTTTTGTGCAAGGTGTTAGACACAATTCCAAATTCATTTTTTTACATGTAGCTGTCCAGTTTTTCCAGCACCACTTGTTGAAGAGGCTTTCCTTACTCCAGTTTGGACTCTTTGCACCTTTATCAAAAATTGACTTATCATGTCTTTGAGGGTGGGTGTCAGGATACTAAGCTCTATTCCATAGGTCTCCACAGGTCTGTTTTTATTCCAAAACCATGCTGTTTTAATTACTAATGCTTTGTAGTACAGTTTGAGGTTGGGAAAGGTGATGCCTCCCATCTTCTTTTTCCCAAGGATTGCTTTAGCTATCCGTGGGGTTTTATTATTCCATACGAATTTCAGGAGTGTTTGATCAATTTCTTTGAAGTATGTATGACTTTATTTTTGCTTGTTTGAGTTCAGTTTCTGCAAATAAGTCTTTCATAGTTCAATCTACTTAATTATTCTTTAACTGAACAAACTTTTATAAAGGGTCTGCCATGAACCACACTGTGGGCTCCATCTTACAAAGATACTGAAGGAAATAAGACAGACACTGAGATCCAAAAGAACTCATATTTTATTAAGGTGCTCTGGCAGATATTCATGGGATAAGAAAAGAGCGGCAGGGGCCAGAGATGTAGCTGAGTGGTCGAGTATTTGCCTTGCATAAAAGAAGCCCTGGGTTTGATCCCTGAAATGGAGGGAGGAAGAAGGAAAAGAGAGGCATGGGGAAGGGAGGGCAAGAGAGGGGAGGGGAAAAATAAAAAATATAGGAAAAAAGAAAAGAAGAGAGCTACATACTCACTGGCTGAGCATACTGCCCACAATGCCCGACCAGATTTATGACCACCCAAAATTTCCATGTGGGTTGCTGTTGCACAAACTGCAGGTATGGCATAAAATACACTTTTGCTATGGGACCTATGGGAGTTCTCCTAAAAGTCAATGACTACAAGAACATTTGCCTGCACTGTGCTCATTTTATGTAGATCATGTAAATAAGTCACAGGCATACTTTTACAAAATTATTACTGCAATCCCAAGTCCTATTTCTACTTATTTCTTTTATTATTTTTATTTATATTTTATGTATTTGTTTTTTTTGTTTGCTTTTTGGGTCACACCCAGCATCATTTAGGGGTTAATCCTGGCTCTTTGCTCAGGAATTACTCCTGGCGGAGCTCGGGGAACCATGTGGAATGACCGGGATTGAACCCTGGTCGGCCACATGCAAGGCAAATGCCCCACCCTCTGTGCTATCACTCCGGCCCCACGTTTATTATTTTTAATTGTGAAAAATGCATTTGACTCTCCCCAGAAATCTATGCAGAAATCCTGAATCCCTTCAATCAGGGGGAAACACTTAGGCAAATGGCGGGGGCTATGTTGGGGTGCCCTGAACCAATGTGAGGCTCACTGTCAGAGATGGGAGCTTCCCAGCATTGAGTGGAGACTGGAGGATGCAGCTCTCAGCTTCCAAGACAGTGCGTTGTCTTGACTGTCCTTTCTATGGCACTCTCTTCACTGGCTTCCTAGTTAATACTGGAGGGCTATGCACTGACTCAACTTTCTTCTCTGTCTGTTTTCAATTCTCTTGGTCACCACATCAAGTCACATGGCTCTAATATCATCCATATTATATATACTATTTTCTAACAATTCCCAGATTTATATCTCCAAGTAAGACCTCTTGCTTTCTCTCAAGCTCTAAACTTGTAAAGAAAAATTCCCTTTAAGGACAGAAAACCAGAAGTGGCCCAGGGGTAATGAAGGAGGTTCTCAGTTGTAACATCACACATCCATACGATAGGCTTTACCACTGTCATAACCATATCACCTAGACAACAAAAACAAACACAGAAAGAAAATGTTCACTTAAATTTTTCACTTAAAAATTAAAGTAAAGAAAAAATGTTCCTTGTGAGTAGCTAGTCATTTTCATCTACCCCAAACGTGTTCTTATACCCTTGCCCATCTCAGCTGATGGTAACATGAGACCTCAAGTTGCTCAAGAAAAAAAACTCTTAAAAAAGTCTTCCATGGCACGGACCCAATCAGCCCCAGGGAACAGCCGGAACTTCCATCAACGGGAACTGAGGCAAACAGCCTTGGTTCCACCAAGGACCCCTTGGGCCCTGCACTTCCGGGAACAATAGCAACCTCCCCACAGGAGGTGTGTGTGATCCTTGCATCTCCGCGGACCCAATCAGCCCCAGGGAACAGGCCAGAACCCTACACCCACATCTCAAAACTCAAAACTGCGCAGATGCGCTAGCATGTTCATGCGATCCTCTTACTATCTATCTTCATGAGGTACCAGTCAACCTTTGTCCCTACACTCCTTGCCACCCACCCAAACTCTGCAAGCAGCCCAGACACCTACTAACTGTACTATCTAGTCACCCAAGAACTCACATTTGCAACCTACAAAATCATAATGGTAAAGCAACGCAAAATTCCATCAAGCTCAGTGAGTGAAGTCACTAGTCCAGATGAGCCAAGCAATACCGATGAGTTGTATAACCTCTCTGATAAGGAATTTCGGAAAGAATTGTTAAGGATGCATAAGGAACTCAAAGAAGCAATGGAATGCAAAATCAATAAAATACAAGAGAACATGAGGGAAGAAATGAGGAAAATGCAAATGGAAATGACAGATACTAAAAATGAGGTAAATGAAATGAAAAACACAGTGGAAGGCCTCCATAGCAGAATAGTAGCTACTGAAGAAAGAATTAGTGATCTCGAAGACGAGTCCCAAAGATTCTCTACATAACACCAGAAGATGGAAAAAAAGACTCACAATTACCCAACAGACAACAAGAGGTAATTGGGATGAAGCCAGAAGAAATAACATATGGATCATTGGGATCCCAGAAGGACAAAAAGAAAACTCTGATGAAGAAGAAACTGTCAAAACCATAATTGCTGAGAAGTGACTGGAACTAAAGAATGCTTGCCTCAAGATCCAAGAGGCCCGTAGGATACCAGCTAAAAGAAACCCCAATAAGAATACTCCAAGACACATCTTAATTAGAATGACAAAAACTATAGATAGAGATAGAATACTGAAAGCAGCAAGATCAAAGAAGGAAATCACATACAAAGGAACATCCCTAAGATTTACAGCAGACTTCTCTGATGAAACACTCCGAGCCCGAAAACAATGGTGGGATACTGTGAAAAGGCTCAATGAACTGCAGGCTTCACCAAGAATTCTGTACCCGGCCAGACTCACATTCAGATATGAAGGAAAGATACACAACTTAATGGATAAGCAACAACTCAGGAACTTCATTGACTCAAAACCAACTTTAAGAGAAGGACTGAAGGGCCTACTGTAATATGACCAAACCCAAAAGCACAACAAGCACAAACAGAAAGATGGCACAAAATCCGATGACAATTATCTCTCTCAATGTCAATGGTCTAAATGCACCAAGAGACACAGAGTGACAAAATGGATTAAAAATTGAACCCAACGTTCTTTCTCCTGACTACAAGAAACACATCTGAATAATCAGAACAAACACAGACTCAAAGTCAAAGGTTGGAAGATCCTCTCTCCACGCAAACAACTGCTCCAAAAGGCTGGTGTTGCCATAATAGTATCAAATAATATAGACTTCAGGCTGAAAAAGGCTAGAAGGGACAACGAAGGCCATTTCTTATTAATTAAGGGGTATGTACACCAGGAAGAAATCACACTACTAAACATATATGCACCCATCGAGGGGCAGCAAAATACATAAAACAACTGCTAAGAGACCTCAAAGAAGACACTAACAGTAGCACAATAATAGTTGGAGACTTCAGCACTGCTCTATCAACTATGGATAGATCAACAAGACTGAAACTCACCAAGGAAATTGTTGAAGGACAGGTTTAGCTAACCTGGGAGTTTTGTTGTTCTGCCCACTCCCAGCTTAATCTTATTTAAGCCAAGGTTCATTCTAATGAGACCTCTCTTCTATGTAAACACTGCTAGAGGGTGTGGCAGTTACAGAAGTCACCTTGATTGAATAACTTCTGACTTATACATCTACTAAGACTTCTATGTTTTCTAGATTGGGCACAGCTCCTCTTTATACCCACTGCACCCAGCGTGGGACAGTTAGAATTTACCAGGAGACTACCACCCTGGCTACGCTGAGACTATAGGTAGACTATAGGAAGGATCATACTACTTTGCTCTAAGCAGGCGAGTGTGATCCTTTCAATGCACGAGAACAAGATACTCAGAATCACTCTGGTGCAGATAATAATAAGGACCTTGTGGGTACCATCTAGATTACATGAAGCTCATGAAGTTAAGATGTATTACTTTATACCAGCCCCCTCTCTCCAGTGTTTTACATAAGAGATAATCTTAGTAGAAAGGATTAGACCTTGGCATAACCTTTGTTTATACCTGCAATAGGGTGTGGCACTACACTCTGCTTAGAATTCTTTGTTGACATGACAACCTCCCGATTGGATTACTTTGGTGTATATAAGGGGCTGACTTGAGGCCCCTTCACTTTTACCTTTTGGGCCTTATAGCTTTCAGCTTTTTGGCTCCCTGTGGCTTTTGGCTCCCTCAGCCTTGCGGTTTTGGCTTTTTGCTCTTTGGCCTTTTGCTCCTCTTCTGGGTAGGGCTCAGCTCGGGTGAGATCCTCTCTCTTTGGTGGGAGACTTAGGCTCTTTTGTATGGTCTAAGTTTGGACCAGAGCTAAAGTTTGTTCATTATATTGGAGTGCTGTGGAAGAGCTTTATACTATTAAAAGCCTTTTTGGAACTGCACGGACTCGTGAGTTTTCATCTGTTCTCCGGGCGTCCTCAGAGGTAGAAGAGAACCTCTGTCCTGACTCTGTCGCGGACCCCTGAGGCGTTCCCGACAGGAAATATTGGCCCTGAAGGAAGAAATGGAAGAAAAAGAGCTAGTGGATATATACAGGGCTTTTCATGCCAAAAATGCTGAATACACATTTTTCTCTAGTGCACATGGAACATTCTCCAAGATAGACCATACGCAGTGGAAACACCATCCCTACTTTTATGTTCATAGCAACATTATTCACAATAGCCAGAATCTGGAAGCAACCAGAGTGCCCGAGAATCGATGACTGGATAAATAAGCTTTGGTACATCTACACAATGGAATACTATGCAGCTGTTAGGGATAATGAAGTTATAAAATTTACCTATAAATGGATGGACATGGAGAAGATTATGTTGAGTGAAATTAGCCAGAAGGAGAGAGACAGATACAGAATAACTGCATTTATTTGCATGACATAAATATATATGTAGCTATTATGATACCAATATCCAAGGTCAAGTGAAACATATATCAGGAGGTCTTGTCAAAGGTGGAAATTATCACAAGCGTGTGGGAGTCAGAGGCTAGGTAAGACAGAAAATGGAACACTGTGCTAACAATTGTGAGGGTACTAATGCCAACCTAGAACTGAGCATTAACTAGAGGCAAAAAGATACACATGACAACCTTTTAATGTATGTTCTGTAATCCATAGTCTGGAGGGGAAGGAAAGAGAAAGAGAGCGAAAGGGAAAGAAATAAAGAACCTGCCATGGAAGTGGGCTGCGGGAGGGGGACTGAACCGAGGACATTGGTGGTGGGAGATGGGTACTGGTGGAGGGATGGGTGCTGGAACACTGTATGACCAAAACCCAAATATGAACTTTTTAATTGTATGTCTTTGTAATTGTCTATCTCACGGTGGTATAATAAAATACTTTTTAAAAAAAGTCTTCCTTCATTTCTCTTTTCTTCACATCCCACATACAATATGCCAACCAGTTGTCTTTATATTTCGACATAATAGTATCTGACGATCTCTCATTAGATCCAGTGTTACCTTCATTTCTTGTCTAGGTTCCTACCCACTCTCTCATGGGTGGCCCTACTTCTACCTTGCCTCTCAGAAAAGTTTCCACACTGTGCCCTAAGTATTCCTTTCAAAATTGTATTCAAGGGGCCAAGAGAAATAACGCCAATGGGCAGGAAGCTTGCCTGTACTCGGCCAACCTCAGCTCAATCCACAGAACCTCATATGTTCCCTCAAGCACTGCCAGAAGTGACCCCTGTGCACAGAGCCTAGATTAACCCTTGTGCATCACAAGGGATGGCCCAAAAACCAAAATAATAATAACTACAGCAACAATATTTTATTTTGCTTTTTTGGGTCACACCTGGTGATGCTCAGGGATTACTCCTGGCTCTGCACTCAGGAATTACTCCTAGCGGTGCTTGGGGGACCATATGGGATGCCGGGGATTGAACCGGGGCCAGCCTGCGCATGCAAGGCAAATGCCCTACCTCTGGGCTATCGCTCCGGCCCAGCAACAATAAAATTTATGTCAAATCATTTCATCCCTCTGCTTTTAATTTTGCTGTGGTCTTCCATCTTAGTAAAAGTGATGTCAGTGACCCTGATCATGTAACCTCATCACCTCTCTGCTTTTTCTTGTTCTGCTTCCCCCTCATCCCAGCTGCACTACCTTCTTGCCTATCTCTGAAAATAACAGGAATGCTCCGACCTCAGCAGTCTTGCACCGCTCATTCCTAGCTTTAGATGGGATCTCTCCATGCCTGCTCTCTAATCTCTTTCAAGTCTTTACTTAAATAACTCTTTCTCAATGAGATCTGACTATGCTATGTACACTGTTAATAAGCTGAAAGTGTATCTCCTACTATTTATTTACTTATCACATTCTATAAGCACCCCCAAACACACACACTAAAACTTAAGTCCCATGAGGTAGAAATGAGTGCCTGTTTTGTTCAGTGATTCATTCTGAGCTCTACCTGGCAGATAATAGGTGGTCAGGAAATATTTATATATAAATAAGAATAAATTAACATATAAAATGCAGGAGGAAACCTCTGTTAAGGAATATTTCTATCTTACTCAATTTATGCCCAAATAGTTCTAAAGGAGCTATGAAAACACTCTTCTTAACAACTACCAAGCATAAAATCTTGTATTCCAATCACAAACACATTTTTATGTTTGTAATAAATTAGTTATTGTGAAAGAACTCTATGTTATTATGGAAAGCACCATTGTTTTAAATTCTCACAACCCAATAAAGTAACTTGGGATGATGTTACCTCCACTTTATAGACAAAATATACCAGCTCAAGAAGATTAAGTAATTTTCCCAAGCCACAATACTTACAGAAAAGTCTCTTAGCCATGTTGCAATTCCTTTTTCTTTAAGTAAAAACCTACTGGCAGAATTTGTTCTTTGAAATTAATTATTCAACAATTGTTTCAGTCCAAAGAGAGTTCCTATCCAAATGTTTGAAACTAGCATTTGAAGATTTCAAAAGTGTAACCAATAGGCAAAACCATAAAAGATGCTGAAATTCAACTGGATACCATTTCAATTAACTTATGAATTGATCACCCTAAAAAAAGTAGAAGAATGTGGAAAGAATCCAGAACACTGTCAAATGGAAATGGATTTAATGATAACTAGAATGTACAATTAATATATATTTATTCATAAGGGAGTCAATGAATGAAAAGGCTAATCAAGTGAAGTATGAATTCTAGTTTGAGGGGAGTTGGTACAAAGCTCTAGAGGGTAGAAAAACATTTTGTAAATATAGAATGTGAACTCAAGGACATGAACTATGAGGTAACCTTTTTTTAAAGGCATTGATAGAGTTTCTATAAATACAATTTACTTGCCCTTGCAGGTTTTCTAATAGAAAGGATCCCAGCTACCTCTCTGGACCTCACCTCAGTTCACTGTAATGTCAGCTTTTTCATCAGTATAGTGGGCAGGGATGGTGGCCCCCCAGATAATATGTTCAGGTCAAAAATCCCTGGAACCTGTGCATATTACCTTATTTGAAAGAAGAGCCTTTGTAGATTTAATAAAATTGCAACCCTTGAAAAAAAGACCACCTTGGGACCCAAAATTCAATGTAAATTCATTGTATAAGCCACAGACAAGGACTACAGAGGAAGAGGACCTATAAAGATAAAGATTAAAAAAGAGATGTGTCCACAACCAAGGAAGTTGATGAGTGTCAACAGACACCAACAGTGGTAGGTGGAAAGGATTCCCCTTCCAGCTCCAGCTTCCAGAGGAATATAAACTTGCTAATACCTTGAATCCCGACTTCCAGCCTCCAGATCTATGATAGAAAATGATTTCTATTGTTTTAGGCCACCCAATTTGTGTTAAAGAAAAAATAACACAATTGTTGTGTGCCATTTCAAAAAGAAAGTTAAATACTTTATAATTTTTTTTTAGTGTTCTGTGTTTTTTGAGTACATAGAAAAGTTGTGTTTGTTCACTTATGTATGTCCTATAGAAACAGTGAAGTGGGTCTGGGAAGTGAACTCAAGGGGCTAGAGCACGTGCTGTGCATGTGGGAACCAAGATTTACTCCCCCTCACCACAAGCCCCCACCTCATTTCAGATCCAGGAACCCCCAATCCAAAAAACAAAATAGAATAAAACACATTGAAATAATAATGTTTAAAAGAAACAGGGTATTGATTTATAAATACAGTCTAATGTTCAAGGTGTTAGCCAAGTTTAGAAATTAGATCACACAATCAGAGACCCATAAACTAGTCTCTAAACAGATAACAGGCTGCATGTGCTATGCAAAAACACAATAAAATTTGAGGCAGAACTGAAAGTGTCAGGAAAATTAGTTTTAAAAAATCTCTAAGTCTAGCAAACTAGATATTAATTTTTTTTAAAGCAAGTTTAACTTCTGGATAGTTCTAATTACCCTGGAAAACCCTTTGAGGGCACCAGAAAACTCCCATTTGCTAGAAGCAAAACAAAGCTTTCTAACTCCATCATCCTCAGGAACCATGGAGGCCCAAAGTAGCCAAGAATGGGACCCAGTGGAAAGCAGTTGTGATGTAGGGGGGGCTCCAGCAAGTCGTGAATTTCCCTGCTAAGTGTTTTGTTCTGAGTCTAAGCATCCCTCACATACGAAACATCATGTATACAGGACTGTAGTGACTGACCAAATGGTTCAGTTCCACCAGGGCCTCTGTTCCACCTTTGTTTTTCCTGCCCAAAGCAGTGTGCTGAGTGCAGCTTGCACTCAAGCATTTGCATTGAGTGCTATCACCCCAGATAAAATCATGGGAGGATTCCTTTGTAGTGGGAACTATCACTGGTCTTAATACTTAGTTCCCATTTATTGCAGTTGTATTATTGGTTTCTTCATGACTGGCCACTAGTCCTGAAATGCTCATTTATGTCTAGTTGGCTGAGTAGTGGGGATGACAGTGTGTAAGGAAAGAGCTGGTAGGTGTGGCTGTGAGCTTGGACAAACGGTGCCATTGTACTGTTGTAGAAGAGTTACAGTGGCTGATTTCAAGTCTAGAACAAAAAGAAATTCTATTGACACAGAAACAATGTTCTAGAGCAGAGATGTTTCCGGTCCCTGTGCCAGGTTGAGTGTATTGGGGCACCCCCAGAGGGGGACGGGTTAGTCACTGTCTCACCCCCAACAGAGCCCCACGAGCTAAAAACCTCCACACTCGACAATTGCTGCCATGTTCAAGGTCAGTCTCCATTGCCCAGGAGCACCAATCAGAAATTAATCCATTGAAAAACTCAGGTGTATGAGTTTTGTGACTGAAATGTCCAATCTTTCATGGAGTCAGGGGTCACCCTGTTCTTCCGGAAGAACATCTCCCCCATCTCCCTGTTCCCCAGAAGGCCCAACAGTCATGCCCTTGTCCCAACGCTACCACCCAGTTAAAATATAACTCCAACTGCCCCTTGAGGTGTTGAAGGTGTGACTGTTGGTTAATGTACAAGATGCTTAAGCTCTTTACCTCCTGAACCCGTGACTTCTTCATGCAAAGTATACATTCTGTCAGTTGAGCTCTCTCTCCAGACTTGCAGTAAACATTTTTACAATGTTAACCTAACTTCTCATTTCTGGGTCTAACTTGGGAGTATCCTTTTGAAGACTCAAATCCCATCCCTAATACCATCCCATAAGTGCTGGGCAGTATGATGAAAGCACTACCCTTAAGACTCACTAGCACTACCGCAAAATGGACCATATTGGGTAAGCAACACAGCTGAAAGCATGCAAAGAACCCGTGCAGCTATGAGACAATCCACCCCCCCCCCTGGCCAGTGTGAAGGCACTGAGCCAAGTGTAACTCCATCTGTGTGTCTTCATTAAAGTCAGCTATGAAGAGAAATTATTTTTAAAGACAGAAACTTCTGAAGAATATTAGACCAAGAGATGTTTTCTGAAGGAAATACCAGGGATTAATTACTTAACTCCTCAACCAAAAACTCCCTAACCCTTAAGCATGGGGTTTTAGATTTAGAATGCCTTACAGTTTGAAGATGTCTCTATTTTGTTTGAAATATGCTATTGGTATGTGTTGAGTCAGCGGAGAAGAGAATTCACTGTTCCCGTTTGGGAGTGTGTGTTCCTTACATCCAGGTAAGGTAGTGGGCTATGCCTGGTGCTTATTTAAGAAGAACATGGAAGACAAGAACCAGGCTGCCAGCTGCTTCGGCAAGGGAGTGAGGAAAGTCTTCTGGGCTTGCGTCGCTTGCATTCCCCAAGATTTGGTTAGGCAAAGCGTTTGTGAGTATGTGCTTGGCTCGTGTACAGTCAAATATGCACAAAAGAGCTGGCCTGGGATCATCTTAAGATGGTCTCAAGTAAAAGTCAGGCCATTGGAGAGATAAACATGCTTCGTGACCCTGAAGTCTACAGACAGTCTTTGCTATCATTTGACACCAAGTGGGGCTAAGAAGCAACTCTCAGAGAGCTGCGTTTTCACTCAGTCTACAGAGATGAAGGAACAAAGTAGCGTCTTCAAAGCTCACATGAAAGCACTGTAGGAGAAAAAGAATAAACTTCCAAACCCACGTAGACCAGAAAGAGCAAAGTGCTCTCACAAAGGTTCCCATTAAATGAAGATTTTCTTTGCTCCTCCCTCCTCCTCTCCCCAAACTGGGGAGCATCAGAAACAAAGCATTGAAAGGGAGGGATCAGTCGATATGTTTTCATCTTTCAACTCCTAACCCGTGCTTGGATGTTTGGCTCTGGGGTGCTAGAATTCACCCCTGTGAATCACCTTCTGCCTTGCCAGCTGCTCCTGCTAAGCTCCTATCTGGGCTGCGGGTGAAGACTAGGAGGCAGGAGAAGCAGAGGGAGTGATCCGGCCTGTATCCCTCCTGGGTGCTTCCTTGCTGTTGCTGATTCCTGTGCCTGTCACTCCAGCCCCCCCCCCCGCCTCCCTTCCTTACCTTATCAGTAGCAATTCCACAACAGCCACTGATCCAAAGAGCAGATTCCCAAAAAACTTGCAAGATGCCTCACAGCTACCCCTTCACCCAGAAACTTGATTACACTCTGGTCAGTATCTCCTTTTTATTTGGGGGTGTTAAAAGTATTTTAACACCCCCAAATAAAAAGTGAGAAAATACCATGTCAGGCATTGCTCAGAGTGTACTCCTGGTTGTATGCTCAGCGTCACTCCTGGCAGTGCTTGAGGAACCATATGCAAGTGATGAGACTCAAACGTGGGTCAGCCACAAGGAAGTCATGTGCCTTACCTGCTCTGTTGTCCCTCGGGCCCCAGTTTCTCTCCTAGAGCTCACGTCCCAGCTCACATGCTTCTTCCTCTGAGCCCTGAGTCTGCAGCATCAACCCAACAGTGCTGTCCCTTGGAGCCGGAGTTTAGCTCTGCAGGCAGGACCTCATGTCTAAGATTAAGCATTTTAATCTCTTCATTCCTTTATTCTTTTATTTCTGGTCATTCCTTTTACAATTTTTTATCAGGGATGAAGCAACAGTACAGTTGGTGGGACACTTGCCTTGCACACAGTTGATCCAAGTTTGACCCCCAGCATCCCATATGATCCCGATCCCCACCAGAAGTGATCCCTGAGGCCAGAGACAGAAGTAAGTGCTGAGCATGGTTGGGTGTGTTCCTCAACACAAACAAACAAAAATATATATTATTATTGGGGGCTGTAGTGTGAGGGTGACACCTGGCCTTATTCCGTGATTTCTCCTTGCAAAGCTGGGGAAGTATATGTGGAACTGTGGTCAGTCACATGGAAGGCAACCCTCTTTCTGCCCCTGAGACCTGCTTCTTAAATTGCTGTTTATTAGAGTTTTCTTCATGCCTCTTCAGCTTCCTAGTTAATAATTTTATTTTTAGTCAATAATTCTTCCTATGAAATATTTTTTCTATGTGGCTGAGGTGCCCGGCTGCATCGGCAGGTGGCAGACAGGAGACAGGCTTGTCTACCCCTAGGGCTCTGCCCGTGGGCCCTGGATGGTTGATGGTCTGACATAGAAAAATACTGGGTCCCCTGGGATGAACCCAGAACCATGGCCGAGTCTGGAAAGCTCCCGTTGTGTACTTAATATGCCAAAAACAGTAACAATAATGGACCTCATTACCAATGAATGGAGACGTTGCTGGTGCCCACTCAAGCAAATCGATGAACAACAAGACAAGTGATATATACAACTGTCTTCTAATTTAGTATTTTCAGTTCTTTTTCATGCTGCTCCAAGAGATAATATTTGTTTTGGTTTGTCTTTATTATATCTATTATGTGTGTGTGTTTTTAAGATTATTCTCTTCTTTATACTTTCTTTAGGAATATTCTGTTGTTTTGTTTCTGCCTTTTTTTATTTATATGCTTAGCCTATATTTTTTTAAGCTCTCATTTTCTTAAAACTATTCAGAACTATTCAGGAAAGCTCTAAGTTATTATTTCCTGTGGAATTTGGAGAACACATCCTCATCATTCCCTTCCCCATCTGACTTTCCTTGTTCTAAACTAATTCATAATTATAGTGCAAAGTATTGAGTTTAGTGACATTCTTGTTTTTTATCATTTAGAGTATGATCTTTGACCTCTGAGTTATGAAGTAATATATTCAAAGTACAATATAGGTGTTGAAGATATATAGAGTTCACATATCCTTAAGTGTTTAGTCTTGATGAAAGTTTTACATGCCATATACACATGTATCTGAAGATTAGTTTCAGATACAGAGATAATTAGTACTTTGTGGGGTCCCCATCAGTCAGAACTCAGGGCTACTCTCAGCTTTGTGTTCAGGGTGACTCCCCCAGCCGTAGGGAGGCAGGGCTTGGGAAGGGGAATAGGATGTGCTGGAGATCAAATCGGGGCTTCCTGCATGCAAAGCCCAATAACTGTCTCTCAGACCAGCACACTAAAAAAATATATATATTGAAGTAAAATTCACGTAACACAGAGCTAACCACAATGAAGGGTACAGTGTAGCGTATTGACTGCACTTACAACCACTACCTACATAGCTCATCTTCCCAAAAGAAAATCTACTGAAGCTGTTGGTTCCACATCCCTCCTCCTTCTCCTGGCAACCACAATCTTCTGTCTTTACTGTAAGAGCCCATTTGCAAGAAGTATGCTTTTAAATTTCTGAATATACAGTTTTTCTAACTATAATTTTTGCTAGTTCCTAAGTTAATTGTGTTCATCTAATAATACAGATACTTAGACATCTGTTGAGCTTTGATATTTACTTTGTGACCTAATTCACCATCAGTTTCTATGAACAAAGTGTATGGTTTTGCAAAGAGCATTCATTCCCCAAGGGTTGAAGGCCGTGCGCTGTACAAGACCTTTATATCAAGCTTGTTAATCATGTTGTTCAAAATCTTTTAAACTTTACTATTTTGGACTGTTTGATCTGACAATTACTGAGAAAAAATATGTTCAGTCTCCTACTCTGATCACAGATTTGTCAATTACTCCTTGAAGTACTGTCGGTTTTTTGCCTAAGTAATAGACTTTGCAGCTAGCAAAGAGAGGCATTAATCAAAGCAGAAACTTCAAATGTGCTTCATGTGCACAAAGACTATTATCAACTGCCTCGTCTTTTCTGCCTTCTTAGCACAGATCCGGTCAAAGTCTCCCCAGAACAAGGTGACCTTTGTTCTCTCTATCTCTCATCCCTTCTCTTCTCCTTTCTCCCATTCCAGAAATGCGTGCATTGAAGTATCAAAAGAATGTTTAAGAAAATGTTGAATAAAAATACACTAGCTCCTTGGAATGTCTTTGTTTCGGTTCAGAAATAAGGCCAGAAGGATTGTTGAATGATTGTTTCAGTCAACACCACACAACCTTGTAGCTTTCCATTTTCTCCAAAGATCCTGGTGCTCCCAGGACAGAGCTGGACCTACAGGGGACTGAGCACTGCTGGCATCTCAGGGCTCTGCGATCCCAAGATCGTGCTCCCTTGGGGCCAGAGCGACAACATGGCGGGTAGATCGTTTGCCTTGCACGTGACCGACTTACCCATATATGTTCAACCTATATGGTCCCCCAAACACCGCCAGGAGTAATTCCTGAGTGCAGAGCCAGGAATTACCCCTGATATTGCAGCGACCAAAAAAAAAAAGATCTTGCTTTCTCTCCCTCAGGCAGTGAAAACTGACTCGAGTTTCACTCTTCTGGGGGAAGAAAAGCCTCTATGATCCCACTGAGGAATTCCCTATGTGTTTCTTTGCTCCTCTGCTAGAGCAGAGAAGAAAAACATATGTTGTATGTTGCTTGTCTGGCTCCAGTATCTCTGTTCCTCATTACCAATCTAAGTCAGTTGCTAATTGAAATGACAGTCTTCAATTCCTGACTTCCATTTTTCTTAGAAGACAGACTGAGAGATGTGCTTTAAAAAAGCAGTGAATGTCTTTCTCTGAGCTTGGATTCATTTCCTTTAGCAGATTTCCATAACTTGGCCTCATTTCTCATCTGGGAAGTCACAGGAAGTCTGAAAGAAAGAAATCAAGAGAAATAAAACTTGGTATTTGGAGTGGAACAAGGAAGGAGAAAGGGCTTCATTTTCTCTTTTCAGACACGTGCATGACCTTCTAATTTTTGCAGCGAAAGGTGCCTGGATTGGCTCGAATCAACTTTTTGGGACTCTTACTAATTGCTTGTTTGAAATGTGCTGCCCAAATGGCAGCTGTTGGCACTAGGTTGCAGCAGCCCTGGGCTTGCTGATTCGTTTCTCTCCCGGAATGAATGGTCTATTATTCCAAAGGGAGGATGCTGCCAGGCCTGTTTGCCCCAACTCGCTGCGAGTGATCTGGAGGGAGGCCTTCTGTCCAGGGCTTCTTCTGCACTCTGCAATAGCACAATGAAACAACTGGTGCTGGCCCTGCTCTCCTTGAGCCTGGAGGTCAAGGGAGGTGAAGGATTTTGCTAGGGCCCCACACTTTGGAGGGAGAGAGATGATGCCATGCCAGCGTGCAAACTAGTCATCCTGCATGGTTGAAAGTATTTGGGGCTTATTCTCCTGCTCTGGGCCCTCATCCTGATCTTTTTTTTCTGGCCTCTACTGAGGCCAGAAGTAGTGGCAGAGAGAGAAGCTATGTAGCAAATACCACCAAACAAGTACTGTGGTGATTAACACTTGAAAAGTCACTTAGAGGATCTATTCTGGGTATTCCTGCCTACTCCAAATATATTTATTGAGCATCTATTTACACACAAAGAATAGTGCTACATGCTGTGAGGACTAGAGAGAAAACTGACAAGGTCTCTGCCTTTATAGAGACCAAGACATACCTATAAAACATTAAGAAATACTGCAAGAGTTAAATGAGGCCATGGTAATCAATATTTTTAAAATGCTAAAGTTAGTTTTCAAAATAGATAACTTCCTATTTACCCTGGTACTGAAATAACTCCAATCTAGCGGGACTATTCTTACCAAAAAATAAGAGCTCAGGCCAGGTTTTGAGGGCTTACTATAGCTAAGTCTTTGTAAGCACTTTACCCATTGTTATACTCAGTCTTCAGGAAAATCATTAAATGTAGCAAAATTCATGAAGAGTGAGGCATGGTGGAGGTTTAAAAGTTGTCACTATAATAAGCACCCTTTGGAATTCAGCCTTGATTCGTTTCTGGAAAACTCTAGAACTAAGATTTTTTTTTTCCCTACACTGCTGCATCTGAGAAACTGTGATATCATGATACAGACTCACAAATGCACAAATAGGACTGTGTGCTCCAATATGCAGAGACACATTTCCAGCTCTGACACTTGATCAGAGGACAGTAAGGGCAGAAGGACATGAAGCAAACCTTTGTTAACTGGACAGCTCTGTAGAGGAGACAGCATCTCCTTCAAGGTCAGAAGCTCTATTTACAGATTAGAAAGTATGGTGGAGGGAGGATGTTTCACTCTTTGAACTCAACTGGGCATCTCAATGTCAGAAATGCAGTTATCAAATTTGTTCAACAAAGGAGCAGCTTAGTTCTACTATTTACTGGGTAACTTCACCTCAAAATACCAGAATATAAAACTGCACTCTCCGTGGTTCAACTCTAGCATTCTCTGGATGTAGAATGCTGAGCAATGTAAAAGCTGCCAGTCCGTTGCTTCAAACTCTTTCAATGGGGATAAGACAAGGTGTAGAGCACATACTTAGCATGGGCAAATCTCTGAGTCTGATCCTTGGCACCACTTGACCCCTAAGCACTGCCAGATGACCTCTGAAACTCCAGGGATAGCCCTAGTAGCTGTGTGTACTCATCTTTGTATTTTATTTTATTGCATTTCATTTGATTTATTTTATTATTTTTTTATTTTTTAATATTTTATTATACCACCATTAGCTATATAATTGCAAGATGTTCATGTTTGAATTTTGATTACAGTGCTCCAACACCCATCCCTCCACCCCTGCCCATCTCCCATCACCAATGTCCTCACCTCCCTCACCCTTCCCCACCCCACCTCCATGGCAGGTACTTTATCTCCTTTTTCTCTCTCTCTCTCTCTCTCTCTCTCTCTCTCTTTCTCTTCTTCTTGCTTCCCTTTCTTACACATTGTAGATTATAATATATTCTAGAACATGATTGGTTCCACTAGTTTGATGTATCAGGTCCAGACCACGAAAATGGTGGCTATTATGATGAGTGAGTCTCATACGCCTGCTTCCGAGGCCCTACAGAGGTGATGGGCCCACTCCCAAAACCCATCTTGCCTCCTAGGAGCCTCATGGTCAGCTGAGCTAGGGGAGAGCCAGATGGCAGCTCTCCCCCCATGCGTCTGAGTCTCTGCATCATGCCCAAGAGTCCCGAGGCAGTTCATGGGCAGGGCCACCAGGCCTCCAGAATAGGTCAGAGAGGGGAAGGGGTACCCTAGCTCCATCTCCAGGAATGCCAGGTGACTTCCGCCTCCAAGAGCCACCTATCTGGGCTTGAACTCGGCGCTGCTCTGAGCTGGTCTGGAGATCAGCGTCTCTCTTGCGTGGATTCTTATGAGCTATGGGGTCCTGACCATGATAAATAATGGCGGCTATTACAGTGAGCAGGTCTCATCTGGCTGCTTCCGAGGCCCTATAGAAGTGATGGGGCCCACTCCCAAAACCCCATCTTGCCTCCTGGGAGCCTCATGGTCATCTGAGCTAGGGGAGAGCTGGATGGCAGTTCTCTCGTGTACCTGAGTCTCTCATCTTTTTCTCTATCTCTATTTCTGTCTCTGTTTTTTCTCTCTTTCTTCTCCTTTGTGACTTGCCTTATGGTTTATGATGCAATTATCTATGTGTATATTCAGTAGTGAGTTCTAATGTGACAATATAATTCCTCATTCCCCATCAACCTCCCCAATTTGTTATAACTACAATGATCATTATGGTGTACAGATGAAAGATCCTGGGAAGGACCTGGTCCTAGCCTACTTTGTTATCTAAGCCTCTTGTGCGGCTGCACTGTCACAGCTGTGCATCTGGTCTGCCCCTTGTCCAGTTCATCTGGTTGTGAAGGCTGCGAATCCATAGCCATGCCCACCGGCTTTGGAGAGGGAGGAGCCCAAATCCCTGCTCCAATTCTGGCCAGCGTGTCTTCCCCCACATGACCCTAAGAGCTACGTTGGTCTCGGCCGGGGACTAGCCGATTGCTCAGAGACTCCATGGGCTGCTGCCGCGTGGGCCAGGCAGCGCAGCTGTGCATCTGGCCTGTCCCTTGTCCAGTTCATCTCTATTGGTACTGTTTTTGGCATATCGAATACACCACGGGTAGCTTGCCAGGCTCTGCCATGGCTCTGGGTTTATCCCAGGGGGCCAGTCTTTTCCTATGTCGGACCGTCAACCACCCAGGGCCCACAGGGCAGAGCACTGGGAGTGTAGACAAGCCTGTCTCCTGTCTGCCACCTGCCAACACAGCCGGGCACCGCAGCCACACCTGCAACACCTCGGGGGGCACGTGGCCTTCATTTGATTTTTTTTACTTTTGGGGGATGTTTTGGGACCACACCCAGCAGTGCTCAGATGCTAATCCTGATTCAGTGCTCAGGGGCTTATGGTGCCTAGGACTGACCAGATCGCTGAAATAGCTGTACAGTCAAGTGCCTTGTTTCTGTCCTATTCTTCTAGTCCTTTGACCCTATTTTAAAAAAAAAAAAATGCAAACTCTTGTTGATAAGGTAATCTGTATCTATTTCTAAAGTAACTAATGGGGCCTCAAAATATTTAAAAATGTTTTAAGATAAATTGATTGTTTTTCTATAGTAGTGTGATTTGAAAATGTGATATACCTATGTTCTGGGATCTATAAAATTTCCGGGTCTCATGAAAATGAAGTTCATAGGTTTGGAGCGAATTCCCCGAGCCTATGGCCATGCGGCTGTTCACCAGTCCCTAGCTTCCCCCAGGCTCTAGGGTGAGATCGTTGCACTGGCAATGTTGCATGGTATGCCAGCCTACCTGCACCCCTTGAGCTCACCGAGCTATCTTGGGGCCCGCCCCTATCAGGACTGTTACCCACTTTCAGTGCCTTGGGACGTCCATTCCCGAAACAATACACGTGCCCTGAAGCCTAAGTGGGGGTCTGACACTCCTGGACTTGTTTCTGGGTGTCACTTCCTCCTCCACTGGATGATCCTAAAGGTAGAAACCTCTCGCACGTGTTCTCTCCCTAGCACTTGGTTTGCACATTGTGCTTATTTGAGAGATGCTTGTTAATCTGAATTTAGGGAAACTTGGCCTGGGGTCACTGTAAGGATTGTCTGTAGAGGTCCCTTGGGAGAGAGCAGGGCAGGAAATGGAACACGGTGTTATGTGATTGAAATGTGTGTTTGCCTTTTCTGTCCAGAAGTTGTTCCACTTTTCTGCCTCATTGGAAGTGTGTCCTACTGGGTTGGGGGGAGGGAGAAGCAGATCCAGTTACTGCTCCGCCACACACCACACACACATACATTGATTATATAAGAGTGAGTGTTTGTAGCTCTGGGCTATAGAGGCTAACCTCTACAGCTCAGAACTGAGGTAGGGGAAACAGGAAAGATGGAGTTTGAGTCCCAATCCGAGATACTGTGACTGGTGGTGTGATAGTTACAAAGTAATTACTGTCCTGAAGCCCTGTGGAAAGTCTGGGACAGAAGCCCCCAAGTCCTCTGGCTGATCCTTGCCAATGGGAACAGTAACCCTCACAACAATAACAAGTGCAAACAGTGAGTTATGTGTAAGGCTTCATTCGCTGACCTTTCTAGAATCTTTCGGTAGGCATACCAGGGAAGAAGGGGCCCTGAGAAGTGAAAGGGGACAAACTAGTACTTCTTCAGTACAGAGGACTCTGACCCTATTTCAATCACCTGCTCAGGGGACATCAAGTTGGAGCACAGGAGAGGGTTGTGTAACCTTGACGCTGGTCTTGGAGAACCGGAGAAGCTGCAGGTCCACCATCTCCAACACGGCACAGCAGCCGAGTCGGTCAGGGTGAGTTTGGGGAAACTCCCTTTTTGTTTCCCTGCAGCCTTTCCTTCTGCCTTTCCTGATGAGCTCATGGGTCTGCTCCCTACTGAGACAAATATAAATATGGATGGAGCCTGGCACCTTTAAACAGTGTGCCAGCAAGGAGGCCAGCCAGGTCCCAATGATAATATTTTGAAAAGCCACAGGGAGCCTCTGCTGCTGTTGGGTTAGAATCGCTCTTCTTTCATGTGATTAAAGAAGCCCTTGTAGGTTTGTTCTTTTCCTTGGAGACTAGCATGCAGCTCCTCCTACTGCAGCGCTGAATGATTTCTGAGGTCTCTAAGTGCACGGCATTTACACTGACTACTCATTCTCTAAATGAAAGGCAGGCTGAAACACATTAATGAGCCTCCTGATTACTGCAGCCCTTGAGAAATTAATTAACAACAGTGTAGCATACACTTAACATTTCTCCTAGTTTCTGCATTATGAGGAAGGGCGCTTTAGTCCCGAACCCAACCAGGCATCATTACATGCGCCTTCGGCCCAGGGTTTGCTTTTCCTGAATTCATTTTGGAGGTCTAATCCTAAGGAACATTATTTCCTGGATAATAAAGTTATAAAATCTAATCGCAACCTGGAATTGTTTCCCCTGTAACTTGGTGACTTTATTTTATTTTTATTGAATCATTGTGAGATACACAGTTACAAAACTGTTCATGATTGGATTTCAGGCACAGTGTTCCAGCCCTCTTCCCTTCACTCATGGATTTAACTGGAAGATCCTTGAGTTTGTTATCTTGTTTCTTCCTTTTTATTTTTCTTAATTGTTGGAAACTAGTATCAAGCATCAGGCCTTCACTGGTCTCTCCCTCATATTAGCATGTGACACTTCATTGTGGCCTAATTGATCGAAGATTCATGGGGGGGAGGCGGGGAACATGCAAACATGCATGTGTCCATAACTTTGCTTTTTAAATCTCACAATAACACTGGAGGAAATGTTATGATTATACCCATATTACTAAAAGTGGAATAAAGAGCCACAGATGTTAATCAAATCACTGAGACCACACAGCTACTAAGTGGCGCAGTTAGATCTGAACGCAGAGGGCTTGGTTTAGAATCCATAGTTGAACCACTAACCATATCTACAGACCTTCGTAAATGTATTGAGAGTCATTTATTTTAATCCATAATAGGTAATGCTATGGTTTCTACTCATTTTGCTTCAGGTGCTCTCTGAACTGCTTCTGCCTGAAGGAACATCTTCAGTGACTTTGTTTTGCCTGGCAAAATCAGCAGAAGAGCAAACACTAAATGACATCGGAACGTGGATGAAGATTAGGCAGATTTCCAGGCATTTCATATATATAGGTGATGGCAAGTGGGCTCACACCAGACATTTCCAATTGTGCTGCCACTTCTCTTTGGGGAAGGATGGTGGAGATTTGGGGCCTGAGAGGTATTTGAGGGAGGGAAGGTACTTACTTGCCCTTGTTGCAGCTGATTAATTGAATCTCCCAGCGCAACACACGGGTGGGCGGGTGGTCATTCCTGAGCACAGATCAGAATAGTTCCTGACCACTATGGGGGTTCCCAAGACATCTTCCCCACACACACACACTTCTTCCTTTTTCCAAAGAAACAATCTTACTATAGAGGGGGAAGAAAGTTGGCATGCTTATTCCCTTTTTCTCCTGTAGGCTCAGAGAGGAATACTGAATTACTGCTCAAGTTTGTTCAGGTAATTGACTTTTTGGTCTGACTCTGCAAAATCGCAAATAGATTTCAAATTGGTGTTTCTGCTTCCACACCACTCGGTGTCCCTATGTGTCTGTGGAATAAAGCATTCACTAAGTGTTTGCTTTTATAGTCACCCCCTGACTGAGAGTTCAAGCCTAACAGAAGGTTCTGTTACAAATCAACGTCCTAGATACCAAGTTGTTGAAAGAGTTGTGCAATTTTTTACGTCCTTGTTAGGTCTTGAAATAAAGTTTACGTAACCCAAATGGACCATAGA
>JAJIBD010002747.1:0-25000 GCA_021461705.1 Cryptotis parvus
AACAATTAAGTAAAAGAACTGTATCCCCTCAAAGTTCTCTGTCTCTGTACATCTCTTTAAAAAAATGAGCTTCACTCTTTCCCTGCTAGAGATCATCTCTTCTGTATCACTGAAAACATGGGTATTAATGGGCTCATTTTTTGAATCTCAGTCACCTGAGAAGGATTAAAGCTTGCTTTCAATGAGCTGAAGTCCAAAATTTTAGAGGTAAAATATAATTGCCCAAATATGATTTCTTTTCTAAACCCCCCCAGATATGTGAGATACAGCCTGCAGAGATCTCCATTCCAAACCCATAAGTAAAGAAGGCATCTCTGTGCTATGAAAGGAGATTTCTCATTAAGAATGCTGATTATTCTGGAAAGATGCATCCTGCATGTTTTATTTTCTGAAACAGTGGTGAAATTTGCTCTGTAGTCTCTGGGATTGTGAACTCTCCACACTACTGGCTCTGCTTGCTGGAGCACTTGTTTGTTGTGGTGCTTATGCATTTGAATGCAGAGCTTACAAGGGTTGTATACTTGGTTGAGATGAACGTGTTGAATCCCAATGTCAGTGGCATAAGAATGGCACTCAGAAATATGGAATGGCACTAGGTATTACATCTACAAAGCAGGGATTCTCTCATTAAGCCACATGTCCAGGTACCTCTATTAGTCATACTAAAGTCCCTTCCTCTGCAATCCTAGGTAGCAATAAGAATAGATGAAATGTTCAGTTTGCTACAACATGGATAGAAGTAGAGGGAATCATGTTAAGTGAAATAAATCAGAGGTAGAAACACAAACACTTGATGATCTTACTTATCTGTGGTTACAGAAAAATAAACAAGAGAATAGTCAGTATCAAATGAAGACAAACCCTTGACCTTGGATTTAAAATTGAGATTATCAAGCAGCTGTTGATGGAGAAATGAGGAAATGGACTTGAAGTAGGTTAGGACTGTAGTGGTGGTCTTGGGAATTTTTGTGGTAATAAAACGCAATAACTACATCCAGACCATAAAGATTAATGATATTGTAACTGCGTTACCTAAATTAAAAAATAGTCATTATTATTATTATTGAAAAATTAACAGAATAAAATATATTAATGTTATCTGATTAGATAATAAAGCCTTATGTCTGTCCTTTCTTTTTGGATAATTTCACTCCAGCATGACTCATTTGTGGAGGGAATGTTAAGGGTTGGAATCTATCACAAATGTGTTGGGGACAAAGATAGGTAAGATAGAGAAGAGATCAGTTTACTGGTAATAGTTGGAAATGGTAATACTAAAGTAGAACCGAGTATTGAAAGTAGATAGAAGGGATATGCATGATAGATCCTCAGTATATGTATTGCAAACCACAATGCACAAAAGAAGAGACAAGGATGAGAGAGAGAGAAGAAAAGTGCCTACCATAGAGGCAGGTAGGGGTGGGGGGAGCAAATCAGGGCACACTGGTGTTGGGAAATGTGTACTGGTGAAGAGATGGGTGCTGGAACACTGTATGGCTGAAACCCAATCATGAACAGCTTTGTAATTTTCCATCTTATGGTGATAATAATAAAATTAAAAAAATAGAAAACTAAATTTTCTTAAAAACTAAAAAAGTAAAAAAAATTTAAACTAAAAAAATTAGTTTTAAGTTTTAAAAACTAAAAAAAAATTTAAAAGTTAAGCACTTTTCTTACAATACTTTAAAAAATCTCTTCAAATAATGTATGAAATAACTGAAAATAAGGCTAATTCAGATGATGACAGATTCCAAAACAAAATGACCTGGAAGGAACTAAAGAACACATAGCAAGGCATAGTAGCAGGATTGCACAAGTAGAGAACCATATAGATTAACTTGAAGACAAAATACAAGTCAGCATTGATAAGGAAGTGACAAAACAAAAGAGAAGCATTAGATTGGAAGATAATGCAATGTACCTAATGGATAACAGCAAGATGAATAATTTCTGAATTATAGGAATGCAAGAAGAGGAAAGGTAGAAGAAGAGGAGGGATGGGAGAGATTGTAACTGAGAAATTCCCCACTCTCTAGAGGGACTGCTGACGTATAGATTTAAGAGACCCAAAGAGTACCAAGCAAAACAGACCCCAAACAGCAACATCAAGCAACACCAAGACACATAGTAATCAATACAGCAAAATCCAAATAGAGAGAGACAGACTTCCTTAAGTTCAAGAGAGAAGAGAAATCTTAAATATAAAGGAAATAACATTAAGAATCACAACAGATCTCCAATATGAAACAGTACAGAAAAAGAAAAGAAAGGAATGATATATTCAAATTACTCACTGAAAAACACTTTTAACATAGAGACCACTACCTTACATAGCTCTCATTTAAACGGGAGGGGAAGGATACATACAATTTTGAAAAGAGCTTCCTTTGGATCAGAAAGCTGGTACTGCATGTAGGGTGCTTGCCTTACCCAAGGCCAATTCAGATTCATTCCACACCATCTCTACTTGGTCCCTTGAGCACTGCAGAAGTGATCCCTGAACACAGAGCCAAGAGGAATCCCTGAGCTCTGCCAAGTGTGGTCCCCAAACAAAACAAAAAACATCAAAATTGCTTTTAAATAAGAGGTTCCTTTAACAGTTCTTAAAAACAGCTTGTCTTATCAATTACATTTTACATTTCAGTATTTGCATCTTTCCTTTTCAATCCTAGTTTAAAGATCTTGACAGAAGTTCATGTCAGGGCCAAGATGACCAAAAAATGTAGGTGATGTGTCAGTATTACTCTACGCTGGAAGCAAAGTTTGCACCCCCTGACGATTAATCACAGAGCCTAACTGAAAGTTCTGTTATTTAGAATATAACAAAATCCTCAGCTGGGGAATGGAAGGGAATCACAGAGTGTAAAGTTCAACCTGAGACATAAGCCTTGACTGAAGAATGTTGGGTGAAACCACAGCCTAGGCAGCCCTGGATCTTTGTATTCGGGATTCCTACCCTCCTCCTTTACATATCTTTAGGAGAGCTTTATGCTAAAGAGATCTCTTTTTTGTGTAAACAGTGGAAGAGAGTGTGCAGTTACAGTTAGTTGGGCTCCGGATTAATAATTTATGGAATCTTGTCATAATTTCTACTATAACTCCAGGGACTATCTCAATTGATAATATTTCCTCATATTCCCCATGTGTCCTCTATATGGACCTGGGCAGTACCAGGAAGACCCTCCTTGACTTCTATGGAATAGTCTTAGGGAAGGAAATTTAGATTATCACAAACGTGTGGGAGTCAGAGTTTAGGTAAGACAGAAAATGGAACAGGGTGCTAATAATAGTCGAGGGTACTAATGCCAACCTAGAACTGAGCATTAAATAGAGGCAAAAGGATACACATGACAACCTTTTAATGTATGTTCTGTAATCCATAGTCTGGAAGGGAAGGAAAAGAGAAAGAGAGAGAAAGGGAAAGAAATAAAGAACCTGCCATGGAGCAGGGCTGGGGAAGGGGGAGGGAACCGGGGATGTTGGTGGTGGGAGATGGGCACTGGTGGAGGGACGGGTGCTGCAACACTGTATGACCAAAACCCAAACATGAACTTTTTAATTGTATATCTTTTTATTTGTATATCTCACGGTGGTATAATAAAATACTTTAACAAAAAAGATTAAAGGAGAGGTAAAACTAGTTTGTCCTAAGGCAAACTTGTAAGATCCTTCGAGTAAACAAAGATCAGAGCACTTAGAAATTGCCCTGGAGCAGAACACATTGTGAGGATGGAGATATTGATCTAGCATGGGGAATATAGTCTGAAAGATCACTTGTATCACTTGTCTTCATTGTTTATTGATTTGCTCAAGCAGGTGCCAGTAACGTCTCCATTCATTGGGAATGAGGTTCATTATTGCTACTGTTTTTGGCATATCAAATACACCTCTGGTGGGTTGCCAGGCTCTGCCATGGCTCTGGGGTTCATCCCAGGGGGCCCAATCTTTTTCTATGGTTCAGCACCTCCATAATTGTGCAAAGAATGCTGAGAGAGAGAAAGACACAAAAAGGACGCCTGTCTTCAGAAACTCTCTTCAGAAACATTCACCTGTCTTCAGAAACATTCGCGAACATTGCAAGGCCCGAGCCTCAGGCGACCAAATGCTAATGTCCAAGCTTGCAAAGCAGTGCAGAGAAGCGATGCAGGAAGACCTCAAAGACAAAAGTGCAGAAATACTGGAAGATGGAGCAGAAGCTGGGAAAAGCATTCCCACTGCCCACCTGTCCTTCGCCAACTATAAGACCAAGATGACTGCCCTCCGACGCCCTGATGGATCTATCACATCTTCCAGAAAGGCAATGGAGAAGATTATCCATGACTTCTACTCAGATCTCTTTGATAGCCACATCCACCTGCCCACATACCAAATTCCACAGGATGGATATATCATTCCCAACGTTCTCCCTTCTGAAATCCGACAGGCCATTTCGTCCGTAAAGAAAGAGTACAGCACCAGGCCCAGACAAAGTCAGACCCGAACACCTGAAGAATCTGCCATCAGTACTCATCAATACACTAGCTCGGCTCTTCACAAGCTACCTGTCCAAATGCAAGGTGCCCTCCCAATGGAAAACCAGCAGGACAGTTCTACTGTTCAAGAGGAAGACATTCACGACATTGGCAACTATAGTCCCATCTGCCTGTTGTCCGTCATCTACAAGCTGTTTACACGAGTCATCCTGAACAGGATTAGCAGAACACTGGATGAAGGACAACCATGCAAGCAAGCTGGCTTCTGGAAAGGATTCAGCACAATCGACCATATCCATACCAAGCTCATTGAGGTTTGTAGGGAGTACAAGATGCTGCTCTGTCTCACATTCATTGATTTAAAAAAAAGCCTTTTGATTCTGTGGATACTAAAGCGGTCATCGAAGCCCTAGCCAAACAGGGTGTTCAAACCCAATATATCAAGATCCTTGATGTATTACAGATTCACCACCAGGATCTCACCATTCTACAAGGAAGTGATCATTGATGTCAAAGAGGGGATCAGAAGGGTGATACCATTTCACCAAAACTCTTCAGCGCCACCCTCAAGAACATCATGCGACAATTAGAATGGGAAGGAATGGGATTGAAGATAGATGGTCGACAACTACACTACCTCCGCTTTGTTGATAGCATCGTTCTAATAACACCAAACATTAGCCAAGCGGCACAAATGCTGGCTGACTTTGACTGAGAATGTGGAAAGATAGGTCTACAGCTGAATCTGAAGAAAACTATGTTCATGAAAAATGAACTAGTTCCAGAGGCCCCATTCACTCTCAATGGAACAGACATCTCTGAATGTAGCAGTTATGTGTACCTAGGTCGAGAAGTCAACATGATGAACGACCTAAAACCTGAGCTGCAACAAGAGGAAGAGAGCGGCATGGAATGCCTTCAAAAGCATCGAAGAAATAGCTAAAAGGACAAAGAACCTTTGGCTCCAGGCACATCTCTTTGACTCCACCTTTCTCCCTGCATTAACATATGCCTCAGAGACCTGGGCCCTACAAAAGCAGGATGAGAATACTATTCGGGTCTCCCAGAGAGGAATCGAAAGAGCTATGCTTGAAATATCATGCCTCACTCAAGTGAGAGAAGGAATCTGGAATTCTGACCTCCGTCGCTATTCCAGAATCAGGGACGCTGTCTCATTTGCCAAGGCCTCGAAAATCAGATGGGCTGGACATGTAATATGATTTGGAGATGACAGCTGGACTAGAGCCGTTACAGACTGGATCCCACTGGATGTCAAAAGATCACGTGGTCACCCACCTACAAGATGGTCAGACTTCTTCATCAAGACCCTGAAGGAATGGATTGAGGCTCTTCAGATTCCCGAATCAACCAGATGCCATTGGGCTACATTGACACATTATAGGGTCCAATGGAAATGTTACTGGCGCCCACTCCAGCAAATCGACGAATAACGGGATTCGGAGTGATCAAGTGATCAAATGAAACCCTCAGCTATCAGCTGCTATACTTTTTATACCATAAGCACTGGAGGTACCAGCAACTATGAACTTACACATCCACTTGGTTCACATTCACTAGTTTCAGAGTTGATGTGGCTCAAGGCACCAATGACTATTATATCTTAGTGGTGATCTAGGTCCATACCTATGCAGAGCCATAGCCACTACCTTTGGTGGTGTTGGGGAAAACTGGTCAGCTACGTGCAAATAAATAAATAAATAAATAAATAAATAAACAAATGCAGACCTACTTCTAATACTACATACAAAAATCAAATAAAATGGATTAAAGTTTTTGATCTTAAATATTATATCTGAATCTATAAGGTACATAGAGGAAAATGGAGAGACAACTCTTCATGACATTGCAGTTAACGGTATCCTCAAGAATAAAACATAACTGACCAAGCAAGTGGAAGTAAAAACAAATAGGACTACAATAAACTAAGGAAATGATGACCAAGATGAAAAGGCAGACCACAAAATGGGAAAAATTATTTACCCAACACTCATCTGATAAGTGCTTAATATTCAAGATATGTATGCTTAATATTCAAGATAAGGCACTGGTACAGGAGAAAAACATATGCTCCCATTGAAAATATGGTGAGAAGAGATGAACATAAATATCCTCAAAGAAGAAATACAAATGTCCAAAAGGTACATGTAAATATGTTTTGCATCACCAATTATCAGGGAGATGCATATCATAACAACAATGAGATATTTGAATCCACAGAGAAGAAACCCATCAAATTGAACAAGTGCTGGCATGGATGAATTGAGAAAGAAACTCTTTCACTCACTGCTGGTGATTTTGACTGGTCCAGCATTTCTGGAAAACAATGACATTTCTCTATAAATTAAAAATTAAACTTCCATAAGATGGTCACTGATCATCAGGGAAATGCAAGCAAAACAATCTTCACACCAGTAGATGGACACACATCTGAAAAACTGAAAACAGCCAGTGTTGGTATGATGTGGGGAAAAGGGACCCTCATTACTGCGGTGGAATATTGAGTGGCCAATTCTTCCTGGAAAGTAATATGGACACTTCCCAAAAAGCTAAGGAATTAGTTTTCATAGAACCTACCACTTCCTAACTCTTGGCATCCACACCAAGGATTCAAAATCTCTGTTGAAACAATGAGATACCATCTCACACCACAGAGACTGGCACACATCGAAAACAGCAAGAACAACCAGTGCTGGCGTGGATGTGGGGAAAAAGGGACTCTCATCCACTGTTGGTGGGAGTGCCGACTGGTCCAGCCCTTTTGGAAAACAATATGGGCATTCCTCCGAAAACTAGATATTGAGCTCCCATTTGATCCAGCAATAGCACTCCTGGGAATATACCCGAGAGACCGAAAAACACATAGCAGAAACACTATCTGTACTTCTTTATTCATCTCTGCGCTATTCACTATAGCTAGAATCTGGAAACAACCTAAATGCCCGAGAACAGAGGACTGGCTAAAGAAACTGTGGTTCATCTACACTATGGAATACTATGCGGCTGTCAGAAAAGATGAAATTATGAAATTTACCTGCAAATGGATGGACATGGAGTCTATCATGCTGAGTGAAATTAGTCAGAAGGAAAAGGACAGATATAGAATGACTGCATTCATTAATACAACATAAATAGATACCAGTGTTTTACTAAATGTGGGAAATGGTAATGGCAGATTAAAACTCACCATTGAAGATACACAAAGAGACTTACGTGATAAACTCTAAATATCTGCAGGGCTATCCACAATGTGTAAAATAAGAGGGAGAGAGATGCAGAGACAGAGAGAGAGACAGAGAGAGAAAGAGAGGAAACTGGGGTACCTGCTATTAAGGCAGCATGGGGGTGGGCGGGAGGGGTGGGTTACATTGGTGGTGGAAATGGGGCACTGGTGGAGGGATGGGTGCTGGTATACTGTATTACCAAGAACCAATTATGAACACCTTTGTAATTGTATGTTTCATGGTGGTATAATAAAAAATCAAAACAATTTTAATGTAAAATAAAAAAACAAAATCTCTATTGAGAAAATAATATCAACAATCCTGTGTTCATTAAAGCACTATTCACAATAGCCAGAATCTGGAAGCAACCATATTGCCCAACAGATGACTAGATAAAAAAAAAAACTGTGGTGCATATACACAATGGAATACTGCTTGTCCATAGAAAAGACAAAGTCATGCAATTTACTGCTGAATGGGTGGACCTGGAAATTATGGTGCTGTGTGAAGTCAGTCAGAGTCGAGGAACAGATAACAGACTGATCTCTCTCGTGTGAAATAGAAAGAGACATAAAAGGCATAAGAACCTGAAAACTGGTTTGAAACAACTGGTTGTTATATTGGGGGATGGTTGTGATGGGTTCTAATGATGGAGTGCTGAGATAACGGTGGAGGCATAAGGACGCTGGTGGAGGGTCTGATATTGGAACATTGTATGTATGAAGCCCTATCACTCAGAGTATAGCAAATCATCGCGATTAAAAATATTTTTTAAAGAAGTGATGATCAATTTACCCAGAGGAAGGAGACATTTACCCATATCCAGGAAGTTTAAAGAATCTCTCACAAAATAAGCCTAAACAGGGAATAGCAGGACACATTATAATTAAAATGCAAAGACTCAAAGATAGAATTCTAAAACTACCAAAAGAAAAGCAAAGATTCACGTATAAGGGAACAATTATGTCAGATCTATGAACTAAACTCTATAGACCAGAGTTAAATGGCATTATATACTCAAATTGTTGAATTAAAAATCTCCACTCAAGAATTTTTTTTCATCTAGCTCAGTTGTATTTAAAGGTGGATGAAAGGGACTAGATGATAGTACAGTGGAAAGCCACTTACCTTACATGAGGCCAACTCAGGTTTGATCCCCAGCATTCCATATGGTCCCCGAGCACCACCAAGAGTGATCCTTGAGCCAAGATGCCAGAGCATAACCAAAGAAAAAATGGTGTGATAAAAATCTTTTAAGACAAGAAATAGCTAAAGGAATTCGATCTAAGACATAAAACCTGACCTAATATGTATATTGACTTACTGCCAGAGTTGGACTCAAATTCCTTTATTAATTTTGCTTGCTTGCTTTTGGGCCGTACTTGGCAGTACTTAGACTTACTCCTGCTTTCCACTCAAGAATCACTCTGAGGGTCTGGAGAGGTAGTACAACTGGGAGGGTATCTGCCTTGCAAATGCCAACCTGGGTTCGATCTCCAGCATCCCATATCATCCCTTGAGCACTGTCAGGAGTAATTCCTTAGTGCAGAGCCAGGAGTAATCCCTGAGCATCGCTTGGTGTGATCCAAAAGTAAAAAACACATCATTCCTAGAGGGGTTTGGTGACCATATGGGATACTGGGGATTGAACTCTGGTTGGACAATTGCAAGGCAAGTGACTTAGCCACTGTACTATTTCTCTGGCACATCTTTTTGATTCTCTATAGTGTTTTAGATGTTAATCTGTCTGGCCAAATACTTTCTTGTGCTCTCCGAGTCTTTGGTTGTTTTCTGTACCTTTGCTTTATAACAAACATTTATAAAAAAAAATAAATGACAATATTCCACCGCAGTAATGAGGGTCCCTTTTCCCCACATCATACCAACACTGGCTGTTTTCAGTTTTTCAGATGTGTGTCCATCTCACTGGTGTGAAGATTGTTTTGCTTGCATTTCCTTGATGATCAGTGACCATATTATGGAAGCTTAATGTTTAATTTATTGAGAAATGTCCTTATTGTTTTCCAGAAATGCTGGACCAATCAAAATCACCAGCAGTGAGTGAGAGAGTTCCTTTCTCTCAATTCCTGTTGTTAATATTCCTAAGAAGAAATAATACTTAATGATTAGCCGAGTACTTCAGTGACTAGCTATTTAATGGGCAAATTAGCTGTTGTTAACAGCAAAATGATTATGAACACAAAAAAAATTAAATATTTCGGTGTGATTGACTGAAGCATTATATAAGAAGAGTGGCTTCATACTGTCATGTTTATGCAACTGACAGAACAAGAAATTAAACATAATGAACTTGATATATATATGCACATATGCATCTGTTGACAAATTTACAGAAGTTGCTGCTGTCTTAATAATTAACAAAAATTAAAGATAGCCAAAGTACAAGTACTGGTGGAAATGGCGGGCTACTCCACATTGCTGCTAGGAATGCAAAATGAAAACACTTTGAAAGAGTTTTAAAGTTCAAACTAAATCCTACTGTACTCTTCAACAATTGTTCTCCCCATTACTTACCCAAAGATGTTGGGTAAGTATGCATGAACCATACATACTTTCAACCATATAAAACTCTATTTAAAAATTATTATCATAGCATCTTCATTAATATTTGCCAAATTTTGAAAACAAGTAAGATGCCGTTTGGTAAGTTCAAACACTGCTGTGATCCTATGACGGAATATTTCTGACAGTAAGAAAATAAGAGCTATAAAGCCCTGTAAAAACATAAAGAAAAATAAATGCATTTTCCTAAATGAAGTATTTTAGTTTGTAATGATGCCATACTTTATTATCCAAAATTCTGAAAATGACAAAAAATCTAAGGTAGGTAGAGAAAGAGAAATGAATGTTTTGAAGCACAAAGTATATTTTAGCACAGCAAAACTACTTTGCATGATATTCTGGTTTGGTGGATATGTATCATTATACATTTTCCTAAATAATATAACCCAATACAAATGGATCCTAATATAAATTATATATTTTGGATTGTTTGATTTGTCATTGTAACTTTTTTTGGGGGTGGGGAGTGTTGGTACAAACCTTGCAGCATTCAGAGCTTATTCCTGACTCTATGCTCAGGGTTCACTCCTGGTAGGTAGTGGGGGGATCATATGTAGTTCTGAGGACTGACTGCATGAAAGATGAATCCTGCACCATCTGTAATATCATTCTTGTCCAATTTTTAAAATATTAACTCTTAATATTGTTGACCCAATTAGAAAAAGTGCCTTTAATGAATATCTTCTTGATGTTTGAGAAATGCTCTAAAATTAACATGACTATCAATATTTTAATATCACTTTTCCAGATAGTCAAGAAACATTGTTCCCCCAAACTATATGTATGGGAATTTAGTTAGAAAATGTCACTATTTCAAGGAGTGTAGAATAAGTAAATAAAACATTGTTAGATTTCATTTTTAAAAACATAAATGGTATAATGAGAAACTAGGAAGATTATAAAAACACTATGAATCTTAAAACCAAGTTTACTCAACAAAGTAATATATAGAACTGTTTTGGCACTCATAGTTAGGCAGGGATAGCATAGATTCATTTCATATTTGCTTGAATGCATTCTTATCAAAGATGTTTTGAAAGGCTGGGAGATTATTCGAAGGGTTTGTGTGCATGCTTTGCAGTCAGGTAGGTACCCAAATTTAATCTCAGTACCATTTGGTCCCCAGGCACTTCCAGGAGTCACTTCCAATAAACATGCCAGGATCAGCTTTTATAGCATCACTAGGTAAAGCCCCAAACAAACAAAAAAAAGATATTTTTGACCCTCATATATGGATAGCTATTAGTCTTAGAAAACTGCAAAAAATCTTTCTATGCCAATATCTGTAAAATGTTTTTCTTAAAAAGATTGAAGGATTTCAAGATATTTAAAATTATCTGTATATCTATCTGGAAATAATCTATTTGCAAGGAGAAGGGTGAGTAACCACCTTTGACTCTATGTGTTGGAAGAGTCCAATCAATTCACCCAAACTGCAGCATGCTCATTGCCTGTCAACAATGCCATCTGGATATGTGTGAAAAATGGAAACCAGCACAAAGTTTAAATGATTAGTGTAATACTCCAAAGTGGACCAACAAAAGAGTCAAGAAGACAAAAGAAGAACTGAGACCTGGAACAACAGAAGGTCTGATAATTGGAATAATTCCAAACAATTTCATATATTTGGAATGTACAGAATGTTTAGAATGCATAGAATGTCCAGAGTAAAACAGTAAGAAAAACTTTAGTCCTTCTTGAGGAGATAATTCTGAGGAAGAGATTTCCATTTATTGACACTTTTTGTAAAAAAAAAATTACAAGATTTTTACCCCAATTTCTACAACATTTCTACACAAGTGAGAACACCATTGGTGAGAAACTGATCTGCAGTGTCTACGTAAAGAGGAACTGAAGAGTTAGGCCAAGATAAGAATCAAGAAAACCTAGTTACAACCCTCCCTGGGGCGTGGCTGGCCAGGTGGACGCATGGGAAAGTGGTCGAGCCTCAGACCTCCTGCAGAAAGTGAAAAGTGAAGCTACAGCCCCAGAAGTCCAGTGGAAGCAGAAGTAAATGGGACATTTTTGAACCCTCATACCAGTTTGCCTCCATCTCAGGTACACTCCCTGGGGGTGTGGCTGACGGGCATGTGGCCAATCATGCAGCGACATATTAATACAAAGAGCAGGAAACTCAACACCAAGGGAAAGGGAATATCCTCAAAGAGGGAAAAAGAGAACACCTTCTGCAGAGCATCTCAAGAGTCCTACCTACAGTGAGAAAGGAACAGAACCCCAGAAGAATCCATCCCTGACAACCACAACACCATGGGGGAAACAATGCAGATCCCCAGCTCAAAGAACAGATGAAGAAACCAACTATGAAGACTCGAAAAGAATGCAGATGTACAAAATCTCTCTGACAAACAATTCAGAGAAGAAATGGTTAGAACGTTTACCGAGCTCAGTGAAAAAAATGGATCAGATGTCCAATAAAATACAGGAGAACATAAATGAACAGTGGAAAGGGCAGTCAATAAATTATGGGAGGAAATGGGGGCAGAAATTAGAACAATGCAAATAGAAATATTATCACTAAAGAACTCAGTAGATGAAATAAAAAAAATAGGGGCTCTCAATAGCAGGATGACAGCAGTGGAGAGAGAGAATCAGTGAGACTGAGGATGAGCTGCAGAAAGTACTCAGGAAAATACACAAGATGAAAAAAGACCAGAAAATGGATCAGCGGCAGAACAGAAAACACTGGGATGAATCCAAGAGGAACAACATAAGAATCATTGGAGTCCCAGAGGGACAGGAAAGCAACTTCAATGAAATAAGAGTTAAAAACATCCTAGCTGTAAAGTACCCAGAGTTAAAGGATGAAGGCATTCAGATTCAAGAAGCCTGAAGGGTACCAGCAAGAAGAGACCCCAATTGAAAGACTCCAAGACATATCCTAGTCAAAATAATAGATGCCATAGATAGAGACATAATTCTTCAAGCAGCAAGATCAAAGAAGAAAATTGTATACAAAGGAGCATCCATTCATCTTTCAGCAGACTTATCAGAAGAGACCCTCCAAGCCCGAAGGCAGAGGTGGGATACAGTGAAAAAACTCAATGAAATGAATGCCTCACTAATAATACTTTACCCAGCTAGACTTTCACTTAGATTTGAAGGACAGATACACGCTTCTTGGATAAACAACAGCTCAGGAACTTTGTAAACGCAAAACCAACCTTAAAAGAAGAGCTAAAAAAGCTAGAGTAAGACGAGATAAAACCCAAAAGAACAACAAACCTATAGAAAAAGATGGCACAAAATCCCATGACAATAATACTAAATGCACCAGTTAAGAGACACAGAGTGGCAAAGTGGATCAAAAAATTGAATCCGGGGCCGGAGTGATAGCCCAGTGTGTAGGGCGTTTGCCTTGCTGGCCAGCTCATGCCAGCCCAGGTTCCATCCCGGCATCCTATATGGTCCCCGCAGCACCACCAGGAGTGATTACTGAGTGCAGAGCCAGGAGAAGCACCTGAGCATTGCCGGGTGGTGTGACCCAAAAAGCAAAAAAAAAAAAAAAAAAATTGAATTCAACATTTTGCTGCCTTCAAAAACACACCTGAACCATTGGAGCATAGACAGGCTTAAAAGTAAAATGTATATGTTTACACTCCTAAACATATACGCACCCAACGAGGGGTCAGAAAAATACCGAAAAACAATCCTTCATTCAAACACCCCTCCGAAAAGGCCAGACTGGCCATACTGGTATCCGACAACAAGACTTCAGGCTGAAGAAGGTCAGAAGGAACAGTGAAGATCACTTCTTAATAATCAAGGGATACATATATCAGGCTGAGTCCAACATTGCTCCAAGAGTTTGCTCTCATGTGCGGAGCAGAGACCACACTGGCTGGACTCGAGTGGAGTTTTGGGCCCTGCCCTTTCTTCCGCCTCCATGCCAGTTTCCCCAAGAGAGAGACCTACCCATGCCATATCCACAATTCCCTTGGCGCGCAAAGTGGCCCACGCAATATTCTTAGAGAATGCTGATTTTAGTATAAGGTCCTTTCCAAGATCTTTCACATTTATACTTTGTATACAGTTCTAGACAGGTTCTATCTGATACCAGTAAGCCTAGCAAAAAGCCAGAGCAAACCACACATCATGCAGTCAGTCATTTTCAACATCCAGACTCCATAGTTCCTCAGAGCTCCATCCAAGGAAAACCTGATCTTTCCCCTTTAAGTTTCATCAGTAAATGCTAGAGATGAGAGACTTCTACTGAGACTATACCACCCACACAGCAGAGCCTGGCAAGCTACCCGTGTTTTATTTACTTGTTATGCCAAAAAACTAG
The DNA here is from genome assembly GCA_021461705.1 of Cryptotis parvus. Taxonomy (NCBI): domain Eukaryota; kingdom Metazoa; phylum Chordata; class Mammalia; order Eulipotyphla; family Soricidae; genus Cryptotis; species Cryptotis parvus. The sequence goes on from JAJIBD010002747.1 coordinate 14,604, forward strand.
TAACAATTATGGACCTCAGTTCCATGACCTGAAGAATGGTTTAGGGCTTTTCCTGTCCCTGGAGCAAGCAGATGCCCTTGGGTTACACTTGCTTGTGACATGACTTATGGAGATGTTACTAGTGCGCACTCGAGCAAATCGATGAACAATGGGAAGACAGTGATACATTTACACTCCTAAACATATACACACCCAACGAGGGGTCAGAAAAATACCTTGAAAACAACTACTAACAGACTCAAAGAACACATTGAAACAAACACAATTATAGTTGGAGACATTAATACTGCTCTATCAACTCCTGATAGATCAACAGACTGAAACTTACCAAGGAAATACTGGCCCTAAAAGAAGAAATGGAAGAGAGCTGGAAGATATATACAGAGCAATTCATCCACAAAAAGCCGAATACACTTTTTTCTCCAGTGCAAATAGAACATACTCCAAGATAGATCATATGCTAAGCCATAAAAACTACCTCCATAAAATCAAGAAGATAGAAATTGTGTCAACTATTTTTTCAGACGATGATGAGATGAAAATAGAAGTTAATCAGACACAAAAACAGAGATTAATATCAAGCACCTGGAAACTAAACAGCTCACTGTTACACAACCAGCAAGTCATAAAAGAAATCGAAGAGGATATCCAAAACTTCCTGGAAACAAATGAGACTGAAGACACAAATTACCAGAACTTGTGGGATACAGTGAAAGCAGTTGTAAAGAGGCAAGTTCATAGCAATTCAAGCATTCATCAGAAAAGAGGAAAAGACCATCGTAAACAGTCTGACTTCACAACTTAAGATCTTAGAAAGCCGATCAGCAAAAGGAGCCCAACCCAGGCAGAAAGAAAGAAATAATAAAACTTAGAGCAGAAATCAATGAGATGGAATTCCAAAGAACAATCCAGAAGATCAATGAAATCAAGAGCTGATTCTTTGAAAATAAACAAGATTGACAAACCACTTGCAAGACAGATAAGAAAAGGAAAAGAGAGAACCCAAATAAATAGAATCAGAAATGAAAAAGGGGATATCACAACAGAAAACACAGAAATTCAAAAGATCATTAGAGATTACTATGAGAGTTTGTATGCCACAAAACAAGAGAATCTAGAAGAAATGGACAAATTCCTGAATTCCTATAGCCTCCCGAGATTGCAACAAAAAAGATGTGGAATACCTCAAAAAACCTATCACCATTGAGAAGACAGAATCAGTAATCAAAAGTCTCCCCAAACACAAAAGCCCAGGTCCAGATGGATTCACCAGTGAATTCAACCAAACCTTTAAAGAGGACCTGCTTCCAATCCTTTTCAAGCTCTTCCAGGAAATTGAATAAACAGAAACACTCTGAAATAGCTTCTATGAGGTACATAGAAGCTATTATGACCCCCATAGACCGTGATACCCAAAGCAGACAGAGATGTCACGAAAAAGGAAAACTACAGACCCACCTCCCTGATGAACACAGATGCTAAGATCTTCAATAAAATACCAAAAATAGAATCCAAAGAGTCATGAAAAGATTATACATAATTATGCATGACCAAGTGGGATTCATCCCGGGAATGCAAGGATGTTTCAACATCCGCAAGTCAATCAACACAATACATCATATAAAAAAAAAAGAAAAATAAGGGCCGGAGCAATAGCCCAGCGGGTAGGGCATTTGCCTTGCGACGCCGCCGGCCTCTGCTGGCCCCCGGTTCAATCCCCGGCATCCCATATGGTCCCCTGAGCACTGCCAGGAGTAATTCCTGAATGCAGAGCCAGGAGTAACCCCTGAACATCGCCAGGTTTGACCCAAAAAGCAAAAAAAAAATCATATGATCATATCAATAGATGCAGAGAAGGCATTTGACAAGATGCAACACCCATTCATGATAAAAAATTCTTCTTAAAATGGGAATTGAAGGAACCTTCCTCAATATAATCAAAGCCGTCTATTACAAGCCCACAGCAAGCATCATTCTCAATGGGGAAACATGAAAGCCTTCTCCCTAAGGTCGATTACAAGACAAGGCTGCCCACTCTCACCACTTCTATTCAATATAGTACTGGAAGTTCTTGTCATAGCAATCAGGGTAGAAACATATTAATGGCATCCAGATAGGAAAAGAAGAAGTCAAGCTGTAACTTTTTGCAGATGACATTATACCTAGAAAACACTAAACTCTCTAACAAGAAGGTCCTAGAAATAATAGATTCCTATAGTAGAGTGGCAGGGTACAAAATTAATACCCAAAAGTCAATGTCCTTCCTATATGCAAATAACAAAAAAAAGAAAGGGATATTAAAGAAATGATCCCATTCACAGTTGCTCCACAGAAAACCAAATACCTAAGAATCAGTTTGACAAAGAATGTAGAGATAAAAAGTATCTCTACAAAGAAAACTACAAAACGTTACTTCAAGAAATAAAAGAGGACCTGAAGAAATGGAGACACATTCTCTCTTATGAATTGAAAGAATTAACATTATCAAAATGGTAATACACCCTAGAGCTTTATACAGATTCAATGCAGTCCCTATAACTATACCCATGATGTTCTTCAAAGAAATTGACCAAAACTCCTGAAATAAAACCCCATGAATAGCTAACACAATGCTTGGGAAAAAGAAGATGGGAAGTATCTCTTTCCCCAACCTCAAACTCTACAGATTCAATGCAGTCCCTATAACTATACCGATGATGTTCTTCAAAGAAATTGACCAAAACTCCTGAAATAAAACCCCATGAATAGCTAACACAATGCTTGGGAAAAAGAAGATGGGAAGTATCTCTTTCCCCAACCTCAAACTCTACTACAAAGCAGTCGTAATTAAAACAGCCAGGTATTGGTATAGAGACAGACCCATAGACCTATGGAATAGAACTGAATATCCTGAAGCATGCTTTCAAATATAAAATCAGTTAATCTTCGTTAAAGTAGCAAAAATATTAAGTGGAACAAGGAAATCCTCTTCAAAAATGGTGCAGGGAAAACTGGGCAGCAAGGTGTAAAAAGATGAACTTAGACCTCCTTCTAAAGCCATGCACAAAAGTCAGATCAAAATGGATTAAAGATCTCAATGTCAGATATGAATCTATAAGGTATATCAAAGAAAACATAGGAAAATCACTCTACAACATTGAAACTAACAGCATCTTCAAAGACGAATCACCACTGAGAAGGCAAATGGAAGCAAAGATAAAAAATAGGATTATATAAAACTGAAAAGTTTCTGCACCTCAAAAGAAACAGTGACAAAGATACAAAGACAATCCACTTAGTGGGAAAGAATAGTCACCCAATACCCATCAAATAAGGGGTTAATATCCAGGATATATCAGGCACTGCTAGCACTTTACAAGAAGAAAACAGCCAACCCCATCACAAAATGGGGAGAAGAAATGAACTGAAGCGTCATTTCTTCCAAAAAAAGAAGAAATTTGAATGGTCAAAAGGCACATGAAAAAATGCTCTTCATCATTAATCATCAGGGAGATGCAAATCAAAACAAGATATCATCTCACACCACAGAGAATGGCACACACCCAAAACCACAAGAACAACTGGTGCTGGCCTAGATGTGGTGAAAAAGGGGCTCTTATCCTGTTGGTGAGAGTGTCAATTGGCCTCGAATCTTTTGGAAAACAATATGGACATTCCTCCAAAAACTAGATATTGAGCTCCCATTTGACCCAGCAATACTACACCTGGGAATATACCTTGGAAACACATAGCAGAAACACTATCTGTACTTCTTTATTCATCACAGCTCTCTTCATGATAGACAGGATCTGGAAACAACCTAAGTGCCCGAGAACAGAGGACTGGCTAAATAAACTGTGATACAACTACACAATGGAAAATTATGCAGCTTTCAGAAAAGATGAAATTATGAAATTTACCTGCAAATGGATAGACATGGAGACTATCATGCTGAGTTAAATTAGAAGGAAAAGTAAAGATATAGAATGACTACATTCATTAATAGTATATAAATATATACCAGTGTCTTACTAAGTATGAGAAATGGTAATGTCAGACTAGAACTCACCATTAAATATACACAAAGAGACTTGCATGATAAACCCTAAATGTCTGTAGGGAAAGTCACAATGTGTAAAAAGAAAAGAGAGAGAGAGGTACAGAGACAGAGAGACAGAGAGAGAGAGTAAAAGGGAGGAAAAGAAAAGCTACCTTCTACAGAGGCAGACTGGGGGTGGGGGGAGGGGAATGTAGGGACATTGATGATGGGAATGGGGCACTGGGGAGGAATGGGTGCTGGAACACTGTATTACTGAGAACCAATTATGAACACCTTTGTAATTGTGTACCTCATGGTGGTACAATAAAAATTTTAAAAAAAGAAAATCTTGTTACAGTTAACCCTGCTTCCAGAACAAAGAAGACTTTCAAGTGAACAGAATGTATGTACTAGGTAACAGCATATAGTTTTATAAGATACCCACATACAAATGTATAATACTTCAAATACTTAATAGTTTTTATATCGTGTAAATATTCTAAAAGACTTTTTTTGCAAGAGAAGTTGGCGACTTTGGCCCACATGGTCATTCTAGGTTTCAGAATGTAAGAGATTCTATGTATTCAACATGTCATGTTGAGTTATCTTTGTGCAGTTGGAAGACCAAAAAGAAGCTTGGGGGTTGTATTGGGACAGTTTTACTAGCTGGACTGGAGGCAAAAACACAGTGATCTTGCCTGTATATAATCACACTTAGCTTCAGAGAAGGGTGAGCACATGTATAGTTTGGTTATTTTCCCAGGAATGAAAAAGAAAAAAAGGAAAGCCACTGGGATGGATACAATAAATCTGGATTGATTACGAAAGCAGTTTTGAAGGCAAGGAAAAAGTGTTCTAGAAAGAGGTATTTTTCCCCTGGACTGCTAAAACGTTGAGCACTAGGATACTGATCATTCTGGTCCTCTCTTCCAGAAATAGATTGTGCTGTATTTGTTCCCTTTGTTCAAAGGTGGTTAATGATACATTTCCCATTCTTCAGAAATAATATTTAAACAGCCTGATCTGGCTACAATGGAAAGTTGCCCGAGGAACTTCCTCTTAGGCGTAACCATGATTCCCTAATGGCAAGGGGTGGGCCATCCTGCTCCCCTACCAGCCCACCACAGGGAGGAGGAGCCTTCTCCCTTTAGCAATAACCCCTGCTGCCAACCTGGTGTAGACACTTCTCCTTCAGGACCACCCACACTTGTGCACATGGTATAGGTCTCTTTCTTTTAAAAATTTTAAGAAGGAACTGTGATTTACAATGTTATTGATAGTTGAGTTTTAGGCATACATAATGTTTCAACACCAGTCCCACCACCAGTGCTAACTTCCCTCGGCTAGTGTATTCATGTTCCTTCCCCACCCCAAACTCTACCCATCCCCACCTGTCAACTTGACAGGCACATTTAAGTTCCTATGGTTGCAGCTTAGATCTCATGTTTTCAGTTTTGTTGAGCTTATGTTTTGAAAATATGTTATTCCACTTACCCATGTAACTAGTATAACTGTACTACTGATGCCTGTTCATCTATGACTTCCCATTCTCTTCTTCCCATTTTACTATAATACGTTTGTCACCCATTATTCTATATTCCACAGAAATGTTAGATCATCCTGTATTTGTCTTTCTTTCTGGCTTACTTCATTCAACATGGTATTTCTAGTTCTAACCACATTGAAGCAAACAGTAAGACTTCACCATTCCTTGCAGCTGTACAATATCCCCTTGTGTATGTATGTGTATATATGTATATATCTCACTTCTTTCATTCATAGATCTCCTTTTCACTTCTGACTCTGATCAACTCCTTTACCAATGCACAGTAGTGGCTCAGATCATGATGATGACTTGGAACACAGCATTGGAAATATATTTAGAAAAATTTAATTAAATTGTTTTTAAAGGGTCATTTTGGTAATGGTAGTGGCCTTAAAAGAGACTGGGGGTGTCCTAATGTGATATGGGTGGGTGGGCATTTGATAGAGACCAATTAGATGCATAGAGACCTCAAGAAGATGACTAGTGAGTGTCTATATTTCTAGATCCTTAAAATCTGATTTTTCTGCTAAGACTGAAAAGTTTGTGTTTCAAAGTAAACATGGAACAAAGAGAATAAAAAATATACTTTGATTCCTAGACCAGTAAAATAGCTGGGCAACCTCATCAATGAAATCATGCGATACCACATTCCTGAATATCTTCACTATGCTCAGACTACAAATTAATACTAATAGGAGATCCACTAAATCTGAGACAACCCCATATACCATCACCTTCACCACCATTGCTCATTTCCTAGGACAACGCCCAGAAGAGCTTTAATTCAATTACAATGTCTATCCAACAAAGTACAAGAAAATATTGCACACTCTTTGAAAATATATTTTTTGATTAGAGAAGACCTTAGTTGTTAAGTGTGCTTTCTCTTTCTTTCACATCTTTCAAAGTTCGTGGTGGCCATTAAGCGTCCAGAGTACTATTTCAGCTTCACTTTCAACCCAAAGATATTCAGAATATTAAGCAGATTATTTTTTTCTGTTTGCTTGTGCCACTCTGAAACCATCCTTCTTCAAATGCTCTGACTTTTCTTTCTGTTATTTTAAATGCTAACTTTTCTGTCATGAAGACACTTATTTCAAACACATTTGAAAATTAATTGTAGAGAGCAAAAAAAAATTCTTTGTTTGAGACTATGTAAAGTCACTGCTAGAATGAAAACTAAAAATGGAATTTCCTGTTTGAAAAACATGAAATTTTGCCCATGTGGGATCATAATAGGTCTGATTTACCTTTATTTAAAGGGGGAATAATCTAAGAGTTACAAACTGAATGTTGATGTTCCCCCAAACTAGTTCCGTTTAAGAATGATACTCTGCCACCCCTGCAACATGGTGACATGTGGAGTGGGGTGGGCAAATTTAGATGAAATCATAAAGCTGTGTGTCCATCATGGGGATGTCCTTAAAGAAAGAGAAAAGTGGAAGAGACAAGCACATACTCTTTCTACCAAGTCTGGGAAGGTGAGAAAATGGATCTCTGAAAGCCAGGACAAAAAGTTTTGGCAGTATCTTGGACTTCTCAGTCTCTGAAACCATGAGAGATGTGTGCTTAAACCATCCCATCTTTTATATCTTGTTACAGCAGCCTTACCTGACGAAGATCAAGTCTATTTCATTATGATTATAGTGTCTAAAAAGGAGGGAAAAAATAAGAAGAAATGCAAAATGAAGGACAGACACACCCACGATGCCACCTATGCCAGGCTATGCAGAGTGCGGGAGTGTGACTCAGCAGTGGGATCCTGAATGAGCAAGAGTGCCAGGGAGGAAGCAGATGAGCACATGAGACTCCTTTCAAATCACATACATGTCCTAGTCCAGGTTAATATTACACCACACAAGTAAAATATGGGTAGGTGTCTAAACATGAATTCTACCCTGGTGAATGACGCTGTGGGTTACTTGGGGAAAAGTAATAAGGCATCTAGAGTATCTGAATGTCCACACAGCTTTATCTCTGTGATATTAAGGTCATATTATTAATATAGAGACAAATACAGATGCTGGCATTTTTGTAGGTGTAAGTGTAGGTATTGGAACCCATGTAAATGATGACACAGCTTGATCTGTAACAGGCTTCTTAACAAATCAGTTATATCTTGCTATATACATGTAAATATGATAAAGATATATAGTAGGTGGGATATACCTGGTGGGTCTCAGGACTTGCTCCTGGCTCTGCATTAAGGCATTACTATTTGGGGGACTTTCAGTGATGCTGAGCAATTGAATCCAAATTGGCTCTGTGCAAGGCAAATACCTTGCCCACTGTAGTATCTTCTGATCCCCCTTACTATATTTTAAACTATGTTTTAGTCTTCAAGTAGTAGTATATAGAATCAATCACTAGATAAAAGAAAGATGTTTAGATTTTCTTATTCCGTCCATTTTGCATGGAAATTAAATTCTTTACATTTCTGAAAAATATCAATTGTATCATTTGTCTTCCCATTGTTCATCGATTTGCTCAAATGAAAGTAACATCTCTATTCGTTGGGTATGAGGACCATTTTTGCTACTGTTTTTGGCATATCGAATATACCACAGGTAGCTTGCCAGGCTCTGCCATGGCTCTGGGTTTATCCCAGGGGGTCCAGTCTTTTTCTATGTCAGACCATCAACCAACCAGGGCCCACAGTCCAGAGCCCTGGGTGTAGACAAGCCAGTCTCCTGTCTGCCACCTGTCCACACAGCTGGGAACTGAAACCACACCTGCAACACCTCACGGGGCAGGCTACGACCATACCACCCTGAACACGCCCGATCTCTGAAAAATATAAGCTTTATAAATTTTTATAAAATACCACATTAAAATTGTTTTTACTGATATCAATTTCTTGTAAAAATCCTAAAGTAAAAGGAAGAAACTCCTTGCAGATCTTTCTTTTGACATGGATGCCTGCAGTTGTCAGTATTCCTTAATGGTTCAAATGTGAGCCCTGAGGCAGATGCACTGAGTTTTTAATCTTATTTTTAAATAGGAATCATATCTATTTAAAGGTGGTGATTATGGGACTAGTCATTCCCTCACACATACCAGACATGTATTCTACAATCAGAGCTATCTCCTTAGCCACTTTGGTTTGAGTTTTAACTCAACTTTACTGCAGTATTTACTTGAGAAATTTAGTAAGATTTTAATGTCTCATCTTCTATAGTGAATCTATGAAAGACACTTAGAACAATCACTGCCATGAAATAAGAGATAAGATACGTGTTAACAAGCATTGCAATGGAGATTATCATTATAATAAGATTAATTTAAGTAATATGTAGCCCCATGGGGAGAGAGGTCTTCTTGCCATTATCAGTATGCCACTTGATTTCATAATATTCCTAATACCTGAATCCAGTGTTCCATATCTTAATACTTGATTCCATATTTGTTTAATTTCAGTCATACCTAGAGCACATGGATTATTTTCTGCACTGGGCTCAGTCTTAATGGTTCTTGGAAGTCCATACGTGGTGCTGGGGACTGAAGCCAAGTAGGCGTCATGAAGACAAGTTCTCTGTACTATCTCTCCTGCCATAACTTTATCTAATTGTTCAAGTAAGGTATTTATAGGAACTGCTCAGAGTCCATATGTAGAGATTGAAAAAAAATGCCAATTTATTTGGATTAATTTTAGTTGGTTTAATCCCAACTACAGGTAAGATTTAAGTATACTGCTTACACATGACCCTCACAGACCATGTCCCCACACGTTAGTGTAAAAGATGGAAGACTCAGTGATCAAACTATAGTTTAGTCTTTAATGCATATCTAGGCTTGTGTTCTAACTTATACAGACTCCCAGGGTCAAAAAATTTTAAAGGAAAACTGCTTACTTAGCTCTGATAGGCTTTCACTGACTTCTTTGGAGATATTCCAGACTACCAAAGCACCTCAACTGCATCAGATATCCTATGTTAGATTATCCTGGTCACAGGCCAGCAGGTTTAGTTGGGGGAAGAAGATAGAAGAGGAAACTAGAGAATAAGTACCAGCTGCATCACGAAAAATCCCACAATTTTATTTTTCAACTGCTTATTTGGGGAGCTTCCAAAGAGTGCTCAGGATGTCTGAGGGCCACACTTGTGATTCTTGAACAACTGTGCCATGAGTTAAGTACTAGGGTCCGAAGATGTGGTACAGCCTGGATGCTGCAGTACCCGAATACCCAGACAGCCCTAGCAATGCTTAGAGGTCTTCAGAGCTGTATCCAATGATGCTCAAGTGACTGTGCCATGCCAGAAATCAAACCCAGACTGGGCACATGCTAGGCATGCACCCTAACTGCTACACTATCTCTCAGCCCCTTCACAATTTAGGGGGAAAAATTTACATGCTGTTTTCCATAGAAGCAGAAGCAGATGATATTCCCACCAATGGTCAATAAGAGTTTCCTTTTTGTCACATCCCTGTCAACCTGGTTGTTTCCATTATTTTTGATGTATGATGCCATCCACACTGGTATGAGATGATATCTCATTGTTTATATCTGCACATCCCTGGTAATAAATGACAATGAACACTTTATACCTACTTCTTTGGGGGAAGTATCTGTTCATCTCCCAATTTTTGATAGGGCTATTGGACTTTACGTTGTTTTGTGAGTGTTTTATATACCTCAGATATGAGCCTTTTATCTGAAATATTGTCTATTAGTATTTCTACCACTCAGTATGGGGCCTAAATTTTATTTTAGCTCAAGATTTTATTTTAGCATGCAAAAAGTTTTTACTATTTATATTGCGTCCCCATGAGCTTATATTTTCTTGTATTCTTCGCCTCTGGGTCAAATCACTGAAGACATTTCTAAGGTCCATA
>JAJIBD010002747.1:35000-229967 GCA_021461705.1 Cryptotis parvus
CTTAAAAGCTTTTATATTTTAAATGTGAATATACTGTACCTTGGAGAGCATAAGGTGGTGGTGCCTAAAATGTTTCAAAGTACATTGGAAGTTTTATGAGGTTCTAATTTAGTTATGCTTAAAGGAATCCAGGAATACTCTTTTTAAAAGTATGGTCATTACTGCTCTGCTTTATAACCAACTAGTATGGTCTAAAATTTCATATTTCTTCTTAAATTAGACATTTGTAAATGCAAGTGACTAGCATATTAGGAGCTGTCCATGGTAGCAAACACTTTAAAAACTGATAAATATATATATATATATATATATATATATATATGCCTATACTTATATATTCTTGTAATTGACCTCCTTGCCATTTTAAAAGTCATGATCAAATTCTTTTTTGGTTATATTAACATGGAACATATACAGTAGTTATTTTCAGATAATGTAGCAATATTTTTCTCATAAAAAATTGCAAAATTTGAAACCTCAGTAATGCTAATGACTGTTCTTGCTTACAGCTTTAAAATATTTATGAGTAAACAAAATTCACAAGCTATTAGATATATATAATTCTTCGGGTTGACATTAATATAAAAGCTCAGTGCAAATAGTTTCCAAGGCAGTAGGTAATGTGAACAAATATTTAAAGATGTGAGTTGCATGACTTTATTGCTCTTGAAATTAATTCTTGTCCTTACATGACCTGCCATGTCTGTTAGAGAAATCCAAAAGATCATAATTGTTTGATATGAAATGCAAAAATAATAGTTAAATTGAAAGTTTAACATCATGAAATTCAAAATCCCAAGCGGTATATAAACATTAAAAGAAACTTTGGACTGCTAATCCTAGGAAATGAGTTTTATGGGATTGAATTCAACAAGGCTTCAGAAATGGTTCCATCTGCTGCCTAGCAGCTGGTGAAAGGATAAATTTAATTCATTAATTCATTTGGAAAAAAGGATCCAAGTAGTAAAGACTTCATTGCTCATAATGCATATAGGTGAAAACACAAACTGAAATCTGGTTCAATTGATCATCCTAGATAATGAACTACATTTTGTCTTCCCTTTTTTGGTAAAGATCTTAGTGATTGAATCAATACGGTATTGATTTTTTATGACAATAACCAATCATTTCTAATAATTTGGGTGATTAAAAGACTCAGGAATATTTAAAGTCATGATTTTTTGAGTTAGGGAATTCTAGCTGTTGGAAGGTATGCATTTTTCTACTCACTATATATCTATAGGAAAGTTTATATATATGCAAGACATATGTGTGTACATATGTATATGCATATATGTATATGTACACACACCAGTTCAATGTACAACATACATTGAAGTGGCATACTCCTATTTATTAAAATAAATCAAATTATTTATTATTCAATAGTAGTATAACTACAGCATATTTTGGGTTCAAAAAATTTATATTACGCTTCAAGGTTATAAATAATACTGGTTTTATTTTTCTATCTTTCTGTACTTCAAATTAGTAGCTGCAGTGTTTTCTAACTCATATACTTGCCAAATACCTAAGTCAAGATATAAAAAGTTGTACACCAAGTTATCTTTCCTGACTTGGTTTGTTCATCACTTCCATCTAAGACATGGGTGAAAACCTTAATGGTTCAGCTGTATGGAACTTTTTTATACCTTATATAAGAAGTTTGATGTCCAATTTTGAGAGCTTAAAAAGGAATAACCATGATGAGTTATCGGAAAGGTTGATGTTATTTTTTATCATTTTATCTTATATTAATATTTTAATGGAGTTTTAACCTGCCAACATTTTAATGACAATAATGTTTCCCTTTAGAAAAGTGTAATTCACCTTTTTGGGCAAGGGAAACAATCCCTAGTTGCTAGTTAATTGATCCATGATAAAGATGATAAAATCCCTCAAAGTAGGGTTATATCAGAAACCAGTCTACATTTTAACAATTCTTTTTGGATGGTGATTTCATGAATGGCTTTGGACTTGTCTTTCTCTGTGGCCCATGGCTCACTGTGGTGGTTTGTTGGATTTACTATAAACGTTCTGTTTGCACCCCTGTGGGTTGGGTTAAGAATCTGGATTTATGCATTTACTTGTACTGCCGCATTGTTTATACAGCTTTGGTTTAGTTTTGATCTTTTTTTTTTTTTTTTTGCCTTTGAGGCTTTTCCACAGTGTCGGCTGCTGACTGATAGTAGGAAAAACGGCCTCGTGGTGTGAATGAAAGGGACCTAGTGGTTGGTAAACAGAGATAAGGAATAAATAGAGCACAGGCAAAAGGAGATAGTTCTGTGGGGGCTCAGATTGCTGCCAGTCTGTTCAAGGGAGATGCAGGGCCTGTCCTTTTCCCCAGATTAAATTAGTGTGTGAAATCTCCAGTGACCTCCTCCCCTTCTCCCCATACTCTTTTAGCCAAGCTGAACAGCCTCTGCTGTAAAGTATTCATTTTATCCAGGGACAAGCTGGACAATGAAGTCTCCCGGATACTTATGGACAGCTGTCGTGCATTCATAGTGCTCTCAGCATTTCATTTTTCATAGGAGTTAAAAGGATTTTTTACCTTGTAATTGAAAGAGGGCAGAAACGCAACTTTGCCAGTTCTGAAACTGCTTGGACAGAGGGTGGCACTGAAGTGGGGGGTGACTTCTGAGAAAGGAGAAGCACAGAGGCTGGCACTGAAGTAGGCTGACTCCTGAGAAAGGAGAAGCTGAAGAAGGCAGCTCTTGTCTGCTCTTGATAATATGATTAAATGAAGAAAAATGAAATTTCCAACCTAGGTTTCTTGCTACACAAAACATATCTTTGATTCCAAAGTTTTCTAAAATTCAGGTCACCCATGCACACTAGTAATTCATTTCTGTCTGCTGTGCCCTGTTTTGGCTAGATATTCTTGCATTTTATAACCTACAGACAACCACGCTTAAATAGTAAGCCTGTAAGATACCTCGGTAGTCACATATTTTTTTTCTTCTTTTTTTTTTTGTGATTTACTGCAAATATATTCAGCATTTGACTGATTAAATAGACCTTCGGCAACCTTGAGGGTCACTGTGTAGAGTATGTACATAGAAAATGCATCAGCCCATTGTACCCTGGCAGCTAATGAGATTGGTCGTTAAGTAAATGACACAAAGCCTACAAAAAAAAGCTTAGCAGCTCACTAGAGTATCACAGAGTGTCCCCTGCACACCACACAACGACACAAACACTGGACTAACCTAGCCCACCCCTGCTTTATTCTACATCACTGCTTCCCCTGATGTCAGCGCGAGAGGCAGAACAAAAGGCTAGGAGGCAGCGGTAAGTCAGTCTGGCAATTAAGCCCTAGGGAGAAAGTAGAGCAAATCTTAGCTTAACTGTGGAGCTGGAAAGTCCGTTTCTCAACAAATAGGTCAGAATGAAAAGATTTTGCTCTCACTTCTTGAAATACTGCGTCAGCGATCAATGTTCTTATGTTGTCGTTATTGTTGTTTTGTTTCGTTGTTTCACAAAAAGTTTTTGCATTTCAAAAGAAAAGTGTACCCCCAAATGCCAGTGAACTTGAATGTGAGAAGTAGCTATTTGTTGGAGAGTGTGCTTTTCAAATGACTGCCTATCAGGTGTGTGTTCAGGTCTGAAAAACTTTTAAATACATGTGTCAACTCTGATCTTAGTTAGTTTTGTTGCCTTTAAAAAGAACATGGAAACCTGAGGTAAGAATATGTGAAGTTAAGTTCATGCTTATAATATAAAAACTGATCTGATTCACTAAAATATACTTGATATCATACACAGGATAGCTGTTTCCTTGATCACTATCTGAAAAAATCTATCAAGCACAACAGAATAGCAGAAAATAAAAGTTTCTCATGTATCTTTTCTCAAGAGAAGTTTTCTACTTTTATTGAATCTGCAAGTAAAATCATTGCTGTGAATCTGTATAGTGAATGGGATTTGAGGTTATTTGCTTGCCGTGCTTGGGAAAATATCAAAGCTACCTGACATTGACACTGAGCAACATTGGCTCACTGCGTTTCTTGGAAAAATGCATTTGCAATATGGAAGGATCCTTTTAGAGAAATATGGAAACAGGAAGTGGCCAGAAAGTCTTATTTGCCTTACTGAAATGACTGTCTGATTTAGACTCAAGTACTCTGAAATGACTAGATCAAGAGATAATGATATTGTTATGTGACATTCAGGTGATAAAATATCTTATTTTAAGAAATGTCAGCTAAGTGAACTGTCAATAGTTAAATAAACTCTTGACAGTCTCATTGAAAATATTTTTTTTAAAGTATTGTTAACACAGTAGTATTTTAAAATAGATGGACTCAATTTTGAAAAAAATAGTATCATTTAAACAGCATATCATCATCATTATTTATTCATGAATTACACATTCCATTATTACACAGTGACCAATTTTGTAACTTGCATTACTTGACCTGAAATATTTCTATTTATGTAAAAATATACAAATATTATGATGCATAATAAACTGCTTATGATTATTATTATTCATGATGGATTGTAGTAGATTTTAAAGATAGTCTGAAAGATGAAAGGTCTGGATGTTCTTTTTGGTCTTAAAGTACTTTTTGTCATCCAAATGCGCTTCCAACATTTATTTTGTTTATATAATCTGTTTACGATTCTGTATAGTATGTAACAGTGTATTATAAACTACAAGTATTATTTTTTATCATAGAATTTAGGAAGAAATTGATTTGTGTAAACAGAGTAGTTTAATGAAATCTTGTTAATTTCAAGTAAGCTAAAAGTAGTAAAGATATGCTTTGATATTAATAAGTTCATATTTTCCTCTTATCTAAACTCACCATGATGCATTTATCATGGTAAAAATAATGGAAAAAAGTAAGCTCTCTAAAAATGGCTACAGTTGCTACCTAACAATTGTTCCAGAAGGCAGAGTTATGCATCTAGTCCACTTTTTTAGGCTTCATAGATCTATCAAAATTTGAAAATTTTGATTCATGCATTACAATGAATTTTTCTCTTGTTATTAACATTCATCATGTTATTGCAGAAGTAAATTGTTCAAAAACACACCAATCTTTTTGGTTGGCTAGAAATAGTTCATGCCTGTCCTCAGTAGGGCGAAGCATGGACAAACTTGACTGAAGTTTGTTAGCTGCATCTCTCTGGATGAAACTGTATGGAATTACTTTCAAGGACTATAATTGTCATTTTTCAAAATAAGATATCTGTTTTTAACTCTCTGTTGTAACTTAGATGAGAGGGGTCATTACTTTTGTTTTTTGTGAATTTATTTTCCACCAGTCTTGAATCTGAAAGATTTTTGAAATTTGACTAAGCAGATTATTTCATCTCCCATCATTTTTTTTCTAATAAGCAACTTAATTTTTTGTTGCTAGAGGGAAACTTTGTATTACTAAACATTTGAGATTCATTTATTTCTACAAATAAATATAATTAAAATACTTGTTACAAAGACTTACTAGGTGCTGTGGGTAACTAGATACTTGTTACAAAGACTGTACTAGGTGCTGTGGGTAACTTCATTCTCATCCCTGGAGAGTCACGAAATATTCTAGAGAATAAAACAGTCATAAATGCCATCGAAGTGACACAAGGAGGCAAGAAGTTCTTTTCTTTCATGTCTATATTGAAGTCTGATTCTTCCTCGGCCGAGATCTGAGACCGGAAATAAGTTATTAACTTTTCTGGATCTTTGCTTTCCAATCTGTTAAATGTTCTCAGACCTGAGTTTGAGACAGTCAGTAGGTATGTCGATATCATCTGTTCTCCTTACATATTTACTTCTACCAGGACAGAACTCTTTTCATGTTTTTATTTTCAGAGGCCTAAATTTTGTGAGATTCCTTGAAACACTGTGAAAACTCCATTTATGTGACTGAGTGGCATATCAAGACTAAGGTAAAAAAATGCTAAATCTATACTGTTATGTGATTTAGTTTTTAATTAATTATTTTATTAATAGCTATCAAAAGTATAGTTTAGAATGCCATTGCATTTTAACTCAAACTTTCTCTGAAACGAAATAATTCAATATCAATGTGAAATATTTTAAATTAAGTATTTGATTACAGCAAAAATCTTTACAGAGATTTTTTAGATTCACTCTCTTTATTTCCACTATCTCTTTATTTTGAATATTTTAAATATTCAATTGTTTGCTCCACTGAGCTTTTATCTGTAAGGCTTGACTTAGATTTTTTTTTTTTGAATTGATACTTTGAATTTCCTAAAACAAATTCCCTCTTCAAAGATGCTATGATTGAAAGACATCTTCACCTAAATGAAGAAATTTGAAACAAGTTTTTTGTTGTGTGTCTTAAAGTTCTGTTCCAGATACTTGAGTTTCTATAAAAGTATTTAAATATTATTTTATTAAGTTTGCATGAGTTTATGAGCTTTCAAACAATAATTTATGGATTTTATTTGAATTTTTAATCATGAGAGTATTTGCTCTGAGAGGATTTGACCTCTACATTTAAGTTTCTAAGAAGAATTTATGATACCATATATATTTTCCACAGATAAATTATGCTGGCTCACGAAAAATAGAATGTATTTAAAGTCTTACTAGTAACTTTCCTATTAAGTATTAACTACCATAGTATAATAGCATTTTAGATGAAAATATTTTTTTAAGTATTTTATTATACCACCGTGAGATATACAAATAAAAAAGATATACAATTAAAAAGTTCATGTTTGGGTTTTGGTCATACAGTGTTTCAGCACCCGTTCCTCCACCAGTGCCCATCTCCCACCACCAACATCCCGGTTCCCTCCCCCCTTCCCCATATTTTGATTTATATTTTATAAAGATGAAGGTGCTACAAATATCTGCATGAAAGATATTTCTTTAATATTTTATCAGTTGATTTGTCAAAGTAAAACATATTAATTGACAGACTATTGTGATAAAAAGTTACACTTGGTAATTCTAAGAAAATATTAACAGCACAGTTATGTAAATTTTTTAAAAACCTGCAAATTTGTAGTACAACTCTGCCTTTTACAAAACTTAAAACCGACTAATTTAATTTACTGAATTTTTGAGGTTTTCCTCATGAAATATACTCTTGTCGCATCCTTTTTTTTCAGATGTATTACATATGAATCTGATTTTACACAGTGAATCCCTGCTAGTTATGAAACAAATTTAGTTATCCTTACTTGTAATGCTATGCAGGACCAGAATGAAATGAAATGGTTAATATATTAAGTAGTATAAACAATGTTTTCATTACTAAGATGTAGATTAAATAGAATCAAGAAGCAAAAAGTAAAAGTGTTACTGAAAACAATTTGAAAGAATACTGTCAGCTAGAAAGATGCATCCACTATTTTCTCTTTTGTTTATAGTAGTATATTTGGTATAAATTAGAATGAAGATGTTTACTTTTTTAATGTTCCCCTCTCAAATACCACAGAATGGTAGGGAATTACTTTTAACATTTCTATTCTAAAGGGTAGAAATGGGGTGAGGTGAAATATGCTCATGAAGCAAAACAAATCAAGAAAAGATTGAAGCTGACAATATGACTGCTCTAGAAAGAGGCAAAAATTATAGTATACAACCTATGTGTGCAGAGTCCTTGATTTTTTTTTGGTATGTGAAAGATCCCAGTGTCTACCAAAAGGGTTAAAGAAAATGCATTCTGTTGCATCTGCTTACTAAATCCCTTACTTTAGTAGAAATTCAAATTTTGTAAAGATTATTCGTTTTATTGATGCATATAATTATAATCACAAGCCATCTGCTGATTTGGCAGGCATGGTTAAAATTCTCTAACTCTCATAACCTTTCAAAGTACAGTGCCCTTGGGACTCTATTTCACTTTTATATTTTGGAAAACATGTAAGGGACAAATAAGGGCGGTCATCTGCAGAATGTCAGACCTGAGGAAATAAAAAGAATGGAGATAAGGGTGTTGCTGTGGTTATTTTTAATGGTAGAAGTTATTTTTTTTTCCTTTCTCTCTCTCTCTCTCTCTCTTTCTCTCTCTGGTTCTGACTTCATGAAGGATTATCCTAGTTTCTGTGATATATTTGGGATATTTCCCCTAGGGATTAAAATTCCATTATTTCACTTCTAAAGAGATTACAAATCTCTACAAAACAGATGAAAACATCCTTCAAATATTGCTTAAATTAGTTTTCCCAGGTATATTAGATATACTTCAACTAGACTTTTGGCTCTAAGAAAGTCTACTGATTTTATTTTTTCTAAATATACATATTCAGTTGAATAGATTGTCAGCCATAGTTTTCAGATTGTAGAACATTTGGTACATTTTGATACTATTTTTAGTTTAAAGGTCAATTTTGCAAGTGCTTTTTGTATGGAACACCATGACAAGAGTTCCCTAGTTTAGATATCTTCTTGTGAGTCTTTTCCTACCATAAACATTTGAAGTTTGAAGAGGTCTAGATCTGATTCACTTACTTCCTCAGGAATGTTTTGCATGGCCAAGCTGTATCAACAAGAGGCACCTGTGGGTTTTACAATCAGAGGTGGGATTTAAAACAAATTATTGCAATTAAGCTAAGTGAAGGTAAAGAAGCCATAGGACGAGCAGACTTGACTTAAAATTTTCATCTAAAATGGAAACATGCATATAAATCACTTCTCTGTTTATTTGACATACATACAGACATATTTACACACATACACCCATTGATCTTTGACTTAGGTATTTTTGGGGTTTGGAAAGAATAACTGGTACAAACATTATGCATATCTAGCTCTCTATTGATGTGTGTATATAATAATGATCATGATTCACATTTCCTGAGTACTTATACTTTGTCAGATACTGCGTTCCTTATATTATTATGTCATCTAATATTCATAAATTTCTATTCACATTCTATTTTGCAGCTAAAACAACTGACTCTGAGAAACATTCAAATGTTTTTTCTTTAGATTGTCATCGGGATAGAGGCTTGGACCAAACTCTAACTGTTCCCAAGTTCTTAATCTCTTCCTATGACTTATTGTCTCCAGGAATAGAGTAGAGGCCAGAACAGAAGGGGGTCGTGGTGGTGGTGGATTTAGAGTGTCAGAAGCAGTATCAAATGCACTGGATTCTAAGTGGGACTGGGTTCTACTCTTAGTTAAATACCACAAAGTAATTGAATGATCCTGATGAAGTGTCTTAACAAATTGCTTTATTTTCCTTGGCGATAACATCTGCCACATTATGGGCTATTCTAGGTGACCCCTAGAGTCCTTTTCATTACTCAAATACCATAACTCAATACATTTTTACGATTTAAAAATTCAATGAATTTTACAAATAATTCAGAAACAACATTATGTCTCTCTGAGACATACACATTTATCATGCCAATTAACCTTGATATCAGACACTGATTGTTCCGAAAAATATATATGTTTTAGTTCCAGTGTTAAACATCAGATCAAAAGGTAAATATTTTGCCAAATGGTCAGAAATCTTATCTTAGTGAGTATAATTACGGATATTTAGAAATAAGTTATGATACTCCTCTGAGTATTTGGGTGTCAAGTCAAAGACATTATCCTCCCCACCCCACTCCACCAATTATAATAATACAAAGTACTACCATAAGCCAATTACTCTTTTAAGTACTTTTCATGTATAAATTTCTTTTTATTTGGTTTTTGAGCCACTCCTGGTCGAGTTTAGGCCTTACTCCTGGCTCTGTGCTCAGAGATTATATGTGACGTGTTTCAGGGGGATCATATGGGATACAGGGGTTGATCCCAGGTCAGCCACATGGAAGGCAAGCTCCTACTTGTTATAATCTCTACAACTTCTGAATTCTTGTAATTCTCATAGGATTCACCAGGGCACTTACCTATAGCATAAGATCTCTATCATTTTCTTTTCATATATGAAAAGTGTGTGCCATGGAGAAATTGTCAATTGTAGTTCCATAACTGTGTTCTCAGAATTCACACTGACTTTAGCACTATAGTCAGAGGCAATTTGTGCACACCACTGCACATTTGATCTCTGTGCTTTGTGTCTGTGGATGTGTTAAGATTTCACTTTGCTTAACAAATGTTTGAAAATATAAATTATAAGTTACAGGTATCTATTGACATATAATATTTATTTTGGATCTTAATTAGGTAGTTAGCATAATAATCCCATGTAGTTTCCTTAAATTATTATTGAAAATTAACCAGAGAGCATATTTTGATCTCTTGTAAATGCCACATTATAAATAGAATGTAGACTCAATTATTGAAGTTTGCTTAAAAGCCTTTAGAAGAGAAGCTGCATTTAAATTTTTATTCTTCTCAGTATCTAGTGGAAAAACTTAACATGTTGAGAAATGTAAAAAGAAAGAGTATAAAAATGAAGATTTCTAAAGAAAGTAGAACTCTTCCTGTTTGGATACCATATCAATTCACAAAGATTTAATAATTTTTCCCAACTGGATGTAATTTCAAATATTGGTGGTATCTTATATACATGAAAGTTTTCAAAAGCATGAAATAAAAATGTAAAATATTGAAAATAATGAAATAGTAAAAATATGAAAGTAGAAAAGAGTGGAATTCTTATGTAAGCTGTGTACAGTCAGTGGGCTAAGAAGTATTTGTGTGCCTAAAAGATAGTAGAAGTGAAAGAAATGAGTGTCGAACATAACATATGCCCTCAAGAGCTTTATGAACTAGGGTAGAGGATGGGGAGACGAGAGTAGATTTGGGTCACCTCTTTTCGTCATCGGAGAGACAATACTGTGAACTCTGCAGATGAACTGGCTGTGGTGCAACTCCACTATTTCACTACACAATTCAACCTTAATTTCTGTGAAACTAGAGCATCTCTCTAGGCACAGTTAATTCTACTTTTTCTAAAAGACAACATCATAGCTAAGAAAGCATGAGCACTTATCCTTTGAGGTAGCATACAGATAATTTCATAAAAGAGACATATAATGACTCTTTAATCCATTCCTACAAGGAACTTATTGAGAATCTACTGTGTTTCAGTCACCATGTCACACAATAAATATACACCCATAAATACTATAAAATCTCAAGTCGTAGCAGGTGACACAAACAACCTGACATTCAAAATATAGAACTATATGCTATCTCTCAGGCAAGACCAGGGCAGGTTTGAACACAGGTAAGGAATCATAAGCAACAAATATATGTTTGGAAGTACAGGGGTAATCCAAGAGGAAAAAAAATCAGTGGCGCATATATGCATAACAAACAAATGGTACTTCGGTGTATATAGTTGGTCAATATACTTGAGAGCTGGGATAGAGAGATGTGGTTTATAATATATAAAGTGAGAAATGGACAAAAATTAGAAATTCATGAGAATATAGTACGTAATGGGAAGATGGGAAGAGGAGCCAATGAAAAAGAATTCAGATAACGTTGGAGAAAGACAGCCAGGGACATTAAAGAAAATAAAAACAAAAATACTTTTCTAACACAGAGCAAAAGACATAGGGATAAATGTTAATAGGACTATACTTCTAAGTATAAATATGAGATACTAAGAACATTTTCTGTAAAATTAGGCAGCAAATTATTATATGAGTAAGTTACCTTAAATATATTAACTTTTTATTAGTACATTTATATTAAATTGTTTAATGCAAAAAGTCCAAACTCATCTCCTAAATTATCTATAGTAGTTGATATTAGCATAGAAATTCAGAAAACCAATGAGAACCAGATCTAGAAATTTTCCTCTGGGATTTGAACTGTCTTACATTTATGAGACTGGGAAATGGCTCAAGCAAATGTAGGAGCCCCAGGTTACTCCATCACTGCTGTGTGTAGCCCCAAAATAACAGTAAGGAAGATGCACCAATTAGGGAAGGATAAAGGGGATGTCAAAATGCCCAACTGCAGGAAGCCCTGTAGAGCAAGTGGTACTGAGAATGAAAGACTAGACTCTCTCCATAGAACACATGAATTAGAAAGTTAAGAAGTAGTAAATTTGCATTAAAGTAGGTAACAGATATGTTTCGGCCCTTGCAAGGGTGCAAAGCTGCGCACTGCACACGCCTTGAGGGGGCTCCAGCTGTGTTGGCAGCTCTCAGGAGCCCGAGTGAGACTTCGCGCGCCGAGGGGCTGCACCGGCTCGGCCCCAAGGAAGCCCACCCCTCCCCCAGTGGCAGCGGGCAACAGGTATGCTGAACCAGAGACTTACAGACATGGGGGCAGAGCTGCTACTTGCTCTCCCTGTGCCCAGCCGCTCACGAGGCACCCAGGAGGGATGGCGGGTTCTAGCCCTGGCCCGCCACCCCAGCAGAGCTGCACAACAAGCCAGATGACCCACCCCCACTCCATCGGGCTGCCATTTTCCACATCCGGACTTCCCTCTCGTCAGAACTCCACCCAGCGACAGCCTATCACAGCCCATCTTGCACGGCCCCAAGCAGCCGTGCGGTTCATCTATAAATGCTATATTTAGAGGTGACTACAAGGATATGCCACCTGCATGGCAAGCCTGGCAAGCTGCCCTGTTTTATTTGATATGCCAAATACCAGTAACAATTATATTAGTTCATTCCCATGAGCTAATATAATGGTTTGAGGCTCTTTATGTTCCTGGAACAAGCGGATGCCTTTGGGTTCTACTAGCATGAGACAGGTCATATGGAGATATTACTGGTGCCCGCTCTAGCAAATAGATGACCAACAGGAGGATAGTGATAGTGATAGTGAATATTTCTTTGATTGTTTCCTTATTTGTTACTAGAGATAATACTTCAACTACTAGCCTTTTTACTTTTACCATATCCACCTCAAATTAGAAACACTTCATCCTAACCACGTGACTGCTATTGGTGGAAACTGATTTCCTTCCTTCCTTCCTTCCTTCCTTCCTTCCTTCCTTCCTTCCTTCCTTCCTTCCTTCCTTCCTTCCTTCCTTCCTTCCTTCCTTCCTTCCTTCCTTCCTTCCTTCCTTCCTTCCTTCCTTCCTTCCTTCCTTCCTTCCTTCCTTCCTTCCTTTCTTCCTTCCTTCCTTCCTTCCTTCCTTCCTTCCTTCCTTCCTTCCTTTCTTTCTTTCTTTCTTTCTTTCTTTCTTTCTTTCTTTCTTTCTTTCTTTCTTTCTTTCTTTCTTTCTTTCTTTTTCTTTCTTTCTTTCTTTCTTTCTTTCTTTTCTTTCTTTCTTTCTTTCTTTCTTTCTTTCTTTCTTTCTTTCTTTCTTTCTTTCTTTCTTTCTTTCTTTCTTTCTTTCTTTCTTTCTTTCTTTCTTTCTTTTTTTTTGCTTTTTGGATCACACCTGGCAACACTCAGGGGTTACTCCTGGCTCTTCGCTCAGGAATTACTCCTGGTAGTGCTCAGGGGACCATATGGGATGCCGGGGATCGAACCTGGGTCGGTGTGTGCAAGGCAAACGCCCTACCCGCTGGGCTATCGCTCAGGCCCCGGCTCTTTTCATGACAGCTTTATTGAGATACATGTCTTACAACTTACTCATTTAGACTATTAAAGTTCACATTTAAAGTATTAATTATTAAAGTTCAATATATCAATAGATATATGGTATTTTTGCTTATTTATTCAATTATTGATGGATATCTGTGT
Organism: Cryptotis parvus; assembly: GCA_021461705.1. NCBI lineage: Eukaryota > Metazoa > Chordata > Mammalia > Eulipotyphla > Soricidae > Cryptotis > Cryptotis parvus. Next base: position 48,550 of record JAJIBD010002747.1, read on the forward strand.
TGTTTTTCTTTTGGAGCTAGTTTTTAGCAACACTACCATGAGTATTTGTGTCCAAATTTGTTATATAGATGTTCTCTTTGATTTCTCTGGAGACCCTAGGGTAAAAGTTGTAAATCTGTATTTAACCATTTGTAGAACTACCAAACATTTTGCCAATGTGGCTGCACTGCTTTTTACATTTTCAACACTGTGTGATTTATTTACATCTAAATCAACACTACTTATTACCTTTGTAAGATATATACATATATTTATACATATCTCACAAAGGTATTAAGTAGGGAGCTCTACTTATTACCTTTGTGAGATATGCATATATCTCACAAAGATATATACATATACACAAATGTATATGTAAGTGTATATATACATTTGTGTATATGTATTTATCTTTATGTATATATATCACAAAGATATATACATATACATTTGTGAGATATGCATATATCTCACAAAGGTAATAAGTAGGGGTTACTCCTAGTTATGTGTTTGGTGGTTGGGGACTGCTTCCCATAATTCTTGGGAAACCACTTGGTTCAGGGATTGAACTGGGGTTGGCCAAGTGCAAGGCAATGTGATATGTACTTAACCCCTATCTTGAAACCTTCATTTAAAAATGTAGCTATTCTAGTTGGTGTAAAAACGTATCTCATGATTTTGATATGCATTTTCCTAAATTGAGCATCTTTTCTTGTAATTATTGGTCACTATATATTTTATTTGAAGAATCATCTATTCAAGTCATCTACTAATTTCTAGTTGGGTGGTTTTTCTTTAATAGTGAGTCATAATCACTCTTCTTAAGTCCAAGACATAAGGGTGGTGCTTTCACCCTATGTTCATGGTTTTCATGTACTCTTTCTCAAATGAACTAGAATTATACTTACCATTATTTATAATAACCCTCCCCATCTATTATCCTACATTATTTTTCCATAGCACTTCAATAATTATTCTTTTCCTGACTTCTGGTTTGGATTACACATGAATATATTTTCTGTATTGCTGCTTCACTATCACCTATCTTATAGACATGAGTAACTGTTATTGCAATGAAATAGCTGGTCCTTCAAGTTAGAGAGCTCAATTTCCAATGCTTCTCTTGACTCTTTTTGTGAACCTGGGTGAGTACTTCTTCGTGTTTTTTAAATTATTTTGGAAGGATTCACTGGTGGGGTGCGCACTCAAAAGTTCTCAGGACTTTATCCACTCCTGGGGATCATATTCAGTGCAAGAAACCAAACCCTGGTCAACCACATGCAAAAGCAAGTATTCTAACCCCTTACACTACCTCTCTGGCCCCAACTTCTCTTGTGTTTTAATCTTCATTTTAAAAATGGTAATTATTAATAATAGTGAAAAATATTGTTGTATTTTATGAATTTATAACACATATAAAGCATTTAAGAGTATCCTATGCAGGGCTTGAGATAGTAAAGCACGTCGGACCCTTGCCTTATGTGGGACTGACCCAGATTCAATCTTTGGAACCCCTGATTGCTTCCAGGAGTGAATTATGAATGAAGAGTCACAAGCAAAACCCTGAGTACCACCATGTGTGCCCAAAATCAAATAAGAAAGCAAACAAATAAACAACAATAAAACAGTATCCTAGACAAAGAAATAATGGAATAAAAAATAAAATATTTTTTGGATGAATGCTTAATTCATTTTCCTAGTAACTGTATTTTATCTTTAAAACAATTATTTGATTAAATATCCAAAAAGTTTAAGAATTTATGTGGCCAGAGCAACAGCAGAATGGATACAGTATTTATCTTTCATGGGGAAACTGAGGTTCAATACCCAGCATCTCACATGGTCCCCAAGCACCACCAAGAGTGATCCGTAAGCACAGAGCCAAGAGTAAGTCCTAATTACTGCTGGTTGTGACCGCTAAAATATAAAAATTAAAATTACCAAATTTTATCAATATGAGTATTTTCCGAAGACTACACAGATAATACCTACCCATGAGATTTTCATGAGGGCTGATCTACTTTAAGGTCATGGAATTTTACAGAATTTCTACTGTGTGCCTTTTCTGTTGTATGCCATATTTTATGTAATCTTCACAGCTGAAAAATATGAGATTTGGCTTGTTAGATACTATCCTTAAAGTGTAAATCTATCTGAAATCAGAGGAAGACTTTAGTCTGGTTAGATAGGAAATGAAACACCAAACTATTTTAAATGTTTTGCCTTTCCTGTCAAAACAAGTGTTGTAGTCCCCAACATCATGAATCTACCAGTTTTTTTTTTTACCATATTTCACATTCTTCAGGAGACAGGCTTGTCTACACCCAGGGCTCTGCCCTGTGGGTCCTGAATGGTTGATTGTCTCATATAGAAAAAGACTGGGCCCCTGGGGTGAACCCAGAGCCATGGCAGAGCCTGGCAAGCTACCCGGGCTGTATCTGAAACAGTAACAATAATGGACATTATTGTCATCAATAATTGGCATCAAAAACAGTAACAATAATGGACCTCATTCACCATGAATGGAGACATTACTGGCGCCTGCTTGAGCAAATCAATAAACAATGGGAAGACAAGTGAAACAAATGATTCACATTCTTCATTATCTTAGCACTTATTATTTCTTAAACATTTTCCTAGTATGTTGCTAATATAAATTCAGAACAAATGTATGCAATACTTGAACGACCAATTTATTATTATAGGGTTTTCTGTGATATAGTCAGTGAAACAAACATAGTGGTATATAGGTATGCAATTATCTAGCTTTGGATGATATTTTAGCATATTTTATAAAACAGATAAAACAGTCGCCCCATGTTTCATTTAAATTCTCTTATGAGAGTGTATGCTGAGTTTGCACAACTGAATTTGGGATAATGATATCGACCTCCTTAGGCTGTTTTAAGATTTGAATAAAACAATGCAATATAAAATCCCTAGTTCCAGTATATGAGTGATAGTAAATATTACTACAACTACTGCTGAACTCCTCATTTGATTTTGGTTTACCTTTTGTTTCCCTTTGGAACACTTAAAGTATCATCTACTACTTTATATTCCCCTAAAATCCATTTGAAATCAGTATGTCCCTGAGTACCATTATTTTTAGTTCATTGGAAATTAATGTTTATCTATTTTAGTCTTATTTTATGTAATTTTAAGAATGACATAGTTTAATTTATTTTTACATTGATAATATTCCAGTCACTCTTCTGATTTTGAGTTATGATTAAACTGACTGTAACAACCGTTACGTTTTCATCTTATCCCCATTTTGTGTTAAAATTGATTAAGCTATGTTTTAAAGTTCTAGTAGTCTTAGATGCTTTTTTGTTCATTTAATTTGTAAAGTATTTCAAATTTACAAGTAAACTATCCATAGATTATTGCTTTTTGCCTAGTTATTTTTCAGATATGGTATCTATGATAGGATAATATGACTTGCACTTTATGTACCTAGTCTTACTGTTCTAAACATTTTGGCTATGCCATTATAATGTCTTGAAAAAATTCTAGAATTGTTTTCAAGCTTTATGCCTAAATATTTTGTGAAAGGAGAGATAGAGAGAGAGAAAGAGAAAGAAAGAGAGAAAGAGAAAAGAAAAGTGCCTGCTATAGAGACAGACTGGGTGGGTGGGAGGGAATCTGGGTACATTGGTGTTGGGAAGGGTGCACTGGTGGTGGGATGGGTGCTGGAATACTGTATGACTGAAATCCAATGAGCTTTGGAATTGTATATCTCATGGTTATATAATAAAATTAAAGATAATAAAAATTTTGTGTACTGTTTTCCCGAATTTTGTATCACAGAGCAGGAGCTTCCCCATAATTGTTAATCATTCTTTAGTCAAGAGTCATCCATTTAAGTTACCAAAACACTATCACTGAGTACATTACCTATGAAAGGAGAGCAGATCATCCTAGGTCATCAACTCTATCATTGAGTAAATTACCTATGAGAAGACAGAAGATAGGAGACCATGTTAAGCCACCAACACTATTGCTGAATACATTACCTCTGAGAGGACAGCAGAGAGGAGACCATCATTGCCTGGCAGAAGCACCCAATCTACAGTATATGATGAGCATGTCTTCGGTGACTCTTTACAGTAGACAAGATGCCATGAAGTAGACATAACTTTCTGTGGAAACATAGACTCAAACTCATTAGGATTATGCAGTTGTAATTTATTTGTTTGAAGGGGAAATGTATTTTGCTGTTCTTTTGGGTTGTGAGCCACACCAGAATGTGCTCAGGTTTTACTCCAGGCTCTGTACTGAAGAATCACTTCTGGCAATATTCATGGAATCATATGTACTGCCAAGCATTAAACCAGCATTGGCCAAGTACAAGGGAAAGCCCTACCAGCCCTGGAATAAGTCTTTGTTATCAGATAACTAGGGGAAGTATACAAGTTGTGTGGCACAAAGAAAGTTGCAAGTTAGGTTTGAGTTGTGGTTTTTTTGTATATAATTATTTAGTTATTTATTTATTTTAGGGTTTAGACTACATCTGACTATACTTGGGGCTTACTCCTGGCTCTGTGTTCAGAGATCTCTTCTGATAGTGTTCAAGAGACCCTATGTAGTTCTAGAATTGAAACTGGATAGGGCACCTACAAGGTAATTTGGTAGAACACTTATATTATAGTACAAATTGAAAGTACCAGTTGTGCCATCCCTCTAACCCCAGATTATTCTGAAGCTAAATTCTCTTTTCATGAGTATTCCCCTTTTTCATTTTGAAAACAGGTAAAAATAATGTCTTTGGAAGCAAGGATGCTATAATTTCCTATGCACTGTCTTCTTGCACTTTCATTTTTAGAAGATTTTAATATAATAAAAACTACATACTCTATTCACTTGATCACTTGAATCCCATTATTAATCGATTTACTCGGCGGGCGCCAGTAACATTTCCATTGGACCATATCATGTGCCAATGTAACCCAATGGCATCTGGTTGATTCAGGAATATGAAGAGCCTCAAACCGTTCCTTCAGGGTCTTTACAAGGAAGTCTGACCATCTTGTAGGTGGGCGGCCACGTGATCTTTTGACATCCCGTGGGATCCAGTCGGTAATGGCTCTAGTCCAGCGGTCGTCTCCAAATCGCATTACATGTCCAGCCCATCTGATTTTCGATGCCTTGGCAAACGAGACAGCGTCCCTGATTCTGGAATAGCGACGGAGGTCAGAACTCCGGATTCCTTCTCTCACTTGAGAGGCGTGATATTCCAAGCATAGCTCTTTCGATTCCTCTCTGGGAGAACCGAATAGCATTCTCATCCTGCTTTTGTAGGGCCCAGGTCTCTGAGGCATATGTTAATGCAGGGAGAAGGGTGGAGTCAAAGAGATGTGCCCAGAGCCAAAGGTTCTTTGTCCTTTTAGCTATTTCTTCGATGCTTTTTGAAGGCATTCCATGCCGCTCTCTTCCTCCTGCACAGCTCAGGTTTTAGGTCGTTCATCATGTTGATTTCTCGACCTAGGTACACATAACTGCTGCATTCAGAGATGTTTGTTCCATTGAGAGTGAATGGGGCCTCAGGAACTAGTTCATTCTTCAGGAACATTGTTTTCTTTAGATTCAGCTGTAGACCTATCTTTCCACATTCTCGGTCAAAGTCAGCCAGCATTTGTGCCGCTTGGCTAATGTTTGGTGTTATTAGAACGATGTCATCAGCCATAGCGGAGGTGGTGTAGTTGCCCACCATCTATCTTCACTCCCATTCCTTCCCATTCTAATTGTCGCATGATGTTCTCGAGGGTGGCACTGAAGAGTTTTGGTGAAATGGTATCACCCTGTCGAACCCCTCTTTTCACATTAATGATCACTTCTTTGTAGAATGGTGCGATCCTGGTGGTGAATCCTTAATACAGCTCATGAAGGATCTTGATGTATTGGGTTTGAACACCCTGTTTGGCTAGGGCTTCGATGACTTCTTCAGTCTCCACAGAATCAAAGGCTTTCTGTTAATCAATGAACGTGAGACAGAGCGGCATCTTGTACTCCCTACAAACCTCGATGAGCTTGGTTACTGTGTGGATATGGTCGATTGTGCTGAATCCTTTCCGGAAGCCTGCTTGCTGGCATGGTTGTCCTTCATCTAGTGTTCTGCTAATACTGTTCAGGATGACTCGTGTAAACAGCTTGTAGATGACCGGACAACAGGCAGATGGGGCGATAGTTGCCGATGTCGTGAATATCTCCCTTCTTGAACAGTAGAACTATCCTGCTGGTTTTCCATTGGGAGGGCACCTTGCATTCGGACAGGTAGCGTGTGAAAGAGCCGAGCTAGTGTATTGATGAGTACTGATGGCAGATTCTTCAGGTGTTCGGGTCTGACTTTGTCTGGGCCTGGTGTTGTTCCCTTCTTTACCGACGAGATGGCATGTCGGATTTCAGAAGGGAGAACGTTGGGAATGACATATCCATCCTGTGGAATTTGGTATGTGGGCAGGTGGATGTGGCTATCAAAGAGATTTGAGTAGAAGTCCTGGATAATCTTCTCCATTGCCTTTCTGGAAGATGTGATAGATCCATCAGGGCGTCGGAGGGCAGTCATCTTGGTCTTATAGTTGGCGAAGGACAGGTGGGCAGTGCGAATGCTTTTCCCGGCTTCTGCTGCATCTTCCAGTATTTCTGCTCTTCTGTCTTTGAGGTCTTTTTTTATCGCTTCTCTGCACCGTTTAGCAAGCTTGGATACTCTATTAGCTTACATACTCTACTATCTTACAGAAATCTAATATCAGATTTTCTCAGAAATATGCTATAGATAATAAAACACTGTGATATAAAAGGGAAACCATTGACCAATGAAAATAAAAAAAAACAATGAAGCGCAATTGGCTAAATAGAGGACCAAATGCCTGATGCAAACTCTACAAGCCTCTTATTAATCATACCAAACAGCAATGAGGCCGGATGTTCAAATGACCACTTACTTAGTCTTTGATTCACTGCAGCTCTTAGAACCTTCAAGAAAAGAAATTAGTTGGGGTCTTAATGTTTACATGCATGTCATCGCATGATAACAATGTGTATTTCCAATAAAATCTTATGGTCATAAGCTCTTTACTCAAATTCTATATCCAATTATTTGTAGTTTAAGAAGATTGCTCTTCTCATTGCTTCAGATTATTATCACAGTTTACTAAGAAATAAATAGTGTCCATATATTCTAACAATTCATTTGATTGCCTCTGATTCATATAGCAGAACTGTCTGTATTACCAAAGTGGTACATACCATCCGCTCATCTTCTTTGTGTAGGACACAACACTTTATATGAATAGTTTCCCCTTATTCTTTAGAATAATAGTCTTAATGAAGATATGAGAAAATAAACTAATGAGTTCAATCAATAAAATTTTGGTTACACTGGAATTAATCAAATTCTTTCTTCATGACATTGTCGTCTTGCATTTATGTAAGATTGCTAATTTTAAAAAGAACATTAAATAAATACCAGTGGGATAAAAAATAGGAAGTGGAAAGAGTTCATAAGAATATTAATTTCTTCATATTTGTTCTTGTATGCTGTCTGGCATTTTTTTCACATTGAGTCATATTCTCCCAGATTCACTAGTATATGATTTTATAAATTCAAGCTGCAGAATCCTTGTAGATTTCCTGGTGCAAGCACCTGACTTTGCTTAGTGAACAATTTGGTGTTTGAAGAACTCACTTTAGTAAAACACACTCAGTGATAAGTAATAATAGTAATAAGTTCTATTACTTATTTTGATACCAACTGGCTACACTATCTTCTTTCTAAAGTAATTTTTATGAAGTATTGCAAAATACTCTCTAAGAATTTTTAACATTGTGATATTTATACAAAGCAGTGAAAATTTATCTTTGGTACCAAGCTATAGAAGTTGCTTTTCTATCCTTTAAGGAGTTTTCTGAATAATGTTTTCTTCATAATAGCATTAATTGAAAAAGAACACTTCAAATATCAATGTATGAGGGGAATTTTTGTACCATTCAGAAAATAAGAAGGAATTTTAAAGTTGGTAAAATATTGCCTATCTTAAGAAAATTGTCATCATAGCTTGATGTTGAAAAATGTTTTTTGTTATATAATTTTAATTAATTCATTCCCATATTTTATTTGCTCTTGCCAAGTTTAAATATTGTGCTATCTTAGATTTGTAATTTGTGAGCTTACATTTGAAAATGGCACCTGTAATGAAGAAGTACATAATTACTGTTTCTTTTTTGGCATGAATGGTTTCATCTGCAGGGATGATCAAGTTCAATAAGCTATAAAGTGGTTCTCAGAATGTACTTCAGTGATGGGCCAGAACATCCACTTTTTTTAATCTGTGCTTTTCCATCATAAAGTATTTTTTTAAAAAGAACAGAACAAAAAAATAGCTCTAGAATAAAGTGGTGTCCATGGGATCAACAGAATTCCATGTAGAGAGTATTTAGCTTTTGGAAAATAAATATTTTCATTGTATTTAATAGTGACTATCATACATAAGACCATAGCACTAAATGTATGGACCCAAAGCATCAGTACATGCATACTAAGGGAACTTATTAGCAATGTACTTTTATAGGCCCCACTCCAGACTGCTGAATCAGTAGCTTGTGATTCACAAGCTCTCCAGGGGATTTTGACACTACTTAATGTTTGAGAACTACTTCTCTGATATATTATAAGTGTAGTCCATGGAACAGAGCAGCATATGGAACCTGCTTGGAAGAGCAGGGCCACACTGTGGCAGAGCAAGAAATCCATATAATTCTGATGAATATTATAGAAGAAATATCTGGAGTAGAACATTCACTGGTAGGAAGTTTGTTTTATTCAAAGTCATCTGGAGGTTGTCGAGTGAAATTCAAGGAATATATTCTTGTTTGTATATTGCACTTCATTTACTCTAGAATAAAAACTGGAAAGGTATGTGTAAACAACTCCTTAGCTGCAAAAATAAAAATGTGTGCATATGCCCTTATTAGAAAATGGACAGCAGGAAAATACAGCCATTATTTGGGTAACAGAGCTGGTACCGGATGATAAATAATATATGCATTTCACAATGATCTAGCGAAGAACCATTTTCCAGTATACAGTTTCTTTTCAACCCAGAGATTCACTTTTCATATACAAATAATTATAACATATAACTTTGTCCTTTTAAGTCTGTCTGTTTTGTTTGTGGATCACAACTTGCTGTGTTTAGGGCTTACTCCCTGGCTCAGGGATCCCTCCTGGTGAGATTCTGGGAATCAAACTGGTGTCAGCAATGTGCGAAGGTAGTGCCCTACCCACTGTACTATCTTTTCAGCCCCTTGCTTGTCTTTAAAAAAACCCAGATTATTTTTTACCTTTGAATTTAAGTTGTTACAGTTAAAAACTCTATCACAAGTAGACAAAGCTACACATCTTCAGGTTTCTGTCTCATTCCAATTGGGTAACTACAAGTGTGATGCTATAGATTCAGTAAGACAACGCTTTCTGTGGACATGATAAAGTTGGACTCTTTCCAAATATTTGGCATATTATATCTACTGATACTGAATTCCGTAACCAGGGAGGAAGAGAGAACTTGACTAAGTCAAATCTTACTTACAAAAATAATTTTTAGCATGGGAACACATGGAAACGAAAGGATTTTAAAAATCCTTTTGAAATCTTTGCACAACAAACACCCCCATATGTAAATAGGACTGTCACTTGGTGTTTGTCCACAGCGAGAGCTCCAGATGAACCAGTGTAGTGTGCGCTGACAGGAACAGCTGACTCATTAGCAGAGAGCAGTGAAAGGTAATTAACCCTGGGAAAAGTACAGCTGCCGTGCGGGCTGTTCCTTTCTGTAGGATCTGATTAGAAATTAGTGTTAAACCACTGATTCTTTTTTTTTAAAAGACACTCATTGATAATTCACTTCCACTCTCAGGTGTGTTCCTAGAAAAGGTTCACAAATGTACTTATACAAAAAAAGGGCACAAATCTAAAAAAGAATTTTCTGATAACAGTAGGCACATGTTATTTTTTTGTTAGGGTTAGTTCTTTTAAATGAATGATATGTTTTAATACGGAGGTTGGCTGTACCTCAACCTATATTATAATACTACATAAATGCTCGGAAGGTTTTGTTTATATAACTAATAAACTATAAATAACTGATAGTTGCCATTTAATTTTTTTTCTTTTTTTCTTTCCATTTTTCCTCTGACAAACCTCTCATCAGTAGTAATGGAAAGTGTCCAGTTCAAACCCAATGGATATTAGGAAAGGTAAGTGAAGACTTTAAAAAAAATAAACCATCCCATCCAACAAAAGAGTGAATGCTAACTTTTGAGTGTATTTAAATGTTTGAGAAGTTCAAGAACATACCTTACCAAAGATGTTTGATTTTGGGGGCCAGAGTGATAGCACAGCAGGTAGGGCGTTTGCCTTGCACGTGGCCGAACAGGGTTCAATCCCCAGCATCCCATATGGTCTCCTGAGTACTTCCAGTAGTATTTCCTGAGCAAAAATCCAGGGGTAACCCCTGAGTATTGCCAGGTGTGATGCTGAAAGCAAAAAAAAAAAAATGATGTTTGATTTTGTTAAAGTTTGTATTCATCATGTGTTGCAGGACACCTAAAAGCCTAGGCCTCTGCGTCTGCCCTGGATTGCTTCCTGCAGATCACTTCATAGATAGGGGGGTAGTCTGAATGTGGCAGTCTTATCTGACCATGTATTCTGTACTGGCTGGTATAAATATTCTCTCATGCTACCACAATCATCGTGAGACTAACTAGATCTTACCAGCATATTTGCCTGGCCACATTGGATCCCTAAGTAATTAGACCAGAGAGAAATGCTGTTTGCCTCCAAGCAAGCAAGCATGGCTCCGTGATAACTCAAAGGCAACTAAAATACAAAACTACCGTGAAGTAAAAGAGACTTGTGAAGGCTTGGAGAAATATTTAACTGGCATTAGTATTAGTCTTTTGTACAGAGACATGCCATCTCAGAACCCCCTTCTCTACCCTATAAAGGCAATTCCAGGCAAATCTTAGCTCAAGACATTAGCATATAAAAGGGCCTAGGTGAAGTGCTGGAAGAGATTACCTGAGGGCATTTGTCCCTCCCTGCTTTCCATAACAGTGGGAGGGAGGTCTGAGTTGCAGGGGTATAATACTAGCCTGCTTCCTCTCTCCAGCGCTTCTTTTGGGCTCTCTGTGAGCTCGCATCCTTCTTGGGAGTTTTGTCTTTGTCTCCTCTCTACAGGGCCTTTACACGTGGTGGCCGCCATCTTGGCCTACACGTGGATGGGGTTCTAGCCGGAAATCCTAAGTACCTGGCTTTTCCTTTTGCTGATTTGTATGCCTGAACCTGTGATAAGTAAACCCTTTTAAAACTGCATCAGATTCCTGAGTTTTCATCCATTCCTCGCCGGCTTTGGAGGTAGAAGGGAACTCGCTTCCCGGCACTGTTGGGGACCCCGGCGGAGGTCCCCGACATCTGGCATCCCCTGGGTGGGCACGAAGCAATCATGGTACTTTCTATTATATTCACATATTCCATATATTTGATCATTTCAACTTATGACATGTATCCTGTGAGAAGCAGTAATACTATAAAAGTCAGAATTCTTATTATGTAGTTGATCATAATTATTATTATATATCTATATATGTTATACTTAAAGAATGTTTTATATTGGATAATATTCCCCTTTGGGCAGCTGTATTAATGCCTGAAGCCTATAAATATATTTATAGGTTTATATGGCAAATCTTATATGGCACAAGATGTGATTAAATTAAGAATATGGAGATGGAGAAATTATCCTGGATTTTCCAATGACTCACTGATCCTTCAGATAAAGGTAAAAAAAATCAAAAAGATGGGATCTGAGCAAAATTAAACTTTTGAAGTTTTAAAGATGGAAGAATGATTTAATGAAGGTAATAGTAGCTTCAACGATACAGAAAATCTCTTAACTTGAACCATGTGAATGCAAAGATCTTCATCCTTTAATAGGAAGGAGCTGGAGTCTGCCAATAGTTTAGATGAACAAGGAAACAAATTCTTCCAGGAACTTGCAAAACAAGGAACACAGACCAACTTAATATTAACCTGTTGGCTCATACTAGACTATGATGGCAGATCTATAAAATAACATGAAGTTTCAAGTCAGTAGATTCATGGAAATTTATTACAGCATGAATTAAAAAAAACAATTCAAATGAACAGCTAACCAATGGGGGCTATATTTTAAATCGGGCAACAAAAAACACAATTGATAATTCTGTATATTTAAATGAAAATGAAAAACATTATTTGGGTTCCACGCTAGTTCCAGGAACTGAACTGTTCATCTTGTGAATCCTAGTATTTGTTATCACCAACTCTGAGATTTCCTTCTTGTTGCTTTAAATTTTTTACTCTGATTGAATTATCACTGTTTGCATTACACAGTTCCAAAGGTAGCTTCCTACCAGATAGATAGATAGATAGATAGATAGATAGATAGATAGATAGATAGATAGATAGATGATAAAATGCAATTGTCACTAATCCTTCCATTAAATTTCCAGTGTCATCACATCATCAAAAAGATCCTTTTCATTCACAGCCCTTCTAGTAACCATCAAATTTTCCCCTGAAACACTCTGATTTCTATCTTTTCCTTTCACCACCACTTCCCACCAAAAAAAACTCCATATGACATTTTTAATATAATGCCTGTATCAATGAAAGTAGAAATAGATACACACTTTCCTTGGTCCACTGGTAAATTTATGTTTCATTGTGTATGAGTAAGAGGAACCTGGATAGAATGGAAAATCCTGGGCCAGAGAATTAGCACAGTGGGTAGGTACTTTGCACATTGCTGACTGAGGTTTGAACCCACCAAAAGTGATCCCTGAGCTCAGAGACAAAGAAAGGCAAAGAAAGTTCTTGCTTCATAGAGAAAACTAGTATGGCCATTCCAGTCAGTTACTCAAGTTTAAAAGCAGTACCTAATTCTAGCTATTGATATCCATATATACACCAGGCAGGGTAGAGTGTTCAATTTGCTCCCTTTCTTCATGCATAAATTGATGGTACATCAGTATGTCTAAGAAATAGCATTTGTGGAAGTACCCACAAAAGTGGCAATCACTTGGTTAGAGTTCTGTATAGGTGAGTTATACTTCACTGCCATTCTACCTTTTTTAGATTGATTGCTAGTCTTTTTCTGATAGAAGTATTTTATCTCTAATAAAAACATAATCTGTTTGGAGTATGGATATACAGTTGTTTAAGGTAATATATAAATGACATTTTATAAAATATGAGTAAATATATATGGCACACAATATGTTGTAATATAAAAACTGTAGTATGTAAATATACAAAAAATGTATGAGGAACACTTTAAATGAGTTAGAGATTTTCCTAGATCATATTCTCACCAAATTTCAAAAACAAAATTGCTTCCATTTGATCTTTTAACCTTTATTCCCTCAAAGACCATTTAAATCATAAACTGTAATCTTTTGCATAAAAATGACACAAATGTATACCTTGGAGGAGATCTGAGATAAATCATTTATACATCATACTTGCTCTTCTTTACCATTTGGAATCTATGTTGTCAACATAATGAAGACAAAATTATAAGTTCTCCTTAGGTGGAATAGTAGTCAAATAGAAAAAAAAATCTGTAGCTAGAGTCCCAGGTGTTGTAACTGAGACGTTTTTTATTGAGATATAATTAATAAAATTATCTCAGGAGTGTCTGAAGAGCCTTGTATTTTACTTAATTTCAACAACAGTGTGAATGATAATATAATATTATGTTGCACTGGAAGCTCAACAAGACACAGACCTCACTTCCATGAGCTTGTATGGCACGGAGAAAATGGAATAGAAATGAATGAGCACAATAGCAAACATATCTAACAACCAAAATGAAGGTGCCATGAAAAAACTCCACTGAGCTTTTGTCACCTGAACCAAAGCACAAATGACAAATCTCATTTCAGTGGACAGATTTTGCAGTTCTGATACTGAAGGATAAAGATCCTTTGAAAGTTATAAATTAAACCAGCACATTTAATTTCAATTTATTTTAACTATTTGATTTTATCCATACAGTCTCCTTTGGCACTTATATTAAAATGAGACTTTAATATATTGTTTAACCAAACCAAGGACAATTTCGAGCATTTGGAGTCTTTCCAGTGGTCTCTAGGAGCATTCATTTATTTCTGCCAAAGTCCTCTGATCTCTCTAGGGATGAATTCTTCAGGAACCACTGTTTTCTGGAAGATTTTCCAGTATGATCTAAGCCTGAACTCCTTCTGCCTCGTTCTATTATTAGTTGTTCCACTTCATTTGGGAATCCTCAATTTGCTGAATTGTGGTTGTGAAGACAAGATATTCCTTTTTATCTTTTTGTGCTCACTGTCTAACATGGAGCAGTTCATCAACAAGTGTTCAAAAAATATGTATTAAAACAATAACAAGTAAACAATAGAACAAAAATGCTTATTTTGAAAGTACCCATAGTAAATAAAATACTGTGATAGAGTGAAATCCAAGGTTCATTCTACAAAAATGTCAGTGCCCGAGTACAAAAATTACTTTTTTTTGGGAGGGGTCACACCGGCAATGCTCAGGGGTTTCTTCTGGCTCTGCACTCAGGAATTACTCCTGGCTGTGCTCAGTGGACCATATGGGATGTTGGGGGATCGAACCTGGGCTGGCATGGGCCAGCTGCATGTGAGGTAAACACCCTACCCGCTGGACTATCACTAGGCCCCCCAGTACAAAAATTGAATTATGTAATTTTCTTCCCTAATACATTCTATTAATTCATTCCATTTTCATAGAAGATAAATATGAACGACTATATTTTTATCATAGCTCAAATTTAGATAACATGAAGTTGTTATTTAAAAATTTTTTTTGCCTTTTTGGGGTCACCCCAGAAAAGCCCAGTGATTACTCCTGACTCTACACTCAGGAATCGCTCATGTCGGTGCTCAGGGGACCAAATGGGATACCAAGGCTTGAACCCCGGTTGGCCACGTGTAAGGCAAATGCCCACCGGCTATGCTATTGCTTCGCCCTCAAGAAGATTTTAATGAAAAATAAAACAGCAAACTTGTTGAAATTCTTTAAGACTATTAGAATGGACAAGGAAAATAGAAAATGTCTAATGATCTTGTACAACAGTCTATAGAAGAAAACTTAGAGAAAAATTCACTTTCATTAAAAATCTAATTTAATCAGTAAGTGCTCTTTGAACTTTATTAAAATGTTTTGACATTATAATGTTGTTCAGTATATATTTACTCAAAATAAACACATTTAGTTACAGCATAAACCTTCAAGTTAAGTGGTTAGTTTAATAAAACAGTTTCCATAGTTACTACAGGAAAGCTTGGGATAACTTTATTGCTTTGCAGTCAGAAGAGGTTTTAGAGAAAAAATTAAGCAGACAAACCCAAGCATGTTCATGTGTAAAACTTCACATACTTATTGACTTTTTAAAACTCTTCATACAGAAGATTAAAGTTTCCTCCACTTAAATGTATAGCAAATGTATTAAAACTACATGAAAATTCCCTTTCTCTGAAAATTCAAACTAGATTCTTAGTCAAAGGGAATGCAGGTTTAATAAAATGTCTCTTTGAGATGCTATTTTGGCACATGGGACTTTTGTTAATTAACCAGTTTTAAATAAGTAGTTTAAAACATCATGCAATGCTGTGCTTTCCACTCAGGCAATATTAGATCTAACACTATGATTCCTGACCAACATTTTGTTGATAGATCTGATGGGAGGAAAATGGACATCAATATGAATTGACTTCAACAGAGATGCGTCATGTTCTAGTTCCACTTGTTTCTCACTTCAGCCCTGAATGTGCTCTCTGAGTATTCGTGGAGGTCACTGGCAGCATTGTCCTGTGCTGTGTCTAACCCAAGGAGTCCTTCATAGTTGACTATTGAGAAACAAAATGATGGGATTTCTAATATCTCACCTTCAGCACATGAGTCTTTAAAGCCCTGTGATTAACAGGACTTTTAGAAAGTTTCTGTGTAGTTACAAGGACAGTCTCAATCTTCTGTCATTTTTTTGCATTAGCTATGATTATGCTTTTACCACAAAAAATGCATTTGTTTTAAAGGTAACAATACAGACTAGGAGAATAGCTTATGTTTCATCTATATTTATCAGCACTCACTGTACATTTGTGTCTTCATTACCAGGAAATATTAAGGGACATTGTGCCATCTATTCCTGTTTACAGTTTATTATGCAGAGATAGGAAACACTTAGCATGTAAAATGAATGTAGAAATTATTCCTGGATAGAAACACGGACATTTCCCACTCGTTGGCTCTTTCTCCTCCATCACCGGATCAGAGTGTAATTGTCAGTAATCAGGCCTGCTTGCTGCTGATAAAACCACTCTGAATGCTAGCAGCCTTCTTTGTGTGATGACTCAATTATTCCAGAAGTGCCTCATCAAATCTGCCCCATCAGCTGGGCTAATAAATAAGGAGAAGAAACTGGCCCCCAAAGCAAATTATAAATCCATTTGCATTAACCATTTCGCTGGTCCATGATCTAGGCAGAAATAAGCATGGCAGATTGTGTTAAGCTTATTTGAATATGTTTATAATGTTTACAGCATGCAACTTTTTCCCCCATGAGGTGTTGGAATTATCAGTCATGAATGGTATCTAAATGCAGTTATGTCAATTGTGGCAAGGTTTTATAGTATCTTGAAGGCTATTTTGTTACTTAAATCAGGTGAAAGTTAAATCCTCTTTCAGGGTGAAATAAGGGCATTGAAAGTTACTGGCATCACCTCAGAGTGTAAGAAGAGAACCATGTCTTGTGTTTATAGGTAGGTGCTGGGAAGTCAAATACAATAATGTTAGTACAATTATCTTGATCATAGTACAAAAAACAAAAAGTTATATTGATGCTTCATTTGGCTTCATCAGTTTATAAAGCAAAAATTGAGTGTTTAGGAGATTAGAGTTGCTATAGAACTCCTTGTACTTAAAATTCTTTGAAAGATTTCATAAGGCAGAGATTTCTGAAAGCTAGTCAAACCAGGGAGATCAAATAAATCCATCAGTGAAAATTTTGTGTGCTGCTTGAAAAATATTATTTTTCTTTTAAAATAACAATGACATGAATCCTAATTTAAAAATATGAAGTTTTATTTGTAAGTTTAATTTAATTGACCACTCAGAAGCAAAAATTGACATAATAATCATGACATGAAATTTGACGACTAACATCAAAGAATTACTCTTTGGAACAATGTAATTATTTAAAATCTAAACCACCCTCCTCTGAAATAGCAGAAAACCTGATCTTTCCCCTATAAGTTTCATCTGTAAATGCTCGAGATGAGAGCCTTCTACTGATAGTATACCACCTACATGGCAGAGATACCCGTGCTTCATTTGTTATGCCAAATCTAGTAACATATGGACCTCATTTCCATGACCTGGAGAATGGTTTGAGGCACTTCCTGTCCCTGGAGCAAGCAGATGCCCTTGATTGCTACACTTGCTTGCGACAGGATGTCACTTGATCACTTGAATCACTTGAATCCCGTTATTCATCGATTTGCTCGAGTGGGCGCCAGTAACATTTCCATTGGATCCTATCAATTGCCAATGTAGCCCAATGGCATCTGGTTGATTCAGGAATATGAAGAGCCTCAAACCGTTCCTTCAGGGTCTTGAAAAAGGAAGTCTGACCAACCATCTTGTAGGTGGGCGGCCACGTGATCTTTTGACATCCCGTGGGATCCAGCCAGTAACGGCTCTTGTCCAGCGGTCGTCTCCAAATCGCATTACATGTCCAGCCCATCTGATTTTCGATGCCTTGGCAAACGAGACAGCGTCCCTGGTTCTGGAATAGCAATGGAGGTCAGAACTCCAGATTCCTTCTTTCACTTGAGTGAGGCTTGATATTCCAAGCATAGCTCTTTCAATTCCTCTCTGGGAGACCCGAATAGCATGCTCATCCTGCTTTCCTAAGGCCCAGGTCTCTGAGGCGTATGTTAATGCAGGGAGAAGGGTGGAGTTAAAGACATGTGCCTGGAGCCGCAGATTCTTTGTCCTTTTAGCTATTTCTTTGATGCTTTTGAAGGCATTCCATGCCGCCTCTCTTCCTCCTGCGAAGCTCAGGTTTTAGGTCGTTCATCATGTTGACTTCTCGACCTAGGTACACATAACTGCTGCATTCAGAGACGTTTGTTCCATTGAGAGTAAATGGGGCCTCAGGAACTAGTTCATTTTTCAGGAACATAGTTTTCTTCAGATTCAGCTGTAGACCTATTTTTCCACATTCTCGGTCAAAGTCAGCCAGCATTTGTGCTGCTTGGCTAATATTTGGTGTTTTTAGAACGATGTCATCAGTGAAGCGGAGGTGGTGTAGTTGCCGACCATCTATCTTCACTCCCAT
This sequence comes from Cryptotis parvus, assembly GCA_021461705.1. NCBI lineage: Eukaryota > Metazoa > Chordata > Mammalia > Eulipotyphla > Soricidae > Cryptotis > Cryptotis parvus. Next base: position 66,975 of record JAJIBD010002747.1, read on the forward strand.
TCCTTCCCATTCTAATTGTCGCATGATGTTCTTGAGGGTGGCGCCGAAGAGTTTTGGTGAAATGGTATCACCCTGTCGAACCCCTCTTTTGACATCAATGATCACTTCTTTGTAGAATAGTGAGATCCTGGTGGTGAATCCATAATACAGCTCACGAAAGATCTTGAACACCCTGTTTGCCTAGGGCTTCGATGACCGCTTCAGGTTATTGGTGCCCGCTTGAGCAAATCAATGAACAACGGGAAGACAGTGACAGTGATACCCTCCTTAGAAATAGGTGGTAGCACTGACCTTTTTTGCTAGGATTAGTACTTTTCATTAGAGTAATTCTCATTTTAATGGGTCTTTTTTAAAATAGACACATAGTGTAATCAGGAACTCAGTTATGAGTTGATAGTTATAAAAAAAGTTGTGATCAATAAATAGCATTTTTCTTTACCTAAAACAACTTCCATGGGGGAACCAGAGGAATAGTACAGGAATAAGATTGTCATGTTATCCCTATTTATATCCAACCCCAGTTCAAACCCCTGCCCCACATGTTCTCCTAAGCATCGCCAGGAGTCATTCCAGAGCACAAACGCAGCAATAAGCCCTGAATACACCAGGTGTAACCTAACTCCTATATTTGTTTGTTTGTTTGGGGATGGGTCCCCAAACAAACAAACAAATACATAAATACATAAATAAATAAATAACCTGTTAAATGAAACACAATATCTTTTTTATTTTTGTCTGTCAAAAAAAACATATCCCCTAATATCAACATGAATAAACAAATAGGATAAAGTCATCTGTGACAGACTTGTATAATTTATATGCAACAATTTCTAAATATGTAATTTACTATGATTATGGAATTCTGTAGTTCATTGATTAAAAATTCTAAAATAAAAGGTTTTAAATTTTTATTCGAAATTTAATTAAACATCATGGCTAATAGAAAACCAAAGAATTAGATCTTTTATTTCTAAGCAAAAACATTTTTTAGGTTTATGTGAAATTTGGCTTTAACTTACCATCTGCTATTGAATATAAGCTGAATCTCTAAACTGGAAATTTGTGTCATACGTAAACCATCAAAATACATTTTTCATAATTCCAATTAATGAAAATTGGTAGTGATATTAAAGCTTAGCAGTGTGATTAAGAGATTAAAACCAGAAGTTGTGAGATCAAGGCCTCATAAACAGCAACATAAACATGCTAGCATTCTTATGGTATTATTTTACTTGCTAAGAAAGTAAATCCAATAATAGTCTTTGGAGCATTATGAACATTTGTAACCTCTGAGAGGCCCATCTATGCTTTTCTATACTGACAGATTTAAAAAAAAAAAGAAACCGTTTTTTGTAGGCAGACAAATTCTAAAATGAAATTGGTAATTGTGGTAAACTCATGTTAGTTATACTATAGTGTTTCAAGTGTTATATTTAAATTTATTTGCCACTTTGCTGAATTTTCACTTTGGTCTGGATTGAGAAAAAAAATTAATAGTACTCTTTGAAATATATGTATAAATATGTAGTTCTCTCTGTTTTAAAGATGCAGCTGACATCTGTGTCATACTAGTCTAGATTGCTCACCCCTCCTCACTTAAATTAAATCTGACATACTCCTTTTTAAATAACACAATGTACTTATAATATATCATAGACTTAAAGAATCTTCATTTTCAGAAGCAGGTACTCATCCATGAAGCAACTATAAAGAACTGAGAGTTTCTAATTATTGGCATATAGTAGACAAATAAAGTACTTTGTAATGACTCTATTTAACAAGTAAAGCCATATCTTAATTAGAGAGCATACTTAAGGATTATACAGTCCATTAAGTTACTAACACCCTGGTTGTTTTATAGTTTTATCTTTTAAGGTTACCATTTTTGTGGCATAAGAGATGATAATACTTGGGGTAAGACACTTGCCTTACATGCAGCTAACCCTGGTACCACATTTGGTCCCCTGAGCAGCTCCAGGTTCTCCTCTGAGCTCAAAGTCAGAAATAGCCCTGAGCATTTCCAGGTACAATTCAGATCTCAACCCCAAAAAGACTGTTGTTTTGAAAAAAGATGATCTTACTGCGGAAGTGCTCATCCTGATAGAAGGAGGATAGAGGTCACTCTTGTAAGCTGTGGAACAGGGGCTTTGGTTAATTGTGGCCCCAAATGTGTCTTTGCTATGAATATTTTAGTTAAATCATTAAGTTTCATAAAAGTGACTTAAGATCAGAATAGATTTAAGTATAATAATTAATAAAGGGATTTTAAAGGTCTGTCCTTAACATAATAGTTCGCATGCAAAGAGCGTTGAAGATTCCTGTCAACTTAAAATGTGTTTTCAAAGCGCAAGTAAAGGTGGAATTATTAACGGTCGGTCTTGAACTGGGAAGCTTCAAAAGTGATCCTATTCCCCATTTGTATTTCGATGCACTTGGATCTCATAAGCTATATTGTGTCCAGTCATATTTCTAAACTTCTGTTTTGTCGGCGCCCCTCTGCACTTCTCCAAGTCAATCTCAGCTGTGCTACTCTATTCCCTAGAGAGGAGAAAGACGGCAGATGGGGTTAGGGCAGAGGGCTGATGCATCTGACAGCCAACGGCCCGGTTGTTGAGTGGAGGCTGTGAGCGTCAGGAAGCTACTTTTCCCTTGAGAACCAACTAACCACTGAAGAAAGTTGAAAATGAGCCCTTTGAGAAACACTATTAAAAGTAGTAAAAAATTGCAATTGTGCAGATGATGTGCTGCTGTGTGCTTATTCGGATGCTAATGAGTTTGACATTAGGGAACTCAGAGGGTTTACAGCTACTCCCTTATGTGATTCAGTTCTTTATTGGCAATCTTTGAGAAAATAAATGGAAAATGTATTGCTAATAAATACATAACACGATAGGGTATTAGACAAAAAGCCATTACTTTCAGGATTTAGAAAGAGCTTTGCTCACCAGTGTAACTGTTTTCCAGGATCTTTTGTTTTAGGTTGGAGTATGGCAGACAAAGGAGGCAGGCAGGTGGAAGGCTTCAGAAGTCCCTTTGAACTGAGTGAAGTAAAATAAGCTGAACACATTTGTGAGAAAGTCTTTTTTCTTTTTTGTTTTTTTTTCTCACTTGCAATCAAATACAAACTGAGAAGTCCCTAGCTCCTGTCTTACTTTTTTAGTTCTTACGCATGTTCAGTAATCTGTGCTATAATTTGAGTTTTATCCCTATTCTCCCCCCCCCAAAGAACTACAGTTACTGACTTCAGTTGAAGAAGCAGCTGCTTAGTGCCTGGTCAAAGCTTGTGAGAAATACAGAAATGTCTGGTTAAAAAGTTAACCACATTAATTACTGTAAAGGGTAAAATGCATAATGATAGAAATCTTTGGTAAGGAAGGTTGTTGGCTTGTCTTTTGACATAACAGAACTTCCATTCATAAACATTTCAAATGTTCATTGATATGAATGGCATTATGTAAAGAGCCATTTTCTTGTACAGTGAGTGTATTACTCTGAAATAATTTTTTTCTCAAGAGCCAAATGGCTTGAAAACAGATTTTGAATCCATTCCTGGGACCAAATAAGAAGTGATACAATTCTGTGTTTTATGTCTGAATACAAAGTAAATCAGGCTTAATCATTTTCTAGGAAAGCAGGTTAAAACAGTGGTAAAGAGAAAGCATTATAACCTTTTGGTGACAGCTTTGTTAAAGAGAGCTCTAAATAACAGATATATTTGAATCTGTCTTTTGTCTCTTCTTGAATATAGTAGATTCTAAAGCTACTCTGAACTTTTTCTTATGATAGTTGAAAGTGAAATATTAATAGCAATTGACCTCTTATACAGTGTTCTCACTAAATTAAAATATACAAATGCATAGATATATAGCTATGGGTGCATATATATAATGAGTTTTGTTATAAAGACAAACGTAAATTTTGCTTACCTTAAAATGTTAAAAGATGTCTCAATGTTTAGTGTCAATCTCTTTTTATTCTATTTCTAATATTGTTCAACCAAATTAATTATAGGTAAAAGTATCATTGTAATTTTTAATTTCATTCTTTATGATTGCTTAGCTTTCTTTCTCTATTTTTGTCTTTATAGAATGAATTTCAGGATTTCTCACTAAAGTATCCAGATACTCAGTCACTGGCTGATCAGGGCTAGTGAGTTGTCCTACTAGAAATTGACTAAAAGAGAGGTAAGCAACATTCTATCTTCACTGAAAAAGTAGAAATATTAAAGGAAAAATGAATCCATCTAAAGCTTTTATATGAAGGCTTTTTTGATAGTGCTTTGAAAGAAATTTGTTAGTGTTGACTTTAGAGTTTTGATTTTTGTCAAAAGCAGTCTCTCTATTGTAGAAAAATATTAGGTGAAGTCCTCAGAGTCTACAAACCCCTTTTCCTGTTTATTAGTGTCCTAGTTTTAATGCAGATTTGTCCTTAAAGAGGACTTCAGCATTAAATTCAATTTGTATTAGAAATTTACTTTGTAAGGATTGAAAGTCAATAAACTGCTGTCTTTAAAGCTCTGTAGTTTACCACTTGAATTTAAAAAACACTGGAAAGTAAGGAGTTATGTAAGGAAAAGTAAGAAACTGGGTTGATCTTAGGGTGGGAGAGGAACTCTATAAAATAATCTATTCTTAGAGAAAGGAGCATGTTTGCTAACATTTTTCCACAGATGCATATCAAAATAGCAATAAGAAAATAATTTGAAGACCTTTTTTTGGCTGCTACTTACACTGAGTTATCTTTAAGCAGGATATCTCAAAAATACCGCCACCCTCCAGCATACACACAACACACACCAATCCCTAAAACATAAAGCTGGTGATTGCTCCTGATGTCACAAAGCTGTGACTCAGAGACCGTGGTATGGAGACTAATAGAAATCCTTGGCACACGTTGACTACCAAAGGGAATAATAGAACTATTTGCTGGAGTCTTTTGGCAATAGGACACAAACATATGGCTTTGGTTTCGATTCAGCATTGCCAGTTGTGCAAAGTTACAGGAAGAGAGCTACAACAGTGACAACCCAGAAATGAGAATCAAGATAAATTTGCCTCTATCAAACTACCAGAGCTTTCCTCTGGTCTAAGGTATATGAGATGCATTTTCAAATAACTCAAGAAAATTCCCTTTGAAAGCCGTGGTCACCTGTAGTGAATGCATATGCAGTAAGACTTAGAAATGCTCTTTTAAGAGAACTGTATTTGACCTGATAGCTGAATGAGTCTGCTGTATTTAACGTTAAGTCTTTAATTTTTGTTTGTTTGGGGACCAAGCTCAGCAGTATTTAGGAATTATTTCTGACTTTGTACTCAGGAATCACTTCTGGGGAATGTCCTTACCTTTAGATATAATATTTGTCATGTTGGAGACTTTGGGCAGTAGTAGAAGTATCACACATTTTTGTTTGTTTGTTTTTTGTTTTAGGGTCACAACCAGCAATGCTCAGGGGTTGGTCCTGGCTCTGCACTCAGGAATTACTCCTGGTGGTGCTCGGGAGTAAATCATATGGGAATCAAACTGGGTCTGCCACATGCAAGGCAAATGCTGTTGGATACATGCAAGACAACAATATCCCCAGCTGCTCAAAAAATTCAAAGACACACATCTTCAGTCTTTTATACACTATTTAAATGCAATGAGACATAAAGTAAAAAAGAATTGATCGTTGAAATCAGTGATAGTATTTACTCAAAAAAATTCGGGAAGTTTTCACTTTATTTAGGGTAAAAAACTAAAACAAATTTGGAAATGTATTAATATGTCATTATGGATGGTGTAAAAACTCATCAGTTTTTATTACTTTATACTTTTAGTTTATTTTCTAAATTATGCTTCCTGAGTAATTAATACATGTTTGAGAAGAATACAAGAAAAATAAAAAGAGAACAAGAGCAGAAAAGACATACTAAAACATTCTTATATTCCTCTTAAATGTTATTCACTGTATCACAGTCTTCCCGCTCATCATCGATTTGCTCGAGTGGGCACAAGTAACATCTCTATATGTCCTGTCTCATGCAAGAAGAGCCCAAGGGCATCTGCTTGCTCCAGGAACATAAAGAGCCTCAAACCATTCCATCAGGTCATGGGAATGAGGTCTATGATTGTTACTGGTATTTGGCATATCAAATACGACACGGGTAGCTTGCCAGGCTCTGCCGTGTGGGTAGCATACTCTTTAAAATGTTTTTTAAAAAGAATTGTAGGGATTGGAGCAGTAGTACAGTGGATAGCGTATCTGCCTTGCACACAGACAGCCTGGGTTCCATCCTGACACCCCATATTGTCACTCAAGTATGCCAGGACTAATTCCTGAGTGCAAGCCAGGATTAACCCCTGAGAATTGCCAGGTGTGGCTCAAAAATATAAAATGAAAAAGAGTATCACACCACAAGGTGTGGTCCCAAAGCAAAACAAACAAAACAAAAAACACAGCAATGCTAGAATCATCACTAGAAAGGTAATTCAGTATAGGATTTTTGATTTTCAGTCTGGCCAAATTTCCTCCTCAGCTACTGGCATTATTTTCAGTTTTTGGAGCTAACCTTTTCCAACTTCATACTCCGCTCCTCTGTCATTTCTCAAAAATAATTTTTTGTAAAATAAGATCCATTGATGCTTTCATGAAAGGACACTGGCACCTCTTCTCAACAGATGCAGAATGGAATCTTGCCAGTGTCCTGGGTCCCCAAACTAAGCTGACATGGAACAACAGTAAATGGGCAAAACACAAAAAACACCATGGCCAGTTTGGAGAGCTGAGGCAAGGGCAACAATGCAGTCATGTTAAAAGTGAAATTACTTCAGATTTATATATGGAAAGGACTTCTCAAATTTAAAGTAGCTTCCTACATGAAATTATATCTAATCAGGAATTATGAAGATTATTATGTGTGGGTTTTTGAGGAACTGTCTTAAAATATGGTCACCAAGACCTTGTCTATTCACATTAGGAAGCCCAAGACTGATGACATATTGAGTATTTCAGTGCCTCAAGTCCAACTAAAAGAATAAACAACATATTAAGGTCACTAGGAGATTTATTTTTATAAGAAATTTCCAAGAACTGATTAATTATTTACTTGGAGGTTTCTTTAGCTGAAATATAATGAGTGAAAATTAAAGCAAAATGAAAAATAAAATAAATATAGAATGAGTTTTAAAAATAAATTGGTTACTTTAAAAATAATAATTCAAAAATATTTTCAGTATATTTTAAATACATATTTAGTATATTTATATAAATTATATATAAAATGATATAAATATGTTTTATATAAGCATTTATATAGGTATATTATATAAATGTTTAGATGTAATTTTTAAATATAGTTAAATGTTCTTATTTGAAATATTAAAAATAATTTAAAAAAACAAAAAATAGAATAAATAAAAATACAATCAAAAGTAAAAAAATAAAATAAAACTAGCATGCTAGTAGTTCCCTTGCATGAATAAAACCAGACTTGATATTATGAATTCTATGACTTATTCCTTGAATCTTCCTCTCCCACCAGTAGCAATCCCAGTTTTCCTTCTTTTGCCTATTGGAAGACATAGTGACATTTTGCACTGGAGTAATGTGGATATGTGTGGGATCTTCTGGTTGGCCCAATAAAAATTCTGTAAAGAAAAGACTTTCAAAGACAAGTTACTAGGAAAGTACTTCTGACACTTGTAAATATGCAAAAGTGTCCAATCAAAACTTTAAAATTCAAATAGTTAAATTTTATACTGTGGTGATTCTTTTCTTTCCATTGTTGTTTTAGAAAATCAGTCCTTGAAATTTGGTTTTTTCACCTTCTTATTTTCTATCTTTCCCCTTTTTCCTTTTCTCCCTAGATTAACTTCCTTCTCCAGAAGATTTGAGAATAAAGTGTTTTTAAGTTACTTTTCCTAGCTTTATTATGAATAGGATACCATTCTAGAGATTTTTTTCCTCTTTTTCTATAAATATTATCCATACTTTATCTAATTTTATTCCTTGAATGGCCTATGGTTAAAATAGTGTTATGACAAGACATAAATGAATGAAGACTCCTTTTTTAATATTCTTTGTTGAATAGTTGAGTGTGAAGATCAGGAGAAACCTATGCTAAAACAGTCAGAAAATGTTTTGTATCTATCTATAAACAATAGAATAGAACAGATAAACAATCTAAGAAACTGATATAGGAATGTTTTTTGGGAGAGGAAATCTGTGTGGATGAAAACCTTATAAGTCATAAGGATTTACAAATTAATTGTAGGCTTCTCAAACAGTAGTTAGGGATTTAAGAATCAAAAAATGATTCTCTTTTTTCTTTTCTTTTTTGCTTTTTTTGGGTCACACCCAGCGATGCTCAGGAGTTACTCCTAGCTCTTCACTCAGGAATTACTCCCAGTGATGCTTGGGAACCATATATGGGATGCTGGGGATCAAACCCAGGTCGGCCTCATGCAAGGCAAATGCCTTACTTGCTGTGCTATCACTCCGGCCCATGATTCTCTTTTTTCAATTAAAAAAAATACCCAAAAGTTTCTAACAAGAAATGTAATTTTTAATATTTCCCATATTTTATTTGAGTGGGCACATCTATTTTTTATGAATAAGACACACCTATTTGTGTGTAACTTCCCTAAGTCTGGAATAAAATTATCTTGCTTCATCTGTTCCCAAGAGCTCGGCATATACAGTGAGGTAGATGTGTCCTTTTACCCCAATCCCATCTTTTCTTTTCCACACTAATCCCATAGAAGATGCATCTTTCAACCTTTACTGAGAAATACCCATTGGGCTGATATATAACGTTGATTTTATAAAAAATTAAATCTATTTATTGGCCATTTATTGAAATTCACAAGAATAATGAAGCACATAAGAAAAATTCTAAGATTTTAGAAAGCAAAGACTTATTTGTCAAAGATCTTTGGGGATAGGCCATCTCATGAATATTAAAACCAACTGTCCCAACCGAAAGGCACCTGTGCTCTTCCAGGTTCTAAGTCTCCAACTTTACAACATGAGTAAATTCTGAATTTGGTAAGTTTTGTTGTTTAGGAGTAGATAACAGTGAAATAGAATGTATTTTTATGAACTTGATATCTTTCTCTCTAAAACTCAGATCAAGAGTAAAATTTGAAGACTAAGTTCTGTAAATCAGTTACCAGTTTAAAACTATGCTTATACACGACATAAATATAGCAGCAACAAGAGGTAGTAGCTCTGCAAAATACAATGATGGGGTCAGCATTCTAAGACAATCAACAGGAGAGTCATGGGTATTAATGAATTCTTTCCAATGACTGACTAACTTTAAAAGAGAGAAATTTGCATAGGGTGGTAACAGAATGGTCAGGTCATTGGATAGTTAATTGAAGAACAAAATTAATCTTAAAGAAGGTTTCTTTTAAGTAGTTTTCCGAATCTTTGAATGTTTGCTGGCACTCTTGGAAATCTGTGTTTCTTGGTTTGGTCAAGAACGCCATGAAGTTTAACCTTCGCTAATCTTTGGAGGAAGTTTTGCAAAGTGATTGAGAAAGGAATAACATTATATGTGAGGATGCGATTAGACTCACGTTGAGTTGAAGCTAACCTGTGGAAATAGCTTCTTCAGAAACAGCCCATGGGCTTTATCACTCCCCCCTCATGTGATATGGAAGTATTTGTATATCACATGGAGGAAGTTTGTATTCATTGAGCCACTTGATACGTCACAGTCATGCAGTGCTTACCATTCTGAGTAAACCAGTCCCTTTTGCTCCTAAGCTTTATCAGGCTGCCATAAATTTACATCATTTTAAAGAAGGAAAATGTAAAGGAGAAAAACTATCGCTGGTTTGCTGTCATTTCCTCTTAATTTTCAGTTTTAAAATATTCATAAGAATGAACCATTTTATTCATACTAAGGCAACTATTGTTCAGCAAAAGCAGAAAATACTTTTTGTTTAAAAAAACAGTTTAATGATTGGTATGGTGTTTATTATGAATTGATGACAAAAGAGTACTGGTGGTTCTAATAGTTTTAGCTTCTGAGAGCTGTCGTTAATTTCATCTGTAGTGTTGCAGGTGAAAAAATGCACAATGGATAAATAGTCTATATTGGTTTAACTGAACATAATATATAGTGTGTTCTGGAGTTGTTTGTCTCAATAGACTGTAGTAATCAAAAGTAATGAACCTATTATGTGCAGGACCTTGGAGAGCGTCGGATGGCAGTAAAAGTGTGGCACATAAAAGGTTTATTAAAGGAAATTAAAGTCCATCATTGCCACACCTGCTCCCCTATTATAAGTCTATGGCAGGTCAGTGCCTTCAATCACAACTCAGCCTCAGAGAGCAGAGATGCATCTCCTATTACCATTGCAGTCACAGCATATCTCTGTGAGTGTCAGGATTTAAGAATGGGAGCCATGGAGAAAGCCTCAGTCTGCCTCTGATTTTCCACAAGCAAAATAACTTCTTCATATATAAAAATTCCTCCTCAAAGTGTGCATAAATGAATTATGCTCAGAAATGATTAGAGCATTCTCATGAAACAGACAGACCTGGTCAGGTCAGAATTTTTCTCCAACCAGGCAAAAACAACAGACTTTCTAAGTCAACATTCTTTGGGTAATTTATTTGATTATACTTAAAATATTAATAATAATAATGTGTACAGTTTGATATGTATAGCATGTCGGCTTCTTTGAACATGTGAATGATCATAACCAATATTTATTCTAGAATTCTGAAATTAATATGTCATTATTGGCTATTAACATTTCCAATTATTTTATTAATAGGAACATTTCAAGGGTTTTCTTTTATGTCGCTTTTCAACATGGACAATTAATTTTCTTATTTAGAAAGCATATACCAAAAGAGGCCTAGTACTGCAAGTGAATGAAGTTTTAGCAAGTCAGTTTTAAACTTGGGTTGCTGTTTGCCTTCTTAACCACCATTACTCAGGCATCCTCTTCTCTTCTATTTGCAATGCCAAGAAAAATTCTTGAATCCCAAGAAAATTCTAATGGACAAGTACATCACCTTCTTGTTTCTCTTTGTTTGGTTTTGCCCCTATAAGACTGCTTCCAAAACTCATGAAGTTCAAGGGAAGTAGCGAGTGGTTCCTATGTTCGCAGGGCAGAATAATCAAGAACTTGGGAAATTTCTTCATAATGACTTTGCAGAATTCTAAAGTCATGTTTTCACATTTTGGTCATGGTCAAAGGAATAAAATCTGGACTTTGTGTTCACATTATAGATGGATGCAGAGGCTGAAGATAAAACACTGCGAACCCGCTCTAAAGGAAGCAAGGGTAAGTTAGCAAGTGCCTTCTATAAAACTGTGCCCAGGACACTGTAAAATATGGGCATTCCAATGCTTGCACCCTAATGATCACAGCTTCTTTGAGTTTCTTTTTTTCTTTTGCGTCACCCTCGACAATTCTCAGTGGTTACTCCTGGCTCTGTACTCAGGAATTACTCCTGGCACTGTTTGGGGTACCGTATGGGCTGCCAGGGATTGAACCCCAGTTAACCACATGCAAGGCAAAAGCCTTTCTCACAGTACTGGGGATTCTTTTTATTTAAAACAAATCAAGAAAGTACATTTATTAATGCCATTGATATACCATCAATCAACAGCTAAAGAACTCAGAAAATTCAAACTTTGGTCCAGAGCGATAGTACTGTGGGTGGTGCCTTTGTCTTGCACTTGTCCGCCCTGGGTTTGATACCTGCATTCCATGTGATCCCCGGAGCACTGCTAGAGTATTTCCTGAGTGCAAGGCCAGGTATAACCTCTGAATATTGCCAATGTGACCCCAAAAAAGGTAAAAAATAAAAATTCAAAATTATGTACTATGCGTTTTTTTTCATTATTTGGTCACAGTAGTTTTGAACATCATGCAAAACAGCATAAAGGTCAGCAAGGGAAGAATACTTTACAGAGGCCTTCAAATTACTAAAGTGACCTTTAATGGCCCAGGAAAATGACTGGAGTGTTAGTTGATTGCCAAAGCCAGGTTTTGATTTTTTTATGTTTATCTAGTTTAGTGGCTCCCAATCAAAACTTAGTTCAGGTAAAATGATTCTGTTTGTGTTTTGACTCACCCTGCTGGGAATTTCCAACAGCCCTGCAAAGTAATGTTTGAAAGATTTAACTTGCCTGTTATCCCTCTCTTTTGTAACCAACAGATGGTAATGTAATATTGAAATATAAACAGGCCCTTGATGATCTAAACATCTGGTAAACAGGATTGACTGGCAATAATACCTCCTCTTAAGGAAAATAACTTTTATTATAATTAGCTATATTTTTGTGACCCTTAATTCGAAATGGAAAACTGCACACTCACTATGGCCTCTGAAAAAATCTCTGGATAGCTGTTCCTCGTACCATCTTCTCCCAGCCTTACTAAGGATGCTGAGTCAGTCACCAAGCAATTGTTTGGAAGTGCTTTGAGATTTACTGTGGAAGCCAGTTAATCAAATGGGATGGTTTTGTTGGCTGAGTTTACATATGTAGTCAAGGTAAATGGTTCCTGTTTGAATAAAGTCCATAATCCCCCAATAACTAATGAATTCCAGGTTTGTTTGTTTTTTTTACTTAAAATGCAACTGTTAATCATGACAGCCAAAATGTACAATCATGCCATCCAAGATAAGGAAAGGACCTTTCTCTAGCCAAACATTAATTTTATAGTGTTATCTTTCTGTTTTAGTATCAGTTTTTTAAGTAGTCACAATGTGTGTCCTAACATTTATAATGTATTTCTAAATATTACATTTTTTATGCTGTCATTTTCTGTTTTGTGGTGCCAGAGATCAAATCTAGGGCCTCACACATGCAAGGGTGTACTTTTCCATTGAACCATATCCTCACTCTTATGTAGTAAATTTCTTAATAGAATACAGTTTAAGAAAAAATTAGTTTGTAAGATTATTTAAGATAAGCGCATATGGCCAGTCTCAGAACTATTTCTGGATAATTTGAGTCTTTTGTTTTGACTTGTAAAAGCACATTGCTCTACCACACTTTCAAACGTGGGTCTTTTAATTTGCAATTCTTTTTGGACTTTGGATTCTTTTGGCACATACATATATATCCTCAAATAGAACCAAAATGTTCTTCAAGAAATGAAACAACTGTTTCTCATGTCGCATGAGTAATCTTTTAGACCACCTGTTGTCTCTCTCAATATGTTGCTTATCCTTGTGTAGGCAGGTATTTATAAACATGAACTTCTTTAGTTCCCATCATTTCAATCAGAAAAATCAAAGCTCTTTTTTTCTGTTTCTTAGTTTTAAGAACATTGATAGTAATAGGCTAAAACTTATCCCTTTCTCTCCCTCTTTTGTATATCCAAAACTTGTGGAATAAATCATGGACACAATTCATTTAATGAATTCCTCCTGTTTCATTTAAATACCTGTTTAATGTCAAGAAATTTTCACTTGATCACTTGATCAAGTGGGGTGTGATATTCCAACCATATTTCTTTGGGAGACTCAAATAGCTCTCATCCTGCTTTCATAGGGCCCAGGTCTCTGAGGCATATGTCAATGCAGGGAGAACAGTAGAGTCGAAGAGTGTGCCTGGAGCCAGAGGTTCTTTGTCTTTTTTGCTATTTCTTCAATGCTCTTGAAGATGCTCCATGCTGCTCTCTTCCTCCTGTACAGCTCAATTTTTAGGTCGTTCATCATGTTGAGTTCTCGACCTAGGTACACATAACTGCTGCATTCAGAGATGTTTGTTCCATTGAAAGTTAATGGGGCCTCTGCAACTAGTTCGCTTTTTCATGACTATTGTTTGGTTGAGATTCAGCTGTAGACCTATCTTTCCACATTCTCAGTTGAAGTCAGCCAGCATTTGTGCTGCTTGGCTAATGTTTGGTGTTATTAGAATGATGTCATCAGTGAAGTGGAGGTGGTGTAGTTGCCGACTGTCTATCTTCACTCAATTTAATTTTTTTAATTTTTATGTTATTTTGATGGAAGAAAAAAACGCTGCATGGTTCATCAATAATTGTTTTATTTAGAGGTGACTACAAGAGTTTGCCACCCACACGGCAAGCCTGGCAAGCTGCTTGTGTCGTATTTGATATGCCAAATACCAGTAACATTTATATTGGGTCATTCCCATGACCTAATATAATGGTTTGAGGCTCTTTATGTTCCTGGAGCAAGAGGATGCCTTTAGGTTCTACTAGCATGTGACAGGACATATGGAGATATTATTGGTGCCCGCTCTAGCAAATAAATGATCAATGGGAAGATAGTGATAGTGATAGTATGTTATTTTGACATTGAGGTTTACAAACTATTATTAGGGTTTCATACATGAACTATTCCAGAGTCTCATCCTCCACTTGAGTGTCCACTCCCTCCACCAGTTTCCTGGTGTCCTCTCTCTCTCTCTCCCCTTTCTATGGTGAGCCTCTTGCTGAAGACTAGTTCTCAGTTCTGTTGCCTATAGGCATTCATTATTTCCATACATTTTCCCTTAATATCCCACATATAAGGGAGATCGTTCTGCATCTGCCCATCTCCTTCTAATTTCACTAGCTCAACACTCTCTAGATCCATCCACGGAGCAGTAAATTGAAATTTTTTTTTATTGCAGCAAGTATTATTACAGTATATATATATATATATATATATATATACATGTACCATAGATTTTTTATACTGTCCACAGACACTCTGATTGATTCCAGATTGTTGCTACTGTGAATATTGCTGCAATCAACATAGCAGTGCAAATGTCTTTTCTGAATAGTTTTTAGACCCTTGGGATAGATACCTTGAAGTGTAATTACTGGGTCATAATGAATTAAATTCCTAGTCTTTTAGACATTCCATATTGTTTTCCAAAAAGATTGGATCACCTGAATATAAATCAAACATAGGCTTAAAATAATTGTGAAAAATTTACTATAAGTTTAAAAAACTGATTTAAATTCAGCTTCTTCATGCTCGTATAAGTTTTGTTTTATTTTGGGGCCACACCCAGTGTTACTCAGGGTTTTGCTCATGCTCAGGAATCACTTCTGGTGGGCTCAGGAAACCATATCAGGGGCTGGACTCATGAGAGCCACATTCAAGTAAAGTGTCCTACCCTCATTACATCTCTTATTTTGTAATGAATCTTCAAAGGTAAGTTTTCAGAAGCTTAAAGTCATGATAACAAAGTGTCAAGATCATAACACCCTAAATGAAAAGTCGTTTTTGGGGAGTCAAATGTCAATTATTACTGTCTTCAAAGAACTAGAATCAGAAAAGACCCATGAATCCCAGTATAAATATAAGTAGAGTCTGGGCCGGAGCAATAGACCAGTCGGTTGGGCGCTTGCCCTGCACGAGGCTGACCTGAGTTCAATCCCTGGCATCCCATACGGTCCCCTGAGCACCACCAGGAGAAATTCCTGAGTGCAGAGCCAGGAGTAACCCCTGAGCATTGCCGGGTGTGACCCAAAAAGCAAAAAAAAAAAAAAGTAGAGTAGAGTCTGTGCTAAACATTTTTGATCATTTATCTCTAGGTGAGTGAAAAGTTTACAGTCATATATTGCTCAACACTCTAAATTAATTTTCCTATTTTTTCTTCCTTCCTTTTCCCCCTTCTCTTCCAATCCCTTCCTACTCCTTTCATTTTTTTCCCCAGGAGTTACCATGGATTCTCTAATCCAGGAGCTCAGGTGAGATTTGTCTTAAGTTTTATGTAGTAATTCTTAGTTTTAATTATTTCAATGTTTTGTACTTTTTGTGCAGCAGAGTCCTTGTTTTAGTATGAAAATAAGTTAATGTATTTACTTCACATAACCTTTATCTGTGCACCAAAGAAGCTTAGAAAGGGAATACTGATACTACTAATAATTGATTAATAATCAAGCCAGTTAATATTCTATTAACAAATCATGTTTGCTGAATTGATTTTCTCATCTTTTTTACATGAAATATGTATACATACCTGTCTGACATATGGTTTGGTTTTGCACTAATAATAGATGAAGATTTGAAATATTGTCTGTAAACCTGGTGAGCAAATAATCTAAGTCTTCAATTCTCTATCTTTTCAAATTAAATAATTAGATAAT
Source organism: Cryptotis parvus (assembly GCA_021461705.1). Taxonomy (NCBI): domain Eukaryota; kingdom Metazoa; phylum Chordata; class Mammalia; order Eulipotyphla; family Soricidae; genus Cryptotis; species Cryptotis parvus. The sequence goes on from JAJIBD010002747.1 coordinate 83,040, forward strand.
CCTATCCGGTAACAATGTGATTCATTAAACATAGATATCAGAAGGTAATGTGACTACTAGGATTGGGGAGGCTCCACATATCTGAATGTACTTCAGAAAATATTCCAAAACTTTCATATTAATAATACAGTTTTCAGAATAAACTCCAATTATAATTTCTTTCAGTTAGTATTCAAATCAGACTCAGACACATGCAAGGCAAACGCTTTAGCCCCCTGTACTATTTCTCCATTCCCCATGTTATTTTTAGAGAGGTTGTGTCAGGAACAAGATGAGCACTTTTCTCCACATTTGCTATGGTAAACCATGAAATCCTAAACCCACTATTTAATTCACCTTTCTGAAATCAGCAATGGTCTATAGATGTCTTCTGGGAAATGACTGGAACTGGACAATGAACAATGGTCCCTTGAAATATCATTCTATTTTTCCAGAATAGTGTGCTCTGTGATTTTCTGAAGCAATGATTACCTTAGTGATGTCTGTATTCTGTATGATTCATTTTGCCATAGTTCCGGTTCACCTATTTAGTGAAATAGTTGTGCACCAGAGTTGAGTATACATTTTCATAGTCTGCACTGAGTATTTGTTTCTGTACTTTTCTCATGGAAGTTCATTAGTAGGGAATCTATGGCCCTATGGCCATTGTCAGTTTCATCACTAAGAATTTCACATCTTGGAATATTTTTATAAGAGTGGAACATATGGTATACCCCATGTTGAGATAGAATTAAATAACTGAATTGTCTGGCTCACTGAATTCTTGCTTTTAAAAAATCTGCTCTCTTGGGGGCTGGGGCAATAGTCCAGCAGCTAGGGCATTTGCCTTGCACGCAGCCTGCCCATCCCGGCCCGGGTTCGATCCCCGAATCCCATATGGTCCCCTGAGCACCGCCAGGAGTTATTCCTGAGTGCAGAGCCAGGAGAAACCCCTGAACATTACCGGATGTGACCCCAAAAAGCAAAAAAAAAAATCTGCTCTCATAAATTTCTACCTTTTGGAGATTTTTTGTTCCCTGAAATATGATCAAGAGGGGAGGACGAATGGAATAGAGCATGTGGTTCACATAAGACCTCCCTAGGTTAATCTGTGGGTATACTGCCCTGGAGTGTCATGTGGGGTGACAGGACTGTTCTCTCCTCAAAAAAAGTAAAGAATGAATGAAATATTAAAGGGTTGAAGCACATGATAGTAATCATACCAGAGAAGGTCTTTTAGTTGTTAAAAGCACAAACAAGCACCTATGAACTCACGAGTCTTCCTCCTGTTGAAGTAACTGTGTCAGGATGCTTTCAGGGAGTCAAATCATTAGGAGTGGGCTAAAGGATCTTTGAATGATGTCTTGAAAAATAACTTTAAAAGACAGAGAAACTTCAAGGCATGAATAGGAGTAATATAGTGTCTAGAGAAAAACAAAGATATCAGTGGAAAAAAGCCATACGAATTACTAGTTTGGTAGTTTATTAACATTAACAGTTACAACAAAATCAATATTGAATGAGACCTTATTATGTACCAGAGACTACTACATTCTATTGATCTATGGAATCTTCACAATGACCTTACAAATAGAAACTTTGAATAGTCTGTATTTGAAATAGGTGAAATAGTATATAAAAACTATAAACTATTATACACACACACATATATATATATTTATACAAAATTATATAACAAATAAGTACTCTAGACTGTTTTTTCTTTTTGGGTCACACCCAACAATACTCAGGAGCTATTCCTGGCTCTTCCCTCAGGAATTACTCCTGGTGGAGCTTGGGATCCTGAGGACCATGTGGGATGTTGGGGATCAAACCCAGGTTAGCCGCATGCAAGGCATACACCCTTCCCACTGTGTTATCGCCTCCAGCCCCCAGTACTCTAGACTTTTGATTCACATATTACCTTCATAGTCCTTACCCTATTCTTTCCCTCAAAATAAATATTAAATATATAGAATTAATTTCTAAAGTAATTTTTATGTATTAAGCAGCTGAATTTTAAAATTTCTCTATTTTAACCCTGAGAGTTTCTTTTTTCAAAGGCCTAGTTTTCTGAAATACAAACAAATAATATGTTAATTAAAATACAATTTATTTTCTCCAGACTTTCTTAAATTTATTCTTGATTGTTTGTTCAATTTTATCTTATTAGTGTAACTTAGAAAGCTGATGATAATTGCTGGGAAAATTCCAACACAAAACAAATTTAACTATTTTTTCTCTAATAGAAACCAGCTTATAAAAATTACTGATTGTGGTTCATTTTATAATTAGCCATTTTCAACAGACCAATCATATTTATGTTGAATCAGTTCCAAAACTTTTAAAAGTTACTTAATTCAACTCAGCTTTTGGCCCTAATGATCATCCCAAATAAAAGTTGGGTAAAGTTCTCATTACATGGGAGGTTATAAATTTAGTGCCCTTTTTATTTTTAAACAACTTTATCTAGTCACTTCAACTGATTTCCAATCCATTTGGTTAATTTGTTGTGAAATGAAATCCAGAATTCATTATGCACCTGAATTCTGAGCATCTCAGAAAACAGAATCTTTTCCCCATGTAAAAGTTGTGGCTATTTTGCATGGGAACATTGGAAACTTTATTTGGTTCTTCCTTTTTAGAATGCATTGAACATGTCATTTCTTCCAAAGCTTCTACTTAAAAAAATACTAATTCAAACAAAGCAAATTTAAATACACTGTACATTGTTCATGACACTAATAAAAATTGATACTGACATTCTCATCTTCTTATTATTACCTATGTCAGCTACTATCATCACCATTAAAAAAGCAATTTATAACCACAGGCCCACCTTTAATCATATTCCTTATTAGCATTCCTATTCTTTCCTCAGACACTGTCTCTTACAGGTGGTGGTGAGCACATTCACTGGTTCTTACAACCTTTGCGTTATTTTTGGCTTTTATTTATCTTATGTTTAATCAGATTCTTATGCTGTTGCATTTACTAATATCAGTAATTGTCTCATACATTGGGAAAATATTTCACACCAGTCCATTTCTCTAATTAAGAAAATAAATTGTATCCTCTGGTATGGCTTTCCTATGTCACTACTTAGAGATACAACTGAATCTCAGATTCAGCTCTTTGAGTCCAATCCCACTGTCCTTTCATGACCTCGTAGATGCTTAACAATTAAGTTTCATAATAAAAGTTTTATTTAGTTGTCTCTTTACTATTTTATTCCACATAATTTTGTCCTTAATTTAGAAACTTATCAGATATAAATTTGTTGTTATAAAATGTTAAATATTTTAATGTTGATAATCAATAAGCTACGGAGTTAATAATGACAATTCCGTGTAGAAATATTGTTACTGACAGTTTTGGGTTACTCTTATCATTCACTGAAGTCTTTATGTCAGTTCTATAAATTAGTTAATACTTTAGTTTTTTCCCAATATTTTTCAGAATAGTTTCTTTTAATAGTCACAATTTTTCTTGGAATTACTTGCACAAGGATTTCTGGAGATGATATTTTTATTATTACTGGAAGATAAACATTTTTATTACTGGTTTTGGCATATTGAATACGCATCGGACAGCTTGTCAGGCTCTGCCGTGTGGGTGCTATACTCTCAGTAGCTTGTGGGCTCTCTCAGAGGGGTGTGTAGAATATTCGTGGTAATTTGGTGGTCGTGCACAACGGGAAAAGCTGGTATCTGCTCTGCTGGGTGTAGTCTGCGTCTATATATCGGAGACGATATATAGAGGGAAAATAGAAAGAAATGAATTTCATACTAAATGTCATATTGTGTATATGGATCTCATAAATCCATTATAAATCCATCAGATTGAAGAAAAGAAGCATCTGAAAGACAAAGGAGAATTCTTTTTTTCCTTAGTAATACAATTTCCAAGTGTAGGGTTCACATTAGTTTTTAAATATTTAATAATGTAGACAATATATTAGCAATATGTCTTTCTAAAACACTGGTCAAACTTATAAGCTAGACTACATGAAATTAATGTTTTTAAGAAACTATATTTGGGGGAGAGAGAGACTATTAAGAAGTGCTGCTACCAGGGAACTTGGGAACACTTGATTTGTTTTCTTCTTACCCATATTTTTATTTAATCAACAAAACTAATATTGACAATGTGGCTTTGAAGCATAAAAACATCAAATAAAGGATTATTTCTATTCTAACTCTATGTCACTTGATCACTTGATCACTCTATATACTATATACGCTCTATATACTATATACTATGTTAGTAAACTGTATTAAAAGTTTGTAGATAAGACTTTCAGCAATAATGAAAATGAAAAAGAGAAAAAGAGTTAACAAGAAAATGTCATTTGGGCCAATGCAATAGTGCGGTGGGTAGGATGCTTACCTTACACACGGCCAATTTGGTTTAGATCCCTGCACTCCCATATGGTTCCTTGAGCACTGCCAGGAGTGATTCCTAAATACAGCACCAGGAATAAACCCTGAGCATAGACAGGTGTTCCCTCCTGCCCCCACCAAAAGGAAAATTTCACTAACTGTAATAACCGTAGTATTATCATATTCATACAGTTACATAAAGTTTTATTGCATTTAACAATTAACTTCTCATTGAATATACTTTAAATCACTGTCAGTTTAACATCACCAGTATTCCGCTACCCCAGCAGCCCACTCTACTATGCACACTGTTGAAGAGAAGTGCATCTATTATAATTGGTGAACTATATTGACATCTTAGCATTCCACTTAAAAATTCACATTTTGAAGAGAACATTAATTTAAACTTTAGCAATAAAATAATAAATTATGTTGAGCTGTATAAAACTTACAAGTTAATTTCTATATATTTCCTTATTACTCTACAGCAACATTTATAAAGAGGCACCATCTTTTCTTTCTGAATTTTCTCCATAAATTTATTGAGTGACTTTTAAAGTATAAGTTAAAGTATCAGAAATACATTAAGTGCCTTAATGCTTTGGGTTCACATGTAAAAAATCCTACCACTTCCATAATAGGCAGCCTTACATGTTGTCCTGATTTTTTAGAATGAGAGATCTTTTTTGATCACTTAGCATCTACTGGGGCTAATGACAGACCACAAAGTGGGCTACAGGATCCTGCCTTTTCAATATTATGTGGTACATTATTTCCAGTTTGCACACATGTATATGTAGTCTTAAGATAGATAATAGGCCTCACATGGTATTCCCTAGATTAATTACACTTGCTCTATTTTTAACATTTTCTATTATTGACATATGACATTACAGTTTTGCACTGCTTAATATGGGATATATTCTGAGAAATTAATCTAGGAAATTTCAGTGTTATGTGAATATCAAAGAGTATAATTACAGAAATATATGTTATTGCCTAAGATATATTTGTGCTATTTGGCATGTATTATTGGTATCATCTTGAGTTTACAATCTAAGGTCAAACAAATGTGACCTCTACTTCCTCTTCTTTATCTTATTCTGTTTCCTATTCTTTCTTTTTTCTTCTTCGTCCTCCTCCTCCGGCTATGTGTTACTTTGCTTTATCTGACATCTTCAGTTATTAAAATATTTTCAAGGTCCATCCTTGTTTTTTGCATGTGGCAGGACCTTTATTCTTTCCATAGATGAATAAAATTCCACTCCATGTGTGTTCCACATAGACACCTTGATTGTTTCTATGTCTTAATATTATAAATAATGCTAAAATGAACATTGGTATGTAACTCTCTTTTTCATGTAAGTGTTTTCATTTTCTTCAGATAAATTCACAGAAATGGGCTTGCTTAATAATAAAGTAGTTCTACTTCTAGAGTCTTTAGGAAACTGATGTGCTGCTTTCCATTGTGATTGCACCATTTTTCACTTCCACCAACGTTACTTTACAATGCCCCTTTACATATTTTTATGAATACACCTCTTTTGATAACATCCATTTTCACAGGTATCAGGTACTATTTCCCTATGGTTTTGATTTTTTCATTTCCTTAACGATTATTAATGTTGAGCTCCTTTTCAAATATCTTTAAACCGTAGTCATTTGAGGGATTAAAGCAACATCTGGCCATTTTCAGGGTTTACTCCTCACCCTGTGTTCAGGATCACTCCTGGAAGGACTTAGGGGTTCATATATGGTGCCAGGGATTGAACCCAGGTCAGACATGTGTAAGGCAAGTGCCCTATCTCCTGTACCTACTTTCCAGTCCCAAACACAGACATTTTTAACATACTGACAAAATGCCATTATTTGCGGTGCGTATGAAGATTTTATTGCCCTGTGGCTTTTAGATTTACAGGACTTAATCGTGGAGGAAATTTTCCCATCATTGCTTTTTTTCTCTAAGACTTTTCTCTAACATAAAACTTTTATATTGCAGAATTTTCTGTTCTTGATTGAAGAATCAATATGTCCATTAATATTTGTTCATCAACTGTTTCTTCTATATTAGTATAGTAGTAGTTATTCTAGAAGAGACAATTAAAGGTATTGGGTATGAAACACAAGGATTTGTAAGCATCACTGTTTCTAGTATCTCTTCTAACTCAGGGATCTTATGAACCCTGAAATCTGGTTACTTAATTTGTCAGCATTCTGGACATGACCCGGAGTGATTATTAGAAATACAGGCACCCAAACCCAGATCCATATAGGATTTCTTAAATTTTCACTTGAAGATATCTGAGCTACACTAACTTGCATACAAGTTTAAGATGGACTATCTTAGACTTAATAATTAGAAAAGCCTTTTTCCCATTGCTACTCTTTACTGGAGTGGTTATTAGAAAAATCACGTGTATGTGTTATTAAGCAAATATTTTTATTTTGAATTCTTGGGTTAGTGTTGATGATTATTTGCATTACTATTTAATATAGAGTAGCATCACTTGTCAGTTGTCTTCCTGTTGTTCATCGATTTGCTCAAGCCGGTGCCAGTAATATCTCCATTCGTTGGGAATGAGGTCCATTATTGTTACAGTTTTTGGCATATGAAATATACCACAGGTAGCTTGCCAGGCTCTGGGTCATCCCAGGGGGCCCAGTCTTCTTCTATGTTAGAACATCCACCATCCAGGGTCCATGGGGCAGAGACCTGGGTGTAGACTAGCCTGTCTCCTTTCTGACAGGGAGACAGGCTTGTCTACCCATGGGCCTGATGGTGAACTGAAAACTTGGCCAGTAGTTCACTAACTACTAGCCAAGTAGTGCACTAACTTGCATACAAGTAGTGCACTGGCCAAGTTTTTCAGTTCACCATCCAGGGCCCATGGGGCAGAGACCTGGGTGTAGACAAGCTTTATTGGAAGTATTTGAAATCAGTTTCTTTACATATTTTCCACAGATTATTACAAAGAGAATCTGCGTAAGGATGCTTTTGAGCATCTCACTAATGCCTCTATAGATGACTGTGTGTTCTCAGAATCTCAAACAAAATAAAAAATCTGTCAATTTATATCCATCACATGACCACTTTTTCACTTTAATTTCTTGTAAACTGATAGTGATGAGGTTTCTTTTGACCTGGTCAGGAATTTCCTAGAACATCGGTTCCTTTGGTTACTATCTTTTCACCCCAGTGTGCTCTAGAATTTCTAAACAGCATGATATTATTTAAGATTACTTCTTCATTCTCTATAATCCTCCCTGAAGGAATGTATTAGCTTTAATTTAATCATCAGGAAAGCACTTCATGGGTTGCTATTCTCTTTGACAAAACTATACCCATTTGAGTTCTACTTCAATTGCATTATATGTTTGCAAACATAATACTCCTTGAATCTAATATTTTTCCTGATTAAAGCGTGAACTGAGATAAGCATGTCCTGCATGCTGACAAATCATCTCGCTATGACAAAACATATCATGTGCTTTACTTTTCAAATTTTCCCCACAATTAATGACTTCTAAATTCCAATACAAACCCTTAGAATGAACATGTTTATAAGGTAGGGTTAAAAGCAGCCCAAGATTCTAAGAGTTCTTTCAACGAATAGCTGGGTTATCTTGGAGGACTGCTCAAATGTCAATTCTTGCTGCCTGCTTAAATAATGAAACTTTTCTCCTCAAAGCACTTTCTACCTCTGAATTCTCTCACCCATTCCATTGCCCATCTCAAGCCACAGCTAAATGTAACCATTGTTAATGTGACTTAGTTCTATAACCAAAACATATTTTAAAAGGTGACTTTAGCTTAGGTAACGTGTTCCTCGATGTATTAACGTGAATAGTTTTGGTATGCCTGGCCACCCACCTCACTACCACCAAAGTGCCCAAACCCCTTTCCCATGTCCGTGTGTTACATGATCTGACCAAATACAGTTTTGCCTTTGGACCTCTCTTTCCCGACCGTTCACCTGTTTTCCCTTATGTTTTTCCTTATCCTTATGGGTGCTGTGCATCCAGCACTGCTCAGAGCTTACTTCTCTGTGTCACCTTTTCCAATTTTTTATACTCAAAATGACATTAGTTTTGTTATTATAAATGTTCTTTCTATTTTATCTCTGAGTCTATTCCTGATAAAATTCATTCCTAATCCAATATGGGATTTGTGCTCATCTTTAATGTCATCTTGACCTCTTAGGTTGATGAATACATTTTCCCCATTGTTTACCCAAAGCACGAATTTTCTTGTATGTTTTGAAGTAATAATTGCTTTGTATTACAAATCTTTTCTTATTAACCCATAAAATTCCCCATTCACAATGAACCAGGTACCTTAACTTCAAGTTTCATTTGGTTGCGTGCCGATAAAAAGATAAACAAACTATGGGGTCAGAGAGAGAGTAAAGGGGCTAGGGTGCATACCTGACATGCTCCCTTGCAACCCTGATTTGATCTCTGGTACCTCCTGGAGCATAGATGGTACCAAAAATGTAGAATGAAACCTTGAAGACCCCTGAATGTCACTTTTACGACCATTCTCCCTGCTTTAACATACACCTTAGAGACCTGGGCCCTACAAAACAGGATGAGAATGCTATTCGGGTCTCCCAAAGAGGAATCAAACGAGCTATGCTTGGAATATCACGCCTCACTCAAGTGAGAGAAGGAATCTGGAGTTCCGGCCTCCGTCGCTGTTCCAGAGTCAGGGATGCTGTCTCGTTTGCCAAGGCATCGAAAATCAGACGGGCTGGACATGTAATGCAATTTGGAAACGACTGTGGGACTAGAGCCGTTACAGACTGGATCCCACGGATGTCTAAAGATCACGTGGCCGCCCAACTGCAAGATGGCAGACTTCTTTGTCAAGACCCTGAACGAATGGTTGAGGCTCTTCATATTCCTGAAGGAACCAGATCCGTTGGGCTACACTGGCACTTGATAGGGTCAAATGGAAATGTCGATGAATAACGGGATGTCAAGTAATCAAGTGACCCCCTGGAGCATAGATGGTACCAAAAATGTAGAATGAAACCTTGAAGACCCCTGAATGTCACTTTTATGGCTCTGGTGGTCTCTGTTACCTCAGGTCCCAAACTGCACCACATCTTCAGGCACCTGCACCAGCTAAACAGTCAGATTGGCGAGAATAGATAGAAGGCACATGAGCATCCTTGGAGGGCTCCCTAAAGGGGAAAATGTAACCCCCAAATTTAAGCTAATTATATAGAATTATCTTTTTGAGACCATATTAACTTTTTAGGAAAGAAGTCTATTTTATTCATATTTCATTCACCCCTATTTCAATCCTCCCTAGTAATGATGTTATTTAGGAAATGCTTTATTTTACATCACCTACAAGCATTTGCCTTTTGAATAAATAATATAATTAACAACCTGTTCTAAAATTTACATTTAATATGTTTGCTTATAATTATTTAATATATAATTAAATATATTTAAAATTAATATATATTTCAAATAGTTTGTTTTAATGTAGTTTCTACAACTATCTTCAAAGTGCTTGAAACACTTTTCCCTCTTATTTTTTAAATCATTCCTTATTTATGACACAAAGGGACTCTCTTTACACAATAAAATTTACATAGCAAATTGCAAATCAACCTACACTTTCAGTAGGTTTTTCTAATTAACTTTAAACTGTCAGTAAGTATCTGCCTGTATCAGTATGTTTTATTAAATGATCAAATATAAAAGCAAGGTTCTATTCTTTTCTATGAAACTCTCCCTTGTTCTCATTTCATCAATTTCAGTTGAAAAGAGAAAACAAACTTGGAATGTAAATACACCCTGCCCGTTTCTGAGTTACTTGTATGACACCCTTAGTGTCACAGGTCATAAATAGAAACTTTGTCAGACATAGAAACACTGGAATAAATTGAAACCTGGGGTAGTTCATTGAGAGCTATGCAGAGAAGGGAAGAGCTTTGAGCAGTGCTTCTTGTTAACTATTCTAAACATTCTGAAGCACAGAATCACACTCCCATCTGTTGGAAAGACCCTCCTGGGGATGGTTCTCAAAAGTGGGGTGAAGAATCTATCTCTAGGGACTCAGTTCAAAATCAGGGTTGGGGAAATGTGTAGGAAATGATTGGAACATACTCCTGGCATCATGTCCCACCTTCCTCCCCTTGTGGGAATCAGAGAGTAGACTGGTCTCTGTGAAACTGCAAAGAATTTCAACTCCTAAGCTTCTAAAAGTGTTTGCAGTAATTGCTCCTCAACTCTAAATACTCTGTTGGCTTGTTGGTAGAAGCAAGTGCAGAATCCCGCACAGTCTTATAGACTTACTGAGCTCTGAGTTCCTTCTATAAGACTCACCCTCCAAGATCATTATGGGAAAAAATGTTTGTATTTTTATGCTTTAAAATATCTTAGCTCTACAAAGATTTTAAAATCTCTTAGACTCTACAAAGTTTCTGATTTACTTTTACCTCTTGTTTTCATGGCTCTATGGCAGGGACTTTTCCTCTTTTCTCTCTATTCTCTCTCTTTCTTTTCCTTCTCTTACACATTGTGGCTTGCAATACATACATTTAGAAGTTATGTATATCCCTTTGCCTACATTCAATGCTCAGATCTATGTTGGTATTATCATTTCCAATAATTATTAGCACATTGTTCCCTTCTCTGTCTTACCTAACCTTTGATGCCAACACACTTGTGGTAGATACCACCCACTGACAAGACCTCTTGGCCCATGTTTTGCCTGACCTTGGATATTGGTATCATACTATATTTTTATATTCCACAAATAAATGCAGTCATTCTGTATCTATCCTTTTTACCTCTGACTAATTTCACTCAGAATGATCCTCTCCATGTTCATCCATTTATAGGCAAATTTTATAGCTTCATTTTTTCCTAACAGCTGCATAGTATTCCATTGTGTAGATGTGCCGAAGTTTCTTTATCCAGTCCTCTGTTTTCGGGCACTCTGGTTTCCAGATTCTTGCTATTGTGAATAGTGCTGCTATGAACATAAAAGTGTAGATGGTGTTTCTTGTTTTTGGCCTCCGGGGTATATTCCCAGGAGTGGTATTGCTGGGTCAAATAGGAGCTCAATTTCTAGTCTTTGGAGGAATGTTCATATTATTTTCCAAAAAGGCTATACAGGTCAACATTTCCACCAACAAAGAATGAGAGTCCCTTTCTCCCTGCATCCACCTCAGCTCTTGTTCTTGGTCTTTTGAATTATGTGCCAGTCTCAGTGGTGTGAGAGTTGTTTTGATTTGCATCTCCCTGATGATTAGAGATGATTAGCATTTTTTTCATACATATTTTGGCCATTCAAAGTTCTTCTTTGTAAATTTTTATTATACCACCTTGAATAAAACTCCTAAATCCTTATTTCTCAGCCTTTAACTTTCCTTTTTATTTGTTTTCATTTTTTAAAAAATTGGGGCTGGGCTGGAGCAATAGAACTGTGAGTAGGGCAATTGCTTTGCATGCAGCCAACCCTAATTCAATTCCTGGCATCCAATATGTTCCCCAAACACTGCCAGGAGTGATTCCTATGTGCAGAGCCATGAGTAACCCCTTAGCATTGCTGGGTGTGATCCAAAACCAAAACAAAACCTTTAACTATCCAATTCTGCCGTTTATTTAGCTTGTTTCTCATCTATCTCTTTTTATAGGATGGTCCATTTCTAAAAGCAAAAATTATCTTTTATTTCATCAACAATATCTCCAACATCTGGAATATTGCCTAGTGTATTTAAGTACTAGTGAAAGAGAAGGCACTTGAATAAGACTGGAACTCAATTTTTGACAAACTTGCTTGCTTTCTTTGGGGAGCCACACTCAGCTGTGCTCAGAACTTAGTCCTGACTCTGTTCAGGGATCACATCTAGTTATACTTACAGGATAACATGGACTGCTGGAGATTTAAACCACAATAGGTGGTATGTGAGGCAAGCAGCTTAGGTCTATACTAGCTCTCTAGTCTCAGAAAATAGCCTTCAGGTTATTAAAACAGAAAATAATTCATATCAAGAAGATTTAAGTAAGGGAACACAATGGAATATGATGATAATTCTAAATGGGAGTTGAAAGAATGAGACTATATCTGCCTGGGAACCTCAATTCAAAGAAAATAAGCACTGTACAAAGGTGAGTTTACTTTCATTGCATGGTAAGATGTTCTGGATCTGTTGGCTGGCTGTCAAATGAGAAAGGACAGATTAGAGTACATATTATCTCTTGAGATTGCATAAAGATCAAGATTCCCTTTTACTTCAAAGTAATTGTTACTTTCCTTTATTTACCAAAATCCCTATGATTTTTATAAGCAATGACAAGCCATTTAGAGAAAGAAAATTTACATTTTAAGAACCAAATGTCTCTAATTTTTATGATGTCCTTCTTTTATGAATTATACTTTGATGTTCAATTTATTTCCTCTAAACAGATGCAGAGTGATATCTTGACAACTTAGACTGACTCTGAAAATTGTTTGGGTCACCCGATGGTGCATAGGATTTACTCCTGGTTCTGTACTCAGGATCACTTCTGGCAGTGCTTTGAGGACCATATAAGGTGCCAGGAATACAGCCCTGTAAAATAAGTACCTGAAATCCTGTACTATCTCTTGGACCATGATTTTGAACCTTATGATATCTTTTAATCAAAGCAACATCCTCATAAATAATAATTAATAGGAGAGTTCCCAGAAATCCAATGTATGGATTACATGGTATAGGTGAGTGAGCTTGACACGTCAGTACCCAAATTACCGAGTCTCTGGAATTGTTCAAACACTTTTTATTTTGTTTATGTATGTATGTATGTATGTATGTATGTATGTATGTATGTATTTATTTTTGCCCTTTTAAAATATTTTATTATACCACTGTGAGATACACAGAGCGATGCTCAGGGGTTTCTACTGGTTCTGCACTCAGGAATTACCCTGGCGATGCTCAGGGAACCATATGGCATGCCAGGGATTGAACCCAGGTCGGCCGTGTGCAAGGCAAATGCCTACCTGCTGTACTATCATTCCAGCCCCATGCAAACACTTTTTAATATCCTATTTATAGAATGTGGATTCATGCTATGGCATTCTCCAGAATTCCAAATTGTACATTATTATGAATTATATTTTTCTGAGGTTCCACAATGGAATATTAAACTAGGATGTAAGCACTGTAAAATAATCAAGTCTTTCTACTTACTAATGTGTGGAGATATAAGCGCATCTGTGAATGGTCCCGGGATCTGGCCAGTGCTCTGGAAAGGAGTTAGCAGAAATATGTTATGACCTAGGCTTCCTGATTTAGTAGCATATCAGAGGGGGTGTTGGGTGTGGAGGGGTGGGAAAAAAGATATAGCTTCACATAGAAGGAAATGAGCTCTAATACAGGAAGTGAGGTGTGGGAGTCAAAGTTCTCATTTTCAGTTGCACAGTTCTAAATTAAGAAAACCCTATACAAACAAGTTCTTTATGAGTCAATAGGTTAAATGGACAGCTATTAACACATTTCAAAGATGTGTCCATAGCCATATGTATGCTTATAGAGTCATACAGAGAGAGATGTATTCATGAATCCATCATTATTTCAAACTAATATTTCAAAGTAGGTAGTTTCTACTAATTAAATATTCCATTATTTTACTCTTGATTCTCTTATTTTGTGGTGTAAGTTTTGGTCACACTAGGTGATATTAGGTGGAATTCCTGGCTTGACTCTTAAGGGGTCACTTAAAAGACCACGTGGCACCAGGAACTGACTCTTGGGCTCTAGAATGAAAAACCACTTAAGCTTTCTCCCAGGCCCTGGTTTTTCTTTTTAAGTTTGTAAAAGAAAAACCATGTCTGGTGTAACTGGACATGGCATATGGTATGCATGAAACTCTATTATGGACTTTCTTTTTCTTTTAGACCATACCTCGCTGTGCTCAGGGCTTTCTACTGGCTCTGCACTGAGGCTTCACCCCTGGACAGCACAGGGTTTCCCATGTGGTGCCCAGGATCAAACCTGGGTCCACAAATGTTATGCAAGTACCCTACCTATTGTATTATTGCTCTAGACCTATGGACATATTTATAAATCACAGTGCCTAAATAAAAATAAAAGTTTGAAAAACATGACTCCAGGAACTGGATAAATAGTACAGACATTAACATGTATGCCTTGCATGCAGTTGGCTCAGTTTAATCCTATGCACCACATGGTACCCAAAGCATAGCTAGGTGCAGCCCTGGAAACCCGTAAGCACTGCTGGGGTAGCTCAGGGATTTCCACTCACTGTAGGACTGGAGAAATTCCACATATGTGGGCCCTTACAATGATCTTCAAACCTGGTTGAACAAGAATCACCAGGATGAACTCCCAGTGTCTTTGAATAATATTTGTGAGACCTCCCCTTAAAAAGGCAAAATAAACAGCATTAAAATAAATAGTAGACAGATTATGGCTCTAGCATATGATCAAATTATGTTAAATGAGTCATGATGTTTTGGTGAAATTTAGAAGGAAGTATAATCCAAGTGCAGACACTATTTTTCACAGCAAAGGCCTTGTGTATCTCTTTGGAAGTAAAACAGATCCTAGATTTATGAGCCAAATATCTGCATTCAGGTAAATGTCAAGAAATAAAAGTGGTATTTATGAGAGTAGTCATGAAACAGCCACATATCTTCAAAAATATTTTATTAAAGTAATTGAAAAATAAAAATAGTAGTACATTACTTTTGCTTATTGGGCAAGTTCTGAGTGTGTAAAAGTGCCAGTTTTGTTCTCCCACCGTGTGTGTGTGTGTGTGTGTGTGTATTTGCCTCATTCTATGGCCTCTGTATCCTAGTCTTTAATTCTTGAGATGCATCTATTTCTTTCAGTCCTCTCCTAGTTGGTTGTGCCCCCTGCCCCCCTGAAACACAGGGGTGTTTTTCTTAGTCCCCTTCCTCTTTTCTTCTCCCTCTCTTCCTCTGCCCTTTTGTTTCTCCTTCTTCAAATTTATGCTCTACATTTTTTACCAGAGCACAGCACACACATATATAGTGGTCTCATTACAGTACTCATTAGAGCCTAGTGTTTTCTGAGCTCTGTAGAGAGCGCTGTAAAATTCACTCTCATTTAGTATGGTCCTAATCTGAATGTTGGACCTGTAGTAGAAGCTCCAAGTTCTCATTGAAGATAGTAATTGTTGCTAATGATTTTCATAATTTGAATTAATGAGTTATTTCCACTAACAAAAATGTGTCTACATAACAGTCATAATAATGTGTCTATAAAAATGTGTCTACATAACAGTATTTGAAAGATTTGGATATGACACATAATAAAGATCGTTTATAGTTCTCGGCAATTGTGTGACAAGGTAACATACTTTGAAGGAATACAATATTGTATCCCTAAAACAGTCTTGTAAGCTAATACTATCTCAATAAAAAATTATAAATTTGATGAGGTAATTTATCAACAATACACTTTCTATCCTAAATTGTCTGGCTAATTCATAAGATCCTGAGATTTTTCACAGGATGAATTACTTTTGATGAATTTTTCACATGACGATTTACTTTTTTGCTTTTGTTAAAGAGTACCTTTAGAGCAGTTATTTCTATATGTGCATTTCACAATCACCATCATACTGTTCTGTTCTCACTCAAAAATGAGAGCTAACACTAAACTTTTGAGTGGGATTTACCAGTATGTGGAGATTATGCCATATACAATTAAGCAGCCTTCATTAAAATTTAAAGTTCTTATTATTTGTAGTTAAATAACTGAAATTCTCTTTGAATTACAGCTTCTATTACAAAGTTAATTGTTTCTTCTTTTCTTAGAGTGTGCATGGAAGGGTTCTCTTTTCTTCTCCAACTGCAGAAAGTGCTGGCCCAACGCCTAGACAATCATAGCAAATATAAGTGAACTCCAGGAACCCCAGGCACTGTGCTACAAACACACATCTAAAGTATAAATAAGGCATGAAGTCAGGGAAAGACATAAAGGATATCAGGCCTCAGAAGACTAACGTATTTTGGTAAAAAAATAAAATAGAATGCTGATTAAGTATGGTGAATGATGTTTGTACGCATGGTTCATGAGGGTTATTGGAAAATATTGAGGATACTTGAACCTAAAGTATCTTTTCTTCTTGCCAGGTTTGAGTTTGGAGAATTAAAACCATTTTCACAGGGAAAAGCTTAGGAAAAGTGTGACTTTTCCTCCCTGATAGAAAATTGAGGTCTTTGGGCCCAGCGAGAGAAGAACTGACATGCATGGGAGAAGCAGGACACCCTCTAGCACCCAACAGAAGCATTGGGTTGGGTCATTTGGGTTGTGCTATTTTTAGGGGAGTATTTTTAATAAATTTCCATTGATGTACAGACATTAATTCTTCTTTTACAGGCTTCAAGTCTCCAGCATATACAAACACTGCAGTAAACACTCCACGGAAAATCTAGTTTACAGTTAACAAAATACAGTTGATGTCCTTTACCCATTCACCCACCACCAATCTCTTTTCCTTTGGGGAACCGCTAAGCCATCATTTTCTGGATTTAAGACATTTTTTTTGCTTTATTTCTTTTGTTAATATTATTTTTATTATATGTTTGCATTTTTTGTATTCTACATGAGAGAAATTTAACAGCATATTTCTAATCTATTTTATTTTGTCTAACTTATTTTACTCAACACTGCACCCTCATGACCCTCATGTTCCATTTGCTTTGTCACAAATGGCAAGGTATTTTTCAGGATTGAGTAATATTCCTCTGTGATTTTAAACCACCTCTTCTTCACCCATTCATCTGTGAATTGGTGGTTAGGTTTTTCCACTTGTTGGTTATTATTAATAATGCGATAGTGAAGAAAGAGGTTCATATAAATTTTCAAATTAGTGTTTTTGCATTCTTCATCTAAATCACTTGTATCACTTGTCTTCCCGTTGTTCATCGATTTGCTGGAGCGGGCACTAGCAACATCTCCATATGGCCTGTCACATGCTAGTGTAGCCTAAGGGCATCTGCTAGCTCCAGGAACATAAAGAGCCTCAAACCATTCCAAAAGGTCATGGGAATGAGGTCTATAATTGTTAATGGTATTTGGCATATCAAATACGACATGGGTAGCTTGCCAGGCTCTGCCATGCGGGTGGGATACTCTTGTAGTCACCTCTGATTGTGAGCATTTATTGATGAACCATGCAGCCGCAAAGGACCGACACATTCACACATGCAGATAAATGTACGCATAGACACACATGCATATACACGTAAACACATACATATACACATAAACATACACAAACATATGCACTCACATACACAAACATACACATGCAAATAAATGTACGCATAGACACACATGCATATACACCATATATACACATTTAAACACTGCTCATGACTATTTGTTCTGCAGAAAGAGCCAGAAAATTGAGACCAGTCACACAGTCTCAGAACTTGGCTCCTCCTTTAAGAAAAACCAAAAGAAAAAAATTGTATGTTTATAATTTTCTTTTCTCCATCTAAATATGGAAAAGAAACTGAGAATACATCATTTGATTTTTTAATTTACATATTTTACTCTGAAACTTCAGCTGGGAGAAGAATTGCTTTATACAACTATATAAAATGTGTTAGGAAATTAAAAGATAATACTAGGTATTTTTGATATTGAAAATGAAAATATGACATAGTATTACATAGTGTAAGTTTATAAAACTAAAGTAAATTATGTTAGACCCACTTTTAGGGAATTTCACAGTTTAATTATTTTATGTTGTTTTTTTCTAGTTAGGAATATGAAATTCAGGTAAAAATTAATTCAGATTATTGATTACTTAAAGTTAAAAAATCATTCAATTCTATAAATGCACTTGAATTGTCCTTATAGAATTATTAGTAATGACATTTATTTCTATTAATAGATGCAAACTATTAATTAAAATTAATGTATTAATAAATAGTTTATTATCACATTAATAAGACATTATAGTTTTATTATAACTAAGTTGATATTTATAACTAAATTGATATTATTGTCAGAGTTTTTTAAGATAGGCTTATTATGATCATCTTCTGAAATATGATATTTTGGTAAAGCAAACATTGATGAAATATGTGCTTCTTACTATATATTTTAGTCATATCAAAATATTATTACTTAAATTTTCTTAATACTTTTAGTTTGGTTTTCTATTTGGAAAAATTAAAGTAAAATAGCATATGTTTTTATACTTAGTAAAAGTATTTTGGGAGCTAGAGATATAGTATAGTGAGCAGGGAATTTGTCTTGCATATGATGGACTGGATGTGATCCCTGACACCCCAGTGGTCTCTCAAGCACCACCAGAAGAGCTCCCAGAAGTAAACCCTAAGTGCAGCCAGATGTGGCTCCACAACCTTGTATAAGAGTATTTTAAAGTGTCATTCACCAGACAAAACTAATCATATCTTATTTATGTAAATCAAGTTTGGATAAATATTTGATTTACCGGCAAATAGCAACAAATCTCCTTTTCTACTTAAGTTAGTTCTAACTTATTCCACTGTCCAGAACCTGAAGGCCACATAATCTGTCCACATAATTATTGTCTAGTTTTATCAATTAATCCTAAAATATCCTTCCTATTTTTCATTTTTGTTTGTTTGGTTTTAGATTGGCATCACTCAAAGCACTGCTCAGGACTTACTCCTAGCTCTGTGTTCACCAGTCACTCGTGGCAGTGCTTGGGGCCACATGGGACGTGCCAGGGAATCAAACCCGTGCCGGCTGTATGCAAGGCAGGCACCTTACCTGCTGTGATATTACTTGGGGCCTACTATATTCTTTTCGAAGAATTCCTATGATTCATCAGATTATTCTCTACATGTCAATAATTCATATGAAAAATTTCGTGACTTATTTATATATTACTTGGGTAAACTGGAATGAAATGTTTAAAATTGTACATTTAGCAGTCTACAGGCAATTAAAAAATTAATTTGGTGATATTCATATTATTTTTTTTAGCCACATACACTGTGTTCAAGACTTACTCTTGACTCTGAACTCATGGATCAGTGGTGGTGGTCACTTAAAAAATTATTGATTGAGATTATGCAGTTTACAATAGTGTCACTTTTCAGTGCATCTTCTTAAGAAAAGCTATATTTCTAGGTTCATGTTTTCACAAAAGTTATTTTGACTCCTTTTAACTATTCCCTCATGATTCAGGACAAGTTAATAGCAATAGAAGGAGAAGTGACGGTATTTGGAATAACTTTAAATGACTTAAATATTTTGTTAAAATTTGTGGATGCTAGAAAAAAATAATTTTTGATTCATAAAATAATGTCAATTAAATGAGAGAAAAACATGTATTAGCTCTGGTGTTATAGGGAACATTTTCTCCGTTTTTATAAGCCTAGTATATTCAAATAACGTTGCCAATGGAATTATTGTTCCATGACTGCAAACTAACCACTGATAAATAGCAACAACAACTCATATGTTGATGTATGAAATATGTAATAAGAATAGCTTAATTTATAGGTTTGCTATTGAACAAAACTATATCTTAGCATAACATTGTAAAGAGCAATGTGGTCACAAGTTTGGAAAGCAAAGTAAAGAAAATGACTCATGAATTTCATTTCTGATCCTGAAGAATAAATTATATTTCTATACATTTCCACTGTGGAGAGAAAATTTGAGATTTTTTGTGACCTTTAATTTTAGAAATTGTGAACCATTTCAGACAAGTGCTTGGAAGTTCAACTTTTCAAGAGGTCAGTCCTATTCTAATACCAGAAAAGTATAGTCAAGTAGCTGTGCATATTTTTTGTGTGTCTATAGCACAGAGCACTAAAGAAGGGATTTCAGGAAGAGAAGTGATCTGTTTATTAAAATTGAGTAAAAATACTGAAAACTTCATTTCATAAGGCATAAGGCTAAAATCACATTTTAATTTTATTTTAAAAATAAAGCTCTTAGAACTAGAGAAGATGCACAGGGAGATGGGACACTTGACTTCCCATGCTGCTACTTTGGCGTAGACCCTAGTTCCAAGCCAAAACACCTCCAGGAATGATCCCTGAACATTGAATCAGAAATAAGCCCCTCAGTGTGATTAAAAAAAAGTAAATCACAGGCTGGTGTGATTTAAAAAAAAAAATAATACCGTGTTTACATTTTATTAGGTGATAGTTTGGAACACTAAAAAGAAGTTTATTGGATTCAGGATATAGGACAGTTGTTAGAGCACATACTACACATGTAGGTTTGATTCTTGGCCTTTTATGGAGACTTATATGAACCAATTACTTAGATTGTCTATAATTTTCTCAGTACTGTGTTTTATATAGATTTTTCATGCCTTATTATATTTAACATAAGTATTTCATATATCTATGAATTATTAATATTTTTATAATTATATTACTGCTTTATAATTCAAATTATTGGGGGTTTTGAGCTATACCTGGCAATCAATGCTCAAGGATTACTCCTGACTCTGCACAAAGAACCATATGGAATGCCAGGGGTTGAACCCATGTCAGCTGCAGCAAGGCAAGTAAGTGCCTTACCTTCTGTACTAGCTCTTCAACCCCAATAACTAAAATACTTTTTATATGGAGTTCACGAAATGTGCCTACAGTTTTTTGTGTATTCTTCAAAATTGCATCTCTGAAAAAAATTTATTTATAGAATTCAATATTTTATATATACTAATACTAGAAATAAAATAATTACTTTTCCTTCCTATCATAATGACTTTGTTATTGTTTTGTTCTGCCAATATTCTTAATTCAGATTCTTACTTGACCCCTCTCTGTGAGGGTTAATTTTCTGCCTATTTGAAGAAATAAGTAAGAATATCCACTATAAACTTTTTTAGTTGAGAACATATGATTGATTATCATAGATTTTGTGATTCATAAATTCTACTGATTTGTTTGTTTGTTTTGGGAAACCGTCAGCCGTGCTCAGGAACTGCTCCTGCCTGTGTGCTGAGAAATCACTCCTGGTGAACTCAGGGGACTACAGGTGGTTCCGGGATCAAACCAGGGTCAACTGCATGCAAGGCCAGCATCATACCCACTGTGCTATCTCTCAGCCCTCTACTGATTCTTCTGGAGATGTGCTCTGAAGACATTTGCTACATTATTTTTAATTTTTTTTTTTTTTTTTTTTGCTTTTTTTGGGTCACACCCGGCAATGATCAGGGGTTACTCCTGGCTCTGCACTCAGTAATCACTCCTGGCGGTGCTCGGGGAACCACATGGGATGCCGGGATCGAACCCGAGCCGGCATGGGCCGGCCGCAGGCAAGGCAAACGCCCTACCCGCTGGGCTATCGCCTCCGTCCCAGACATTTGCTACATTATAAAATGCATTGCAATGTCTTCTGATGAGTTCCACTGAGAATTCATTCTTAAAGAAAATGCCACCAAATTGTTCTGAAGCCTGCTGCTTTTTGTACATACTTGAACAATACAGTTCCCTACTTAGTTGTCCTTTTTTCCTGAAACTCAAAAGGCAATGAGTTAGCTTCTAAAAAATACTTCCAAAACTGAGTCTATCATTAAAGTGATCTAATTGTTGTTTTTCTCTATTGCTTTTTTATTTGCTTGTTTGGGAGCCACACCTGGTGATGTTCAGGGCTTTCTCCTGGTTATGTGCTCAGGGATCTCTTCTGGTGGGGCTCAGGGATCAAGAAATTGGCTTGACTGCATGCAAGGCCAGTACCCTATGTTCTGTACTCTCCTTCTGGCCCCTCAATTTCTTTTTAATTAATTTTTTTTGCTTTTTTGGGTCACACCCGGCAATGCTCAGGGGTTTCTCCTGGCTCTGCACTCAGGAACTACTAGTGGCGGTGCTCTGGGGACCATATGTGATGCCGGGGATGGAACCCGGGCCGGCATGGGCCGCGCGCGCAAGGCAAAGGCCCCTACCCGCTGGGCTATGGCTCCCGCCCTTCTTAATTAATTTTTATTCATTTATGTTGACAGCAAAGGGAATCCCATTTCAAGTTAGAATTTGAGTTTTTAAGTAGAAACGTTTCTCAAATATGCAACTAAAATTTTTTCTCCATTAAAAATCAGATCCTAAAAGATATTTTAGTGCAATCAAAACCACAGGTATAAATATGGCGTTGAAATGTATTTGTAGCATTGATAAAGTTCCCTGGAGAACGCTGGATGTTTAAAGCAACAGTTTGATTGCATAGAACAATAAATGCAGGGCTGAGTGTATTTTTCTCTTTTTTCTCATCTACTAGAAAAATATAGATAATAGAGCTCATTTATTTCCTTAACATTTCAGAGCTCCACAGATGGGAAAACACAACCCAGTGGAAATTATTTCTGGCAACCTTGAGAAGATATGTTAGCATTTTGTGGCATTTCTTTCAGTGACATGTAAAGCATGGCTTTCCCTCATTGCAATGTCACAGTGAAGTGTCACAATAAAGCCAAAATAGTGTGCCCTCAGGGAAAACTAGGGAAAGGGAGCATTTTCCATACACAGACAAAGGGTAATATTTATTATAAAGCCTTTCATTTTCAGTCCAAATGCTGCCTGAGTGAAGGCTACTTTGCAATGGAGAAATGCACAGAATGTGAAATTTCAAGCTAATGTTATGTATAAATCTAATGCATTTTATGTAAATATAAATAATCTTGTTTTTTTTAAGTAGCACACATTTAGAGACAGACAAGCCTGCATAAATATATGCAGGGTACCAGGGAGAATTTGTAATATTGTGTCATGGCTTCACCAGCTGATGTTTCAGAGTCCAAGGAGCCCTAGGTCAGCTGTTTCTCCCCAAGTTTCTGTCACTCTGAGCCCAGATACTATCTTCTTTGTCCTGAAAATGTGATCAAGAAATGATTCTTCATCTGGATGAGATAGCTGTCATCTAAACTTCAATATGTTGTGCAGCACACAACCAATATTTCTTAAGGTGCTTCATACAATGTTAGCAACAAATGCAATTATTTATGTTAAATTACACTAATATTTTAGCTAAAACTTTTCTGCCTATATCATTTCTATTCTCACAATAACTCTTTGGATCCAAGTGTTGAAGTTGTTATTTATTTTCATTAAATGCCATTTCATTTAGGTAACTCTACAGCTACAGAACATGGTCATTTGGGGAGGGAGGGTCCTTGGAAGATGATTTTTATTGCTGCAATGCTACATCATTTTCAGATTTAATGAGAAAACTCTACATAGGCACCTTAATTACTAAGCCATAATCTTTCAAAGAAACTTAAAGCCTTTGTCAATATCATAACAGTATAGAATATTCAATCATCAAGTAATAGAGTAACATCTTGTATCTCAGGGTCTAGGGTTCTCTTCGCTGAAACTTTTCATTGAAAACTGTTGCATTTTCCTACAAAGCACTTTTTAAATTTGTCACTCATAGACTCATGGCTAGCCAAACTCACTGATCTTGGATCTGGCCAAGAGCATGTTTGTCTTAAATACACTCCTGAAGGAATTTACATTAATTCTAGGAGAATTATATGTAACAACTAAATTTTTAAAAATATTTTATTACACAAACGTGAGATATACAATTACCAAAATGTTCATGTTTGGGTTTCGCTCATACAGTGTTCCAGCACCCATCCGTTCACCAGTGCCCATTTCCCACCACCAATGTCCCCGATTCCCTCCCCATCCCCTAGCCTGCCTCCATGGCAGGTTCTTTATCTCTTTTTTCTCTTTCTCTTTCTCGCTCTTCTCTCTCTTCCCTCTCTTACACATTGTGGATTGAAATACATACATTTAGAGGTTATCATGTGTGTGTTTTTGCTTATATTCAATGCTCAGTTCTTGGCTGGTATTTTCACTTTCAACAATTATTAGCACACTGTTCCCTTCTCTGTCTTACCTAACCTCTGACTTCCACATGTTTATGGTAGATTACACCTTTGATAAGACCTCGTAATCCATGTTTTTCCTGACCTTGGATATTGGTATCATAATATATGTATGAATGCATTTATTTGCACTATATATGTATATATACATATATGTATATGTATATATATGTATATGTATATATGTATGTATATATGTATGTATATATGTATGTATATATATACATATATAGTGCAAATAAATGCATTCATTCTATATCTGTCTTTTTCCTTCTGGCTAATTTCACTCAACATGATCCTCTCCATGTCCATCCACTTATAGGAAAATTTCATAACTTCATTTTTCCTAACAGCGGCATAGTATTCCATTGTGTAGATGTACCAAAGTTTATCCAGTCATCAGTTCTCGGGTACTCTGAAGAACTAAATTTTTAAAGACCCACTCTCAGGAGAACTCCCAAAGGAAAATAAATGAAAAGAGTAAGAATTATTTTTGTGAAATTAAATTTTATCTTTCTTTTTTTGTGTTTCTCCTATGTGCCCAATGGGTAAGAATGAAAAGCCAAATCAGTTGATCAAATCCACTCATCTCCGGTCATAAATAAATCAATATACCAGGTTGAATGTTCATAGCCTGTTCCCTCCTTTTTATGTTTCTCTCTTTCAGTAAAAACCCAAGACAGGACATCTAGAATTTGGCACAAAGTTTGGCAGACAGAGCCGTTTCAACAACTAAAACCCTTGTCACTTATTCAATATGAGACATATTTTTTGTCATCTGGTGATATGTTTTTTCAACTCAGTTGTTTCCCTAAGATTAGAAAATCTAATTCATTCCTTTCTGTGTATTTTAGTGTTCTGCCCAGCAAATCACAGATTAACATATACTTCATCAGGATTATGGATGGGCCCTTGGATATATATATATATATATATATATATATATATATACACACACACATATATGTAGACATATATATATACATATGTATTATATACATAGAATTTATATATAAAATAGCTTGCTTATTAGTTTTTAACTGGTAAGATAGGCAGTGAAATAGAATCCACAAAATACCATGGATTCAATGGATGGGTACCTTGTTAGTGCCAAAAAATAATTTTAAACCTTTATTCTGAAGTTTGTACAGGCTAGGTTCCATTTCATGAAAATCAAATGTCAAACAATAGTTAACTGTTTTTACCATGTCCTCAATCTGTGTCAATCACTACAGTACCACATATGATTGCTCCATGGTGAAGAAGAGGAGAGCCGAAGAGCAGGCTTTAGGTGTGCCCATCAATAAGAGAAAGTCACTGTTGATGAAGCCCCGGCACTACAGCCCCAGCACAGACTGCAAACAAGAGAGTGGAGACAGGAGAGAGGCAGAGGAAGATGACAGCCTCTTGGAAACCAACGATCACCTTTCCACAGGTAGCAGGGGAGTGCTCCAAACAGGGTCATTTTCCTGGGACCAATTCCTCAGTCTTGACTTAGAACATGCAGTCTGTGTGGTAGAAATATACTCCAATTGGGAAACAAAAAAAGCAAGCTTTCATTGCACTGAGCATTGATTTATTGAGAATGGTTATTGATCAGTAACTGAAGAGTAGAAAGATAACTGAGAGTCTTTGTTCTAGTCAATCTGTGAAAACACAGGATTAGATTTGTGAATATTTTATTTATTTATATTTATTTATTTTTATTTTGCTTTTTGGGTCACACCCGGCCATGCTCAGGGGTTCCTCCTGGCTCTGCACTCAGGAATTACTCCTGGCGGTGCTCGGGGGACCATATGGGATGCCGGGATCGAACCCAGGCCGGCACAGGCCGGCAGCATGCAAGGCAAACGCCCTACCCGCTGGGCTATCACTCCGGCCCCAGGTTTGTGAATAATTTTAAGAAAACGAAACATACTGACTTTAAAGTTGAAGTGCCTAGGTAACCTACTTGGATGAATGTCTACTTAAAGAACCGCTACAAATAAAGCAATATATTTCAGTTCCAATATTGTATATATAATAAAATATTATATGTTATATAATATATTTATATATACTATATTAAATTATACATAATAAATGTTTTAGCTACCCACACAAAATTTTAGCCATATGGAAAACTATTTTACCATGTTTTGAAGTACCACAATCACTCTAAGGATGCCATGACTTGAACATTATGTGCATGCCTATGTATTATACATATAATAATTGGTTCATTTACAAACATGTATATATTCATGTTTATATTTTACATGCATAATGTTTATATATGCATGCATATGCATATTTATATATTGCATACATATATATATTACCATGTTCATAACTCTTAATCATTATATGGTTCAGGGATTAACAACATACACTAATATATGCTTATATGTACAATATGCAGGTAACACACTTAGAATTAACACATGAATTTTTTTATTATACCACAGTGAGATATGCAATTACAAAGATGTTCACAGTTGGGTGTCCGTCATGCAGTGTTCCTGCACTCATCCCTCCACCAGTGTCCCATTCTCATAACACTCCTTCCCACCCACCCCCAGCCTGCTTCTATAACAGGCCCCTTTTTCTCTCTCTCTCTCTCTCTCTCTCTCTCTCTCTCTCTCTCTCCATCTGTGGCTCTGTGTTTCTCTCTCTCTCTTCTCTTACACATTGGGGCTTGTTCTACAGATATTTTTGGTTCAACATGTTAAGTCTCTATGCATTCAATGGTGAGTTCTAGTCTGACGTTACCATTCCCCATCAACCCCCCCAGTTTGTTACACCTACAATGATCATTAAAGTGTATATATGTGCAAGATCCTGGGAAGGACCTGGTCCTAAAATTGATTATTATCTAAGCCTGTCACACAGTCACCGAGCGACCGGCGCTGAGCAGCTATGGGTCTGGTCTGTAGCTTATCTAGCTTTGCTGGTTGGGGCTGCCTGCTCGTAGCCACGCCCACTGGGGGCATGGAGATGGAAATGATGGGGAAGGGACCCCATCCCCGCTCCAAGTCTGGCTGGCGCAGCCTCCCCCATGTGTCTGCTGGCCCTAGGAGCTATGTTGCTCTTGACTAGGGGCCCAGGTTTTAACGTCCCTCCCGTAACACATGAATTTTTAAAGTCATTTCATGGGGTCATACAAATGGTACAGCAAGTTTGCTGCTTGCTTTGCATGTTTCTGACCGGGGTTCAATTCTCTGCCCCTCTGACCCCTAGCAGCTCTGTGATCCCTGAGTTCAGAGCCAGAAGTAAAGCCTGGACACAGTCAGGTGTGGCCCCAAAACAAAAAAAAATTTTATTTTATTGAAGCACCCTGCAATGGGCCATTACAAAGCTGTTTGGGTCTCAGTCATACAGTGCAAGAAAAAAAATTAATTAAAACATTTTTTAGAACAATCTATCTCTCAATAGAATTGGTGCAATATCATAAATTAGTGCAAGTTAACTCTGCCTTTAAGAATTTTGGTATTTTAAAATAATGTTATAGCAACAGACTACAGATGATTCCCAAAGTTAAAAACCTAGTGTTAGGTTCAGTAGGAAAAGATACATATTAGGGAACGTAGCACTACACTCATTATTTCCAAAATAAATAGCTTCAGTTAATCTTTTTTTTTTTTTGCTTTTTGGGTCACGCCCTGTAATGCTCAGGGGTTACTCCTGGCTCTGCACTCAGGAATCACTCCTGGCAGTGCTCTGGGGACCATATGAGATGCCGGGGATCGAACCCGACTGACACAGGCCGGCCGCGTGCAAGGCAAATGCCCTACCCTCTGGACTATTGCTCCGGCCCCGCTTCTGTTAATCTTTAAGGAAACAATTGAATTCTTTAGTCATCCCAGATACTGCTCATATACTTAGTGAAATGTATTTGCTTTGCCAGAATGTTAGGGTGTGCTTCTCCCAATTGACAGTTATTCCCGTGTTCAAGTCATCTAGTATCTGGAATCCAACTCAATTCTTGTGCATTAAACTGCAGGACATGTAAGCAGCTATCTAAGGCTGAAGGATATGCAAACCTTAATTTAGTAAACATTGGAAGTTTGATTAGTGAATCAAGTATACATATGCTGTATTAGATGCATTTTTTTAATTTTGAGGGTTTCAAAATATGCTACATATATATTTTAAATGCATAGTATATATAAAAACAATAAAATTCTTGGATCACTTGTATCTCTGCATATAGAATTACAGTAATAGTGGCTTATAAAAAGATAAAACACATAGGCTGTGTCTGTAAAAACCTGAGATCTGTCATGAACTTGGCTTGGAAGATGTTTAGGACTTCAGTGTAAAATAAAAAATGTTGGGACCATAGAGATGATAGAGCAGAGAAATTGTCAGCATTGTTGTGGCTTATCGGGATTATATCTCAAAACACTATAGCATTCCCCAAACATTGATATCAGTGAACCCTAAGTACAGAGTCTAAAATAAGCCCTATGCTTAGTTGGGTGTGGCCCCAAAACGGATATAAAACTGTTTTTAGGGAGCCGGAGAGAAAGTAGAGGTTAAGGTACATTCTTTGCCTGTAGTCTGCCCTGGTTTGGTCTCCATTACCAGGTGGTCCCTTAAGTATCACTAGTTGAAGCCCCAGAGGTCCAAGCATCATGGGTAGGCTGAGCAGTTGCCAGCACTTCAACGTTAGCACGTCCATGAGTTTGTTCTTCACTGATCTCCTGTCCAGTTGGAAGAGAATTCTCAGGGAAGGTTCAGACCTGCTTATCATCATTTGGGAGATAACCCCACCAAAATATTTTTATGATTTGATTTAGTGCAAGTAATGTTTATTACTTTTCTGTATGCAGCATGTGACTTAAAGTCTCAATGTTCTTCTATAAATTATTGTTACTTTTTGGGATGAAGAGACAGTACATGGGTTAGGGCACTTGCCTTGCATATGGTCAAGCCAGGTGGGATCCCTAATAGCTCATATGATCCCCTGAGCATCACCAGTAATGATTCCTGAGTATAAAGTCAGGAGTAAGTCCTGAGCATCACTGGATGTGGCCCAACAAACAAAAATATAAAACAAATAAATTATTATTCCTCTATGCAAAAACAAAAAAACAAATAAATTATTATTACTTTTGGTTCTTTAAACTATCAGTCTTTCTATTTTTGTTATTGACATATGAAAACTGCAGGCTAAAACTAATGGCCAGGAAATTTTAAAATCATGTGATTAAACTTGTGCTTAATTATTTCAGCTATTATTATTTCATCAAAAAGTGAAGAGAACGGGTATGTTTTACACCAAAACATACATGCAGAGTAGTAAGGACAGGACTGCATCTTTCTGATGACTTGTCCCTTCTACTGTGCTTGTGTGATCATTCTAGCTGCTAATATTAATTGAAAACATAATTTGTCAGATATATTCCATTAAACATTCAGATACATGAATTGATGGATATCTATTTTCAGGTTCACAAATATAAGCTTTTATGTTTAATACTTGAACAACAATTACTAATAAGTATAGTACAATTATAGCAGTAGTAACCGTTGCATCATATTCTTATTATATTCCAGCAACCTAAATTATATCACTTAATCCAACCAACAATGACCAGAAGCATGTACGGTTATGATCATAACTTTACAAGGAGATCACTGATGACCAAATTAAAAGATTTTAAGCTTAAATACATATGACTTATGTATTGAAAGGGAGATAATCATAAAACAATTGAAGGAGAAGCAAATGATTATTTACCAGTCAATGATACTTTATAACCCAATTCTGCCCATATTCTATATTCAGAAAACAGAACAGGCAAAGTTTCTAGATGCCAAGTCATTACATTATCAAAAACCACAGGTTTTAAAGTTTAGACCCTTTGTCCAATTAGTGCAATTCTAAATTGTCTTCAGTTGTCTAAACAAATTTATTCCCCCCAAACCCCACCCCTGCTCTTCGGAAGAGGGAAGAGCTGAGTAGTGTTCATGAATCAGTGCTTTTTACCTACTGTCTCTGAAGAGCCAAAGTCTATAATAGCCAGCATGTCATAGAGTGTTCTTAGCAGGCTGCTCAGATGATGAAGAGGATAGAGCTCATGAAGTCTGAGGCTGTAAGCTTGACTCGATTTCTTGGCCAAACTGTACCCTAATGCTACTGACTCTCTCTAAAGGCTACAGGAGGGTGTCAGTGGTGGCAAAGAACATGGACAAATGCAGGTGCATGTCTTCCCATGGGCAAACAGAAGAATGTGCTAAGGACTAGCAGAAGATAGGGCTACTGCATGCCTTTCCAGAACAGACAAGGTAAAGGTCACTTCAGAGACAGATTAGTAAAACACAGAGTCCCCTCTCAGTTTATAACCACACACTCATGAGTGAGAGGAACTCACGGGACTGGCTGATATTTTCAACTCATCATAGATAATTGGTGTCACTTCAGTTTTTGAACTTTGAAAGATGAACTTTTTCCCCCATGATTTTTAGTCCTAGGAAAATAAATGTGTTCAAGAGGCCTGGGCAGCTATTTAACCCATAACAGTAATATAGATAGTTAGAGACAGAGGATCAAATGTCAATTTTGAGTGCAACTCAAAACCTGTTATGCTTTTTAAAAGATTCTTTTTTGTTTAATTTTTTTCGTTGAATTTCTCTGATTCAGAAGCTGAACATAGACACAGGAATCTCCCTAGCTTTTCCCTTCTAGCATTTCTAGATACTTCAGAGCAAAGATACATGTTTAAACCAAATAGGTATGTGTGATCTCTCACATATCTGACAACGTTGTTAATTTTTACTCTACAAGTAAAGTGTCATTCCAATGCCAACTATTCTTCCCTTACCTACTCTTTGAAATACTTTCCTGCACTCAGAACAGGGAAGTTGTCTAAGGTCTAACTCCCTCCTTGCTCAATGCCAACCAAAACTAAACCCTAGGAACATTTTAATCCATATTGTTGAACTATATGACAATTGAAATGGAATTATTTTGGCAGCTTTTCCTTTTTGTGGTTATTAATTAGGGTTTGTTTGTTTTTGTACATGTCTATTTATATTTTAGGAATCACTATTTTTAATTAAAATATCTTTTGCAACCTCACTCTTGAAAATATCCAAACTTAGGAAAACAATAAGCTTATATAAGTATTCTGTCAAGTTTGTTTTTAAGGCTTGCAGTATTTTTCCTGCACTCTGGCATCTGGAAACATAAGTTACAAAGTAACCACCATAGAGTTGAGAAGGACATTGCCCCATCCTTGAACCCGAGCCCCTCAATGGCCAGAACATGTAATATTTTAATTTGTGTTGTTATGAAGGTAATAAGAAACAAAAGTCCTGAGAATCATTCCAGGGAGATGTTGTTTATTTTTCATTCAAGGATGATAGACCTTCCAGTCATTGGGTCATGAGCTAACATTCAAGGATGTTAGACCATCTGGTCATTTGGTCATGGGCTCAACTTCGTTTTTATGGATGAAGACCTAGAACCCTAGAACTTTGGATCCTAAATGCCACCTGAATAAACAGAGGCCTCCATATAGTTTTCCCCTGCCTCTACAGTCTTCCACCGCAGTTGTTGAGCCCTGTCTTGGCATTGTGGAATGGTGGTGAGCAGAGCTGAGAGCCTTCTTGTGATCTGGTATAGGTCAATTCTCCAGAGTCACTATTTGCTGTCAATAAGGAACAGTTCACAGCGTGCTTGTGTGCAGGCACCCAGGTTTCCTCCTCCATCGCTATCTTCTTAACAGCATCTGCGCCAGGGAGAAGAGTCATCACTTCCAGAATACCTGCCACTGACCACTATCCTCCCTGTATTTCCCTGGACATATGTTTACTTGTACTTAAAAAAATTAAGGAAACTTTGGAAGTCTCAGAACAGTGCCAGATGAACAATCAGATCTGATTCCCTCTAACGCAGAGGTTGGGATCTTTGCGTTATTTCATTGCAAAGGCACTAAATGAATTACTAGACCACCAGAGAAAATAAAATCTCTAGCATCAAAAAATATAGGCAGCCTATGACAAAGCTAGAAGAGAGAGCACCCTGTCACAGATCTGCCAAACTGAAAAGCTAAGTCAACTTTTTTTCCTCTTATAATCACAGTGAAAGCCTAAGAGGTACAGCTACACGAAAGTTGGTTTGGAGGTTTGCAGAGCACCCCTGGAAACCATCATGTGCAAAGCACGTAGGCACCTCTACCGGCACGGTTCCTCTTTTGCTGAGGAATAATTAATAAATATTTTCTTTTAGCATATAACAAACAGTTGAACTGAACAATTATGTAAACTGGAAATGACCCAAATGCTAGCAGTTGGCAGCAGCACAGTGAAATGCATTGTCCTGCACATGTGCGTTCTGTCACTCCCGCCTCTCTGGTGATCTGCACTTAATAGGAATATTTTAAACTATGTAGCTAAGCAACAGAGGTAATTGTTGCTTTCTAGAGCTTTTGTTAGCACTCTAACACAGCCCAAATATGCATAATTAGGTATAATGTCTATAAATCATTATTGTACACATGTGGGTAGTTAAGTGGAGTGAGAGAATAGTTCAATGAATTGAGCATATTCACTGAAAATGCTTTTTATTTGTTTTCTGCAGTTCATAATACTTTAAAATTATCATAACCCTTTACACTTTCTCTTAATAGCCAACCGTGATATTGAGAAAAACTTCATTTGCATTTTAGACTATGTTTAATATATTATTTAAACCTGGAGTTCCTCTGATATTAATTTAGAAGAGGATAGACCATCCTCTCAAATATTATGTGCTTGTTTATGCAGCCTCTATTCTAGGAAGTAAAATGTTAAATTTTTCAGT
The DNA here is from genome assembly GCA_021461705.1 of Cryptotis parvus. Classification (NCBI taxonomy): domain Eukaryota; kingdom Metazoa; phylum Chordata; class Mammalia; order Eulipotyphla; family Soricidae; genus Cryptotis; species Cryptotis parvus. Next base: position 116,043 of record JAJIBD010002747.1, read on the forward strand.
TTATGTTGAATAGATCCCAACAAAAGACTGCACCCTATAATCAGCATTATTTAAAGGGGCTAGTGTTGTGACTAAATTCTTCCCTTCATCCAAAAATGCTTTTAGTTACTATGGCAATATTTACTTGATCCTGGCAGTCCAGTGTTGATTTAGGGAGATAATTACCAGAAAGGAAGATGATGGAGATGTATTTTTTGAGTGTCCTTGTCAGAGACAATGTTTATAAAAATTAAATGAAACCCCCCAAAAAAGGCATATTGTCTTCTACACAAACACCCTCTCCCGCAGCCCTTGCGGCGGGATAGCTGTGCTTTTCTCCCTCCCAAAGATGTTATTAGCACAGAACGCTCTTCACTTAGTGTCCTTAACAGTCATTAGGGCATATATCAGTTTCCCATCCCCCATGTTACCTTGTGTGATATAGAAATGGTTCTGCAGTTTTTGTGTTGTGGTGGTTGGTGGTTTTGTTGCATGTCGGAGGGACATTGGTTTGTTGTCTGGCACATTGCAATCTTGTGTGTTCTGGGTGCCAGACCACCCAGTCCATTCTCAGCAGGGTCAGGGCTAGATCTTCAAAGAATCACACCATCCATTGGTGTGTTTGTAGGACAGGTTTGAGTACACTACATATACATGTTAATATGTATATGTGTATGGTGTCATTGAAAAGAGTAACACTAATAATTCACAAGTATAGTGGAAAACAGATTCAGTGAACTTTCCTAGACAAAAATGGCATTAGGGGACCTGTTCATAGGCACAGGACTCTTTAACCCTCAGTGTTTTAGTCAACCCTAGATAGTTTTCAACTTATTAATGTTCAACATTCCTTACCATCCCACCTCTTTCTTATCTCATTTTATGTTTTTTCAGGGATGAGTTGGAATTTCTGTGCTGCAGTGCACAGAGACTATTTCTGGTTTACAAATGATCCCTGGCAGTGCTTAAGAGACCATATAGGATTTAGGGCTAGGTTGGGCTTAAGCAGCCATATGCAAAACAAATGTCACCCTTGTCTTGTATACTTTCTACACAAATACATGCAAATAGCAATCCACAAAATAGATTCCTTTGATCATGCTAATTTTCCAATGTATCTTTCTTTATTAGAAATTATGTTATGATGTTGGATATCAACAGGAAGTTTAGAAAACTTAGTATTCTTTCAATCATCTCCGTATATTCATTTTTATCTTAACTGCCATTCCATGACACCTGAAAGCATGTTTGAAAATCTATAAAGGCATAGAATATAAACTAAGATTTAAAAATATCTTACCATGAGCAGCAGAGTGATAGTACAGCAGGGTGTTTGCCTTGAACATGGCCAGTCCAGATCAATCTCTATTATCCAGTATGGTACTCTGGGCACTGCCAGGAGTGATTCTGGAGTGCAGAGCCAGGAGTAAGCCTTGAGCTTCAACAGGAAGGGCACCCAAATTAAAGTGTCATATATATTTCCTTTCTAATATGTAGTGTTATGCAATTTTTTTCCTTTCAGTTGTGGATAATGAGATGTAGTAGCAATGCTTACATATCTGGAACATTTATTAAGGGCCAATTGTTACCCTAGAGACAATTTTTAATGTTCTAAAATTTTAATAGCTGTTTCCTTAATGGAAATCCCCAGAATAAAAAAGATGTCCAGTTTTGTCTAGCTTAGAATGCATATATATAATAAAATATTTTTGAAAGAATACATATATTTTACCCGTACTTATAAAACTGATATCTATATACTTAACAATGTGCACATATCAAATATATGTGTGTAAGTTTATCCCTGTGGATCATAAGTATAATTTCCTAATTTTTGTTCACATGCTTTCTTGTTTTGTAGAAGAAGTAATGAGAAAACCTATGGATGAGAACCTTCCTTCAGTTCCACAAGATCATTCCCAGGGGATGGAAGAGAGATGCGGTTACCAAGAGCTTGTGGTCAAATCTTTGATGCATTTAGGGAAATTTGAAAGCAATGTGTCTGTTACGTCCCTGAGTGAAAACTTCAATGACAGTGGCATTCAGTCTCTCAAAGCCGAGAGTGATGAAGTAGATGAGTGCTTTATGATTCATTCCGATGATGGAAAAAACAAAGCCAATGAGTCCCAGCTACAGTTTTGCTCCTCGGATGACAATGAAAGTAACTTCGGAAAGCACAGAGAATGGTTGGGACAGTGGGTCTAATTTCTCAGAAGAAACCAAACCGCACAGAGTTTCAAAGTTTATTTTAGTGGATAATAGAAAAGACCTATTGGAAGTTCCTGAAATAAAAACAGAAGCTGACAAATTTCTTTCTTGTGAAAACAATTGTGATTCTGAAACAGATGGGAGAGACCCACAGAGCACTCATATGGACACTTTGGGGAAACCCCAGTCCTCTTTCCTGGGGATGGAGGATGATGACAAGGAATGCCTGGCAGCAATGACGAAAGAGTCCGTGGACCTGGAGAAAGCCAAAGGAAACTTAAGTTTGCTGGAGCAGGCGATTGCTCTGCAGGCAGAGCGAGGCTGCGTCTTCCAGAACACCTACAAGGAGCTGGACAGGTTTTTACTGGAGCATCTAGCAGGGGAAAAAAAGGCAAACCAAAGTTATTGACATGAGTGGAAGACAAATCTTTAATACTAAACGTAAGACACATCTTTGCATTTATGTAGAGATTAAAATTGCTTTAGGGTTGGAAAAAGAAATTTTCTAGTATCATTTGACTAATTCTACTACGCAATTTTGTGACAGTTTAGTACCGCTTAAAACTAGCTTAAACTTTTTTTAAAGTTCCCTGATCTTGAAACTGTTTTAAGATCAAACTTTGTCAAATTTACAGTATTCTCACACATGAAAAAGTAAAAGGTCATTGCTTGTACTTTTAAATTTTAACCACTTTAAATTATGTAATAAGTTTTCTGGGTTTGGGGCTATATTTTTGTTATTGTTTTGGGGCCACACCTGGCAGTTCTCAGGTTCGCTCCTGATTCTATGTTAAGGGATTACTCCTTTTGTGTTCAGGGGACCATATCGGGTGCTAGGGATAGAATATGAGTGGGCCACGAGCAAGGTAAAGATCCTACTTGCTGCACTATCCCTCCAGCCTCAAAACATAGTAGATTTTGTTTACTACCTTGAATATAGTAGAGTTATGGCAGTACTTATTATGCTTTAGATCATTTTATAATTAACCCAATTTCAGAATTGCAATTGTTCTTTTCTATACCTTTTCAGGATGTCTTTGAGTTTCAAAATAATGTCAAACCTATGCCCTTCCTAGTTCTCTAACCCAGGACTCACAAGTCACTGGTCCAAACTTGAATAAGAAAGTAAACGTGTTGGGAGAAAACTTTATATTGCTCCTTAAACTTGAGGGACATCATGCCCCATCTCCTCTGCAAGAATATTCCCTCTCCCCACTGTGCTCTGAGTTTTATAGTGATGGACCTAGCAATAGTTTTTACAGTAATATGGAGTGTCTTGAGTGGAGATCCTTAAGTACCTTAGGAGTTTATATAAAATAGTTTTCTAGAGCCCCACCAGACTTACTGCTCCATTACTTGTTCATTTTTGGTGTGTTTGTTCAGAAAGTTCCTCAGGTGACTTGAGCACTTTAAGCCAAAGATTCACGGAAATTGGGCATTGGAATTCTTACACAGAATCAAGGGCTTCCAAGAATAAATGTATTCATGAAGTTTGGTGTTCTTATTATTCAAACTTGTCCAAAACTAACTAAACTTTTCTTTTTTTCATTTTGAGTCCAATTTAGTAATTACCTGCAATCATGTAAAATATTTTCTTGCAACTAGAGATGGGGGATGAGAGAGAATAAAACAATGGCATGTAGAACAAGACAATAAATAATCCTACATCCAAGAATTGGTGTGGAAACAGATTATATAATGTTATTTGTGACAGGACACTGTAATCCACACTGTGAACTCCACAGAGTAATAAGTTAATAACAGAAATTAACTATGCTTTGTTTTTATAAACTACAAAATCAGATGAAAGACAAAATTTACTTTTCATTTCTAAAATCCATATTTCCAATATGATATTTTCACACAGCTTCATCATTCCAACATCTCTGATATCAGAAGAATGTTCCATGTTTCCACCTTTTTTGCAAAGATCCAAAAAAGTGACTCATTTTGCAGTTGTTAATCTCTCCGAGCCAATGATACTGTTTTCATTTAAGAAACAAATTACTGATGCAATAGCTTAATGCAATTGACAAATCTTTTTAACAAAGGCATCATGATTTACAAGGTTGCTCATAATAGAGTCTCCAGCATGCAATGACCCAATACTAATCCCATGTCAGCTTTGCCTTCACTCCATTACAGTCCTCAGGTTCCCTCCCACCCCCAGCCTACCTCCTCAATAGGCACATTTTCATATTTGGTTGTTGTAGTTTGGGTCTCATGCTGACAGAGCTGTTGGTCTGTGGTTTAGTTATATATCTTTTCCCCTCTGTTTCTCACTAATCCCATCTGGTTATTCTTACATAGGTGTAAAAATACACCTATGTTCACACAATTTAGAAAGACTTGTTGGCTCATTATGCTAGTCTCTAATTCTTGACCATGGTATATGTTTACAAACGCACATATATACCATATACTGTATATACCATATATGGCATATATGGTACATAGCATGTATGGTATATATATATACACCACCCATATACCATATATGTGGTATATGTACCATATATGGTATATATCATATATATGGTGTGTGCATACTATATATGGTATATATGTGAGTTTGCAAACATAGTCATGGTCAATAGTATATACCACATGTAGTATATATGGTATATATAGTATATAATATATAAAACATATATATCATATAATCATATATTCTGTATATATAATATATACTATATATTATTACTACATACATAATTTATAATGTATAATATATACTATATAATATATATTATTACAGAGCCTGGCAAGCTACCCATGACGTATTTGATATGCCAAATTCCAGTACAGTTATAGACCTCATTCCCATGACCTGATGTAATGGTTTGAGGCTCTTTATGTTCCTGGAGAAATTAAATGCCCTTGGGCTCTGCTAGCATGAGACAGGACGTATGGAGATGTTACTGGTGCTCACTCTAGCAAATCGATGATGAAAGGGAAGACAGTGATATATACTATATAATACGTATAGTATATATTATATGCAATATAGTATATATTATATACATTTATGTATATGCCAGATCTCTACAGCACCAATGTACTCAAGGGTCTTGTTTCCATGTCTTACATCCCTCCCAATTCTTTCCTTTCCTGTTCTTTCTGTAACCTAAGGGTAGTCTAGGTAGCCTCTTCAGTACTTTGCACTCTCTTATCCTGTTATTCTACATACCCCAGGAGATTATCCTGCTTGTCCTCCTCTGACTTGCAATACTTGATAATTCTTACCCTCAAAAAAAAGAAGTTGGTTTCTAGATTTAACAAGGCAATAGCGTTTGTAAACATAAGCTATTGTCAAGAACTAGAGGATAGCTGAATGAGCCAAAGTCTTTTGAAATGGTATGAAACACGTATGTAAGAATAACCAGATGGGACTAGTGAGAAATAGAGGAGAAAAGGATGGTAAAGCTGATATTTAGGGGAGCATGCAAAATCCAAATTAAATGTTCACTTTCCTCTTCCTTATACTCTATGAGAGAGTCAGTGACATTGAAAGCACTTTTGGTTCTCTGGCATGGCAGTGCATGATTCTTAAGTCAACACTTGTTCCAACTAATCAGAATGAACTCCAAAATACTATCCTAATTTCCTTACACTATTGAATGTGACTGGTGAGCACATTAGTTTTTAAAAAAGATCACTTACCCAATCCTTCCACCAGTTGGCAATTAAAGCTGAGTTTGGCTACACTACTACTACAGAGCATTTTTGTGCTACTGTAGGTCACACCATAAGCAAAGTCACAGTGTAATTTACAATACAGTTACAACATTTTTATAGTAAATAGGAAAAGAGAATCACATGAAGATACCAAATGTGAATAGAGTAGTCCCAGGCAAGCTAGAATATAAGGTCCCCAGAACAAAAGGTTGCCTTAGTTATGCAGCATTCCACAAAGTAAAGCTGGGTGACTCTATGTTACAGCTATAGCTTCTTATCATGCAGACAGGTTCTGCCCTACAGCAGTTTATCAGCATCTTTGTCTTGCCCAGCAGAGGAGAGGTTTATATACAAAGGTGCCTGATGGACTGTCAGTGGGCTCCACCTGGTCAGGTGCCAGTCCTCCCTTATCTCTCACACCCTCTCGGGCTTCCTGTAGACAAATAGAGTGGTGAGGAGGGGAAATAGTCCACGCCAAACCTTTCAATCTGGCTCAGAAATGTGTCCTCCCTGAACACTATCCAAGGGAGGAAGTGCATCAAAATACACACTTTCTCCTCTTTCTAATTCACTCTGAGTGTGTCAAGCCTCCTAATTTCACTTGAATCAAATTGGAAGGATTTGGACTAGCAATCTACAAATAGTGCCTGCCCAGATCAACTTGAAATTTGGCTTAATTTTTTGGTTTCAACAAAATGTATGTCCACCAAAGCACAGAGTGCATCAAAATTCTTAATATCGCTATCTTTTTACAAGAAAGTATATGTATATATGCTCTAGATATCATGGAATATAAATCCTCTCATTAACTGAAAATCACTACTTCCCAAGGCCTTCCTTACTTTCAATTGTTTATTTCACAACCTGAAGGTTTCTCTCTATTGGCCCTCTTCTTTGGCTGTATGCGTAATAAATTGAAGATCCTTTGTCTTTTTTAATTTTTTTTTACTGAAACCTTGCTCCCAGATAATTTTGTATGACCTGTCCTGCCCATCTGCCTGGGGCATCTATAATTTAACAATTGGGGTGTTATGATGTCACAGAAGCGCATCTCTCATTACAGTCTCCTGCTCAGGGAGACATCTTGTATGCATTCTTTAACCGTACCCTGCTGTGGGTGCCACCATTGAAGCAGAGCATCTGTGCTCTCTGCTTCTAATGTGGCAGAACTCTTCCATGTGTTCCATTGCTAGGAGCATTTTCTGAAGTGGGCGCATACAGATTGCTCCTGGGTCAACCTATTGTTCTGAAAAACATATACTGGTTCTTTTCCCCTTAGGCTGCTACTCTTTATTGTGCAGTGTGAAACCTCTACTTGTACACATTCTTCCCATGGCCTTGGTTTTCCACTTCTCTGTTCTGCCTAAATTCCAGTTCTATTGGAGGGTAGCTCAGGAGATGGCTCACGGAAGATGACTCAGCATCAAGGGATGCACTCAGAGCTTCTGCCAGGACTGAGTTTAAACTGCTGCATCGCTACCCTAGTAGAGCCCCTCAGCTCCACTTTCTCAGATCCTGGCATGGTTGGTCCAATATCACAGGTGACCTCTGTGTCCTTTGGGAGACCACAACCAAAATAAAAAATCAAGTTTCTTCTTCATAGCAGTCATTGATCTGAAGTGGCAAATCACTGAGACTGTAGACAGATTAGCTGACCATCTTGACTCATTGTTCTGGTCTTGTCCAAAACCTCTCTGCAGCTGTTGAGTAATACCTTCTGAGTAATACCTGAAACCCAAGGTCAGTTATAGGACTTTATCTTGTCAGATATGGAGTATGCTTTGCTGTGTATTCTAAAAATTCGTTTTCCTAAGATTCTTTTGATAAGAGATAGTTTGGTTTTAAATACATTTCTCTTTCACATTTTCCCCTTCCGGGAGCTTTAGGGATTTCTAGCATAGGACTGATTTTTAAAATAAGGTTTTACTACAATCTGTGACCTGAAAATTTAAAAACATCTCTATATTTTAGCACTCTCTTGCCCTATGTCAGCCTTTGCTTAGGAAACCAAGAAAATTGAAAAACATTTGTTATGTTTCCATAGGTCTCAGCTGAGGGTCTTATTCAAGGCGATGTGAGAAGAATGTTGATGATGATAAAATGGAATAGAGTGAGAATGTCACCCAGCAAGGCCATGCTATTGAATGAAGAGGGAAATAAAAATTTCTATGTAATTTCTTTTCAGATTCACCTAGACCTGAAAAGCGAGAGACGAAGTGCCCCATCCCAGGATGTGATGGAACAGGACATGTGACTGGACTCTACCCCCACCACCGAAGCCTTTCAGGGTGCCCCCACAAAGTCCGGGTTCCCTCGAAAGTGAGTACTGCTTAATCTCAATGAGAAATTGGGGCCTTTGTTAGACAAGCCATGCCATTAGAATTGCTTATGATTTCTCCTCCAATTTGGAGTTGGGAATGGAAATAGTAAGTTTTCTCTTTCTGGGTGAAGACAATTGTTGCATGCTTTGAATACTGCATAGTAAGAACTGGAGAGACCATTCCTAGGGCTGGAATGCATGCATGTCTTATAAGCACGCACATGAATCCCTGGTTTCACATGCCCTCTGCTCCCCAGTCCTGCTAGATATTATCCTGAGGACTTCCAACACCACACATCACAGCACTGAATCATTAGTTCCACACCATCAGGCTGATATCATTGGTAGTAGTGCCCAGAATTCCCAAAAATATTTACTACTAAACTTGAAATACAGAAAGGCTAATAGATTAGGAGACAACAGTCACTGAAAAGATAATTTGCTATTGAGTGCTTAAGAAAAAGGAGCATGCCAGGCTATACAGTCCCCAGCAAAAAAATTTTATTGTGGTTTGTCTTTCAGGTTTGGCTGGCTTGAATCATATCAGCAGGCTGCAGGGATTAGGACTGTTCTTAGTACTACATTAGGCCCAAGGGACTAACAAAAGGGCATAGAGTTCTGTTGTAGGACCATAAAGGTGACTGCTGGATGCAGACTTCAGATTGGTTCATTTACAGTTGAAAAGTGACAGGTAGACCAGTTGTTTACTGTGGCCAGGAATTAGCTATTTCTGATTCTTGTTGAGTCATCTCCAGAAAAAGTGATGACACCCCAGAGCTCCAGGACTGAAAATCAAAGACATCTTAACACATTGTACAACCTCAATGCCCTATTTCCCTAGAAGCAGAACTTTCTGTAGCTGAGAGTCATGTTAGCCTTTGCCCATGATCAAAATGTGGAATATAGACTAAACCTTGGATTACCGCTCCCCCCCGAGTATTGAATGTCTGTGAGTCGCCCCAGAATACTCATGCACAGCCTGCTGAGTGAAAGTGGTGAAAAGATCCCTTCTTTTTGAATTCAAAAGATTTTTTTAAAAAATATTTTTTAAGTGTTACATTTCCCACTTTTTTGACCCATAAAGATTCTAGGTGTCACATTCCCCATTTAAAAAGAAAACATTTACAGAATGCCCCCTGATTGTCCAAACCATCATGATGGGAACCCCTCAAAGCACAGTTTTGCAAATGACTGAATCTAATTAGCTCAGTACTGTTGGCTGGATTAGCAATTCCTCAAACTGATTAGCTGATTGTTCTGTTAACCACACTCTTTTGCCAATAACCTAATGGCAGTGTGTGAGTATGTTTGTGTGTATGTGTGTGTGTGTGTGTGTGTGTGTGTGTGTGTGGTGGGGGTGGCAGGGAAGATAATGAACAAAGAATCAAAATATCTCACTTAAGAAATACTTTATTCATAACTTCAAACTCTGGAGGAGAAGGTAGATTGAAAGAATAGTGGGATAATGTTCTCTGATCTTGTTTCATCCCTGCAAGAAGCACAATAATGTAAAAAGAAGATATGAGTTTTTCATTTAAATCAAATATAATTTAAATACATTTTAAGTTCAGTGTTAACCATCCCATGCAGTATTGATAAATCAAACTTGAGCAAGCTTACAGAATTAATTTTTTTTATTTCTTTAAGTGTCCATTTGCTTTGACCCAAATATCTAAATAGAAGGTGTATGATTCATTACGTAACAACATTCATTTGGGTCTCAAATTGAGAAATCAGTTTGTTAGTGTGTTTTGTATTTACGGAAAATGATTCTTTTCTTTTATGTGATATTTTGTGCTTAGTTCTTGCCATGCATGAAAATGTACTCAAGTGTCCCACCCGGGGTGCACCGGAAGGGGTCATGTGAACAGCAACCGAAACACCCACCGGAGGTAATTGTGATGAGCTGTTAGTCATCATCGTACCTTGTGCAAAGAAGTGAGAGAACTTTCCATCAAGCAAATAATGAACTAACAATGTGTTTTCAGCATCCCTGGATCCCTATCAAATACGTTGCCACTTCAAATAGATACAAAATATTCACAATATGTGCAGAGTAAAATTACCTCTACTATTTTCCTAGAAATTTCCATTAGCAGCCAATTATGCAAACAGAAAATGTTATATCTAAAGACTGGGGTTATACATTCATATAGAGACAAATAGAATTTTCTAGCTTTTGCTTGGAAACCTTACAGAATTATTTGGATGTTGAAAGATTTGCTGGGCATTATCTTCTATCCCATCCAGAAGGCATAGAAAAGGTACCAAGACAGATTTAATAGACGTAGTTTGTGATTTTGATTAAGAATTGGAATGAAGAAAGACATAATTTAATTTTATTGAGACTAATTTCATTAAGATCTCAATATGAAACACATCTGAGTATTTGGATGAAAATATAATATATGTACATAAATGTTTTCAGCATCAATCCTTATTGCTTTATGTGTACACTATATTGCAAATGGAATTTGTGGTCTTGAGATATTATTTGGTTCATACACTTTCAATTATAAACTAAGATATAAAATAAAACCCCTAATGCTTTGCTGAGAAGTCTCAGACACAACATGGAGTTATCTAACTAGCATCTAATTAGCCATATTGCAATCAAACTGAAACTTTCCAGTTAGAACGCCAGGAAGTTTCAGAATTATATCGCTATCTATGCCTTACATAATATTTGGATTTGAAACAATGGGTTTTCTTTTCTTTCTGTTCTGAGATGAGGTTAGGAGACAAATGTTCACAGTGTCACTATAGTTTGCAAGAACTTTTATCTTTGTGTATGAGAAAGGTGCTAAGTAAACTATTAATACGACTTAACATTTAGTGAGTGTCAAGTATGCTAGAAGGTACATGCTAAAGCAAATCACACTGTTATTTTAACTCAAATTCTCCTTTTTATTTTTAAACAGTCTCTCTGGTTGTCCAATTGCTGCAGCTGAAAAGTTGGCAATGTCTCAGGACAAAAGTCAGCTTGATTCTCCCAAAACTGGTCAGTGTCCTGACCAAGTACACAGGTATGACTTCCCATGATTTCCCAACTTTATTCTGTTGTTTATCACTGTTGCACTGCACACTTTGCAGGGAACACTGCGCTGTGGTCTCATCCTTCCAGTTTCCAAAGTCTACCTGATGGACTGCGTCAGCAAATCATGCAATCATGTCAATGAAGTTCTAATTTTCCTGATGTTTAATTGGAAATTAATTAATATGCAAGCATCACATTGTCATAATGGTTCTACAATAAATGCAGTGCCTTATATTAATCAAGATTCTACATTGTTTTTGCCACATTTGGTACATCTAGGAAAAACACTTCCAGTATCCTACTGTTTTAAACTTTCTGCCTACATTAAATGCTATCATAAATCATTCATAGCTAGGTGAAATATTTTCCCTGTGTTCCATATGTAAAGACAGTTTCTATAAAATATTTTTATTTTTCAAGTCAATAAGTATTACTTAGAGAATCCCTTGTCTTGATGGTGGGAAATGTATACTGGTGAAGGATAGGGTGTTGGAACATTGTATGACTCAAACCCAAACATGAACAACTTTGTAATTGTGTACCTCACAGTGATCTAATTAAAAAAATAATTAAACAAGACATAAAAATAAAAAATAGTCAAGTCTCTTCTGATTTCTACAGATGTTTGATTATCTCCAGTAGTTTTGAAGACTTTATGTATATCTGAATAATAAACTATTTATTAGAAAAGGTACAGTTACTCAATTATTAATACTGGGTAGAAGAATTTTAGGATTAAGATAGATGACTTGGTTTTAATTGATATTGATTTACCAAAATATTTATTTGAAGTATTTTAAATTTGGTTTCCTTTAATTTTACTTCTATAGAATTAAGTCATAATTAGGTGCTAGAGATATAGTACAGCAGAAAAGGAATTTTTTCTTGCAAGTGGCCAACCTGGGTTCAATCCCTGACACCACATAATATCTTCCAAGCACTTCTAGGAGTGATCCCTGAGTATAGAATCGGGAGTAAGCCCTGTGTAACCCACCCCAGCCCCAGAAATAAAAAGAATTAGGGGCAGGAGGAATTGCTTAATGTATTTATTAGAGAGAATTATTAGAGAGAATGCTTTTCATGCAGGAAGTCCAGGTTTGATTCCACATGGTTCCCTGAATACACTAGGAGCAACACCTTGCTACTAAGCCAAGTATCATCCCTGTGTAACACTAGCTATGGCTCAAACCAGAACAAATGTCAGAATTAGTGGTTAAATCATATGAGTAAAATATAAACTACAAATTAGCAAACATTAAAATATTAGTGAAATATAGTCTACTAAAGGACTACAAATTATCAAACTGACAGCTGAAACTCTTTCTTGAATGAGTTCCATAATTTGATTAGTATATTCTCTAGGATCTCCTAGATAGCTTATTTAAGCAAATATGAAAACAATTCATTTTCATTTTTCTCATTTTCTTAAAAGTAAACATTGTTTAGGATAAGAATAATTATAGAAAATTTAGGTAATAAAAGTGTTTTACATATGGTAATTAAATCAATTAATCACTCAAATATTTATATTGCTTGTTTGAACGTTTTTACTTAATGGATTTGTGGAATACTACAGGGAATTCTGTATATCACAGAAACTTTGACTTTCTTTTGTCAGGCATGTATTTGGGAGAAAAAAAGAAAAATATAGAGCTTGGCAATATTAAGTTTTGAAAAATATAGTGCTTATATTCTTTTAATGTTACACCACAGCAAGATAACTTTGTTATATCCTTGATCTGAACTGATGTTTTCCAATTATGAGGGCTTTGTTAAGTTCAAAGGTTGTTTTATTTAATTAAAAACTATCAAAATTTATTGATTGAGATTTTGTGGTTAACAATACTATTAATAATGGTTTCTCATGCACATAATTCTAACACCATACCATCACTGTACCCATTTTCCTCTCTCAAGTACCTCAATACCCATACCCCACAGCTCTACCCAAAACTAAATTGTATGAATCAGTTCTCCCATTATTTTGTCCCTGGCCCTTTGTTGCAACCTCACTTTGTGTCTTTAAGTCTTACATATAAAAAAGATCATTCTATATCTATCCCTTTCCTTCTGACTGACTTCACTCAGTGTGATACCCTCCAGTTCCATCCACATTGCTACAAATAGCATGTTTTGCTTCTTTCTTAGAAAGAATATTGCATAGAAAATAAAATAATTTTAAAGAAATATTAGATTAACATTTAGCTTGGATTGGGGTAATTATTCTATTGAGAAACTTGGTAGATGGGGCCAGAGCTATAGCACAGCAGGTAGGGTGCTTCCCTTGCATGTGGACGACCCAGATTCGGTCCCCGGCATCACATATGGTCCCCTGAACAACGCCAGGAGTAATTCCTGAGCAAAGAGCCAGGAGAAACCCCTGAGCATTGTGGGGTGGGACTCTAAAAAGCAAAAAAAAAAAAAAAAAGAAAGAAAAAGAAAAAGAAAAGAAAAGAAACCTGGTAGATTCTCTAATACAGTCATTCTGGCCTAGATGGAAATGGTGGCAAATTAGCAGATACCATAGTAAGATCAATATAAGATACCACCTATACACACAGATACTCAAACTGAAGATAGAAAAAGGGATGAACGTGTAAGAAGTACCTCACTTAGTTACTCGTACTTCTGCTGTTGCTGTTAAGAGGTGAGGCTCCCACCAGTTGTGTAGAACAGTGATTCTTGGGCTGGATATTAGTTATTTCCCCACTAGTGACACCCTAATGTTGCTCTACCAGTATCACCAAGAGTTCTAAAAGAAAATCTATATTTTGTCAATGTTCTAACTATAGCTATATGGCGTGTTTCTCTAAGGAGCTCAGAGTAGTGATGGATTTCAAATATTTGCCCTTAGTGGCATTTCCTTGAGATGCATGAGGAGTGTGAAACTTCTTCACAGATTGCTGTGTGGAAACAGCCTCACACATTGCTGACACTCAGAGGCGGAAGTAGCTCACCCTCTCATCCCCTGGTGCAGAGTGTTTCTCTTCACTGTAGGCAAATCTCTAGAGGTATCTCAAGGCAAGATATAGTCACTATATTTTACGTTTCATACTCATATGTTCACTAAAATTTTGTCTTGTTTCTTTTGAATTCTTCCCTCTCTCCTCAGGACAAGCTTGATGAAGCAAATCGAATTCAATTTCCGATCACATGCCATCTCATCTTCCAGAGCCACAGTGTCAAATGAACAAGAGAAGTTTGGAAAAGTACCATTTGATTATGCTAGCTTTGATGCCCAGGTGTTTGGTAAACGGCCTCTCACACAATCAGGGCAAGGACAAAAAACGCCACCATTTCCTGAATGTAAGCCTTGAGCTCTAACACTTACTCGAAATAATGAATCTTTTGAGTTGGGAAAGAATGGGGCATGCATTCATAAATAAATGTTTATAAATATTCAGAGAAAAATCCATTAGTTTACTAAAAGAAAGGAGTCACAAGTTGACCAACATTACTGACTTAACAGTTAACTTGCACTAAATATGGTTAATAGTTAATAAGTAACCATTAATAATTAATAATTTGACCAATATGAAGTCATTGTTGAATTGAAATAGAGAAATTCTAAAGAAATATTTAGCTCATTTGTATGCAATTAGGATTAAAATATTGGACACCACAACAGCTATTTTAATAGTAATTTTGATTCATAGTGAATTTCTAAAACTTTGATAGGTAAATGTTGAATGCTTTAAGCTATCTCTTAGATCTGGAGCAGAGAGATAGTAAGTGGGTAAGTCTCTTGCCATGTGATCAATGCCCAATACCTTATAGATCTCCTGAGCACCACCGGGATATGGTGCTTACCACCTGAGCACAAAGCCAGAAGTAACCTGAAATAACAAAATAACAAAAATATAAAGGTTAGAAAGTTTAAACCAACAAAAGCATTCAGGAAAGTAAAAATTCTGAGAAGAAATTCAGGAATCAAAATTATACCAAGAAAAAATATGCTAGAAAATGAAGATGTTTATCTAAAATTTAAGAATCAATATAGAAACATTTAAAGTATGTTACAACATCAAGCTAAGACATTCGTATGAAAAATTACCACTCATGTCATAAAACTTTGTCTTCTACTAATACATATTTCTTGTTATTTAGAGTTAACTGTTTTAATATAAAGGTTAGAAAGTAAATATTCTGCATAAACCAAGGAATAACTTCTGCATTATGCCAATTTAATTTCATCATAAGGATAAACAAAAGAATTCCTTATTTTGAGTCCTCCATAAGCCATGATTTCTTTGGGCATTCTTTAACTCCATGGAATCCTTTGACCCTACCTAGTTACCTAAATTAAGTGGTTTACTATAAAAGATTTACTTCATTGTGTAATGTTGACCACTCTTTCCCTAAATAAGAATGTCTTATAAAGCTCAGCTGTGGATAAACAGACTTGAAAAATATGTGACAAGCATATCATACTCCAAAATATACTTAACCTACTCTACTCCCATCCAAGACAAATAACACTAACAATCTATTAAGTCAAGGAAATAATTGTACACATATATACACATATAATCTTTTGTATTTTGTCCAAAAATTATATAAATACATGTATTTTAAATGCACAAAAATAAACATTCAATATGTCTAATTCAGGTGAAATTAGGTAATCTCACACTTGGTAAACCTTTACTTAGAAAAAATGCAAGACATTGATGTTTCATGTTTTTATAATTATAAGAATAACGTTCAATACTTTTTAACTTATGAAAAATGATAAAATATTTAAAATAAACAATACAGCAAAATAGAGGCCTAGATGCTTTCTAGTATCCAAAACTTATCTTGGGTGCTTCTCCCATTGCTTTGAGTGATGGTTGACAAACACTCAGAGTGAAGAGAAAACATGTTTAATTCTATTTCTCTGTAATGTCTTAGAACCCACAGTAAAAAATCAAACTCAGAAATTCAGCCTTGATCACTCAACTACTTGTCCTGTTCACCTTGAGAACGTTTCCTCCATCCATAACCCACTGCCCTTGACCTGATATGTCAAATGCTGGATCATTACACATTCCTCCACATATTCAGCCCCATCCAGCTGGATGAAGAACAATTTCTGATTTAACTAAAAAGAAATCTCCATTTCAAATAATAAAATGCAATTCCATGTCTAAGTACAAATTGCTACGGTAGCAATGGTTCTTAAGAGGACACCCTTTTCTCCTTTATCAAAATTGTCTTTGCACAGTTTGAAAATTTGCAGTCTGTAGGCCCCTCAGCCACTGTTGGGTCTTACAAACATGTCTTTTAATCTACAATTTTTATCACAAATGCTGTCAGTGCATCTGTTCCATAGTAGTAGTTACGGAGTTTTGGACATAAGAAGTGCAAAAGAGAAAAATATTAAGAGGACAGACATTCTTCCTCAGCAATCTGTGAACTTCTGTGCAAACCAATTCAATAACCTTCACTTAATGGATCACAGAAAAATGAATCATGCTTTAAATTATTCTTCAATTATTTTAATGCAAGCAGCTATATCTTTAAAATAAATCGATTTAATGACTACCACCATGTACATGCAATTGCTAATCAAATCTCTTTTCAACAGCAAAGCATTTTTTCAAATCCAGGGAAATTTCCTAATCGACTGCCTAGTGCAGGCGCCCACACACAGAGCCCTTTGTCGTGCCAGCTCTTATAGCTACGGTCAATGTAGTGAAGACACCCACATAGCAGCAGCTGCTGCCATCCTGAACCTTTCCACTCGCTGCAGGGAAGCTGCAGGCATCCTCTCCAGCAAGCCACAGAGCCTGCATGACAAGGTAGGCCAGTCCAAGACCCTGAGGGTGGGCCGTGACTGAACCGTGAGAGTAAACTGCCTTCATGTTCCCAACCATGTCCACTCCCAGGCCGCTTCCCGCCCCTCACGACTCCCCTACATGTCTTAGGAAGAGACTCAGACAAATGTGGACAGGGATCAGCTTGGCAGGTGCCACGAAGAATGAAGGCATGGTTTTCTTGAAGGATGGTGTTTCTTTTTCTTTTAATATTGAATCACTGTCCAATGGACCATTACAAAGCTGTTCATAATTGGGTTTCAGTCATACAGTGTTCCAACATGCATCCCTCGACCAGTGCACATTTTCCAAGACCAGTGTCCCCTGTTTCCCTCCCACACCCCCCCACAACATGCCTCTATGACAGATATTTTTCTTCTCTCTCTCTCTTCCTCTCTCCCCTTTTGTGCATTGTGGTTTGCAATATAGACACTGAAGTTATATATATACAAACTACATATATAAACTTTATATATGTTATATATAAACTATAAGTTATATATGAACTATATATAGTTATATATATCATATAATCTATATAATTATATATTACATATAAACTATATATAAATACATACAAAGGGATATAGCCCTTTACCTATTTTTAACACTCAGTTCTAGTCTAGCATTACTATTTCTATTGTCAAACGAGTCCCTTCTCTATCTTACCTACCCTCCACCCCAACACATTTGTGGTAGAACCAACCGTTAAAGGTGAACATTTGAGAAATGAGTAAAAGATAATACTGGTTCATGAGCTTTATAAATTTACAACGTATCTTTGTACCATATGTAAAGTAGAGTTTGGCATAGAGGAACAAAAAATTGCCATTAAAATTAATGGGAACAATGGGAGTTTTCACACACTACAAATTAAATATTATAAGAGAAATGTTTGCTCAAAGAGTTTAAAATATTTGAAAAATTCTCTCCCAGTACTCATAAGATTGTTGCTCATGTTAGTGATGTATCATTATATAAGATCATCTAAGTGTTTGTAATCTTCTTATAGATAAAAAACTTGGAGATATGAAAACAACAAGAGATTGTTGGTGGGTGGAAACAGAGAGCTCAGGGCATTTAAATCCAAACTCAAATTCTGCCTAGCCTGTGAAGACACTTTTCTGAAGCCCGTAAGATCAGTTACATTTCTCTAATAACCTTTCCTTTCTGACTAATAATGAGAAGTAGAGGAAGGTTTATGCTCTCCTGGATGAAAATATTAAGGCAAAGATTACCAAGCTTTGCCTTTTAAGAAGGGTGTTTAGTCATGCTTAGGAAAATTAATAATCTCATGAGGATCACGAACTCCTCTCTACACAGAAATAATTAGATGACTGGAAATAAGACACCCGAATTTTTATTTTTGCTTTTTTTTGGGGTCACACTCGGCAATGCTCAGGGGTTACTCCTGGCTCTGCACTCAGGAATTACTCCTGGCGGTGCTCGGGGGACCATATGGGATGCAGGGGGATCAAACCGGGCCAGCATGGGCCAGCTGCGTGCAAGGCAAACGCCCTACCCACTGGGCTATCACTCCGCCCCAAGACACCCGAATTTTTATGGAAAGATTTTGCCCTTGTTTCAAGCAGCAGCTTTACTCAGTTTAAACTATAGCCTGAAACTCAGGTAGTTGAAGAACATAGTTTCCTCCTGTTAAGTGGAGTCCATTCCGGTGTAGTCAGCTGCTCGCCTGTGTGAGCAGGGCACACAGTACCACTGAGCTTTTGACAGAGGAATCAGAATTAGTTTCTGGAAAAATCTGAGCCAAGTAAACCCCAGGAAGAGTTAGTGGCCAAAAACCATTCAGAAACAATTTTTTAACAAATGAAGTTCTTAAACAAAGAAAACACATCCTTATAAAAAAGAAAAAGTGAAGCTATCCAGTTCAAAGGAATTCAAGCCATTAAGTTTTTACACAAATGAATAATTCAGGATACTCAATAATGCAACTTTAGGTATTTAAAAAAATTTTAAGAGCTGAATGAATTTCTCCTTTTTAAAGGGATATTCTAATTGTAGCCAGTTAGAGAAATATGAATAGATCTTTCTATTCTTTATTATAGTTTGATTAGTCATACTATTAGAAAAGGAGTAGCAATGTTATAATATTAATGCTATGTAAATTATTTGAGAAAAATAGCCCTGGAATAATGTTTTCTATGTACACTTAAAGATACTTTTTATTCCTCAAATTCTATCTTTAACCTTTACCTTCTCCATATTCTAGCACTTGCTAAAGTCAAAACAAAAATAAAAAGATAACTAAAGTTTAATATTTCCTTGTCAATATATGGACTTTTCTTTTGAAAATACCCTTTAAGTCTTAAAAGTGATTTCTAAATTGGCACATTTCAAAAATTCAAATGATCAGCTTCCTTTGTGCGTCTGCGTGCCTGGATTGGAAGCATACCATGTGTTGGGGTTACTCTGTGAGCAAATATGCGTCCCAGGTGACAAGGTTCCGGTGCATGTGTCACCCTCCAAACTGCCAGGCAAATTGTCAGTGTAAAACCTAAACTATCCATGTGATAATAGTACCAAGGAGACAGAAAGTGTGCCAATCAGCTTTATTTTTCTGTTTACATTTTTATTTTATTTTTCCTTCTTTTATTTATTTAAACACTGTTTTACAAAGTACATTTTTCACAATATAGTTGTTAGAAAAATTCATCGTTCAGCACCAGTTCCACCACCAGTGTGCTGCCCCCACCACCACCAGAGACCCGCATTTCCCACCCAACCCCCATCCCCATCCCTTGCTTGTTCCCTTAACTGGCATCAATTATATTGATCATTACAGTCCAGATAAGGGAATGGTATTGATAAAGTCATGGCTTTTTTTTTCTGGGTTGTTATGTGGGAGTCTGGCCAATTCTGTTCTTGGATTTGCTTTCTTGGTTTCTAGAAAACAGTGGTTTTCTATTGTCAACCCTAGACACACCACCACTACACCTATGAACAACACTTATTTCACATTTACCTTAACCTTTATTTGAGCTTGTCCTATGCATACACTGAATAATCTTTTCTATATTGCTTGTTGGAGCTACTTCTTTAAATAATGTTGATGAATTTGGTCTTAGACAAAAGTCATTGGAGAATCTTAAATCTCCATTGCACTTTTTGAGTCCACTGTATAGGAAGTTATTGACATGTTCCCACAGACACACATGCCCACACACTTGTGTTTCTATGAAATGTGATGAGGGGTGGGGCTCTGACGATCTTTGGAGTCCAGACCTTGAGAATGGTTATGATGCGTGAGGTTTTCCGGCCTCTGAGAGTCTTTGGGGAGGGGGTGAGGACCAGAACCTTCCCCGCTTCCAGGATGCCCCATCAGCCTATTACAGGCTGAGCAGGCAGCAGCTCGGACCAGCACTTGTGTACCTGGATTCTGGCCGACCGCACTGGCAGCAGTCCTGGGCAGGCCCACCAGGCCTGTCTAGAGGTGACTGAAGTGGGGGTCCCAGCTTCAGCTCCTTTGGAAGCCTGGTGAATTTGGTCCCCAAGTCCCACATACCTAGGCTTGAACTTGGCTTCTCTCTTGGGTGGGACCCTGACGAGCTGTGGAGTCTGGACTTTGGGAATGGCTAAGTTGGTGATGTGTGAGGTTTTCTGCCTCTGAGAGTCTGTGGAGGGTAAGGGGGCGGGCGAGAACAAGAACCTGCCCCCTTCCAGGACACCCCATCAGCCTAGCACAGGGTGAGTGGGCACAGCTGGGCTTTGTGCCTTTGTACCTGGATTCTGGCAGGCCGGTCAGTTTTTTTTTAAATTTTTTTTATTATACCACAGTGAAACATACAGTTACAAAGGTGTTTATAATTGGTTCTTGGTAATACAGTATTCCAGCACCCATCCTTCCACAGTGCCCCATCCCTACCACCAGTGTGGTGGTAGTCCAGCCATTCAGCTTTTGAAAAGAACTTGTTATGCTGGCAGTATTGCAAACTGTTTTGTCCCATGGAAAAGGAAATCTCAGATGGTACTAGAGAAATATTACAATGCTATTACAGTCTTGCATGTGGTTGACCAGGGTTCAATATCCAGCAACTCATGTTGCCCTGAGTATAGCATGGGCAGCCTTGGAGGCTCCAAGCACTGCCTCATGGACTGGGTGATCCCTGGCAGCATGGGGCCTGAGCATCCTCGTGTCCTTGCATTGAAACACTGGCCTAGTTAACTGAGAATCACCACTAAGTAGGGTTCTGGGTTTCCTGAGTAACACTTTAGAGTCACCAGTTCCCTGCAAAAAATCATCTTGTGACACAGTAGCTATCAAAGCAGGATAGCTGGTTAGCTTGCATGGTATGTCCAAAGTCATTTTGTGCAGAAGCATCTCCCACCAACACACTGCAACTATAGCGCCTTCAAGATTCCTCGTCCTACTTGAACCCTGCTTTATGAATATAGAAAAAATATCACAAATTCAGAAAAAACCTTTATAGAACAAAAATGAGGTTATTTTAATTAATTTACCATGATGATGCTCTCTAATTACACGGTGTCCAGTGTGAGCATTTTCTGTTGTGAGTGTTGCATTTTGCTCTATGTCTTTTACTTAAAATAGAATTAAATAACTCACTTTATGACTCTTTCTACTATGATTTGGCTTCTCCATGACAGGTTGTTCATATATTTATTTCTGATTAGCCAAAATGCATAGATCTCATGACTGTGTAAAAAGGATGTAAAATGCATGTCTTTTTACAATGTTATAGCCCATTCTTATACATTTTTGATGGGTGCAAGAGACGTTTTAGCAATGGTCTCTCAGGCAGGAGGTGAAAGATCTTTAAATGCCAGATTGTTTAAGCCAGCAGTTAAATTCTATTGAAAATCCTTACTTCAAGGAGCATCAGGAACCAGCAGGACACAGGATCACAGCTGCTCGAGTAGATAACTTTTCAAAAATGCTGTCCATGGAGCCCAGAGGATGAATGTGTAACTTTGAAGGGA
Organism: Cryptotis parvus; assembly: GCA_021461705.1. Taxonomy (NCBI): domain Eukaryota; kingdom Metazoa; phylum Chordata; class Mammalia; order Eulipotyphla; family Soricidae; genus Cryptotis; species Cryptotis parvus. The sequence goes on from JAJIBD010002747.1 coordinate 138,022, forward strand.
ACTTGAACAGAATTGGGGTGAAGACTGATTTGTTATTTTCTTAATACTTCTCCAATCTTTTTGTTTTTGTGGGTTTTGGTTTTTGTTTGGGGGGCACACCAGGTGGTGTTCAAGGCTTACTCTGGCTCAGTACTCAAGGATCACCCCTGATGATGCTTAGGGACCGTGGGGTGCTGGGAATCAAACCCAGGTTGAGCTCATCAAAGGCAAGTGCCCTACATGAGTACTATCTCTGAGTCCTGTTTATGTTTTTAACATGATGAACATCAATGAAGCTGTGTAAAGAACATAAAAAGGAGAAAAAACATAGTCCATAGGTGAAAACTATTCAAATAAAACCAAAGGGTACTAAGTTTGAAATTGACATCATAATTTTTTGTGTGCTCTAATAAATATTTTATATACTGTATGCAAGCTCAAAAATAACCTCAAGTTTGGGCTGGAGTGATAATATAGTGAATCAGCTTCTTGCTTGCATGCCACAAACAACTTTTGGTCCCTGGCACCCCATGTGGTCCCTCAAGCACTCCCAGGAGTGGTACTATGTATACAACCAAGAGCAAGACCTGAGGACCCTCAGATATGGACCCAAAACAACAACAAATCAAGTGACTACAACTTTAATAGAAAATGTATGATTAACAAAACACCTTTGGTATGATAATGGGAATGCACAGTGTTTTCAGGAAAGCAAAAGACCTTTGAGTTTTATATATTCTAAAATAATAATGTGCACTGTGTATATTCCAAGGTATTCTTCCATTGTTTCTCAGCTCTAAGCAATTATGTACCCTTTACTAAAACGTGCCTTTCCCACCATTATGCTGTGGATATTGGCAGGTAGGGCACTGCCTGGTATGCATCAAATTCAGCTTAGATCCCCTGTACCACATACAGTCCTCCCAAGCCTGCCGAGAGTGATCCTTGAGCAGAGAGCGAGAAGTCCTGAGCTCAGCCAGGTGTGGCCCCCAAAACAAAGCAAAAAGATAAAATAAAAAATGGCTTGTTTTGAGATCAAGTCAGGTGGAAATAACAGTATCAATACACAGTGATGGACATAATGGTGATTTCGTCTGAAAAATGAGCCTTTTAGTATTTCCTTTGCTTTGAAGATTTGTCCTTCATTTCAATTTGGGATTGAGATGAGTTTTTAAAGCAGATGAGGACAGCAGCCTCAGACACTTCCTGTAGCCTGGAGACTGTTGCAGTGTGAGCTCAGCACTCAGTAGCTTCAGAAGGGGTACGCATGAGATGCCAGGTGCTGGGTTTGTGGAGCACTTTCCACTGACCCGAGAGCTCTGCCAGTATGGGTCAGAGCCACTCCTCATTTCCCCTTCCTCCCACCCCCAGCAGCAGAGGTAGGAACATGCTTCACAGTCTATCTTTATCCTGATTGCTGCTGCTTGCCAAACATTCTGTTGTTTGTTTTGGTATTTTCCCCACCTGTTTAGACAAAGTGGCATATGCACATCGTGCCTTAAAAGAAAACAAAAAATTGACACTTGCTTGAAATGTTTAAAGTTCAAAGTCTGTTTTTTGCTTGAACAAGGCCTAGAAACAACATGATATCACATCACCATTCTTGCTGTCTGATATTAGAAATAGCCTAGTGGCTCTTGAAATGATTTGAATCCAAAAATAATCTTTTTTTTTTTTTGTCAGTAACAGGAAACTGGGAAAGATTACACTATAAATCTATGTTTGCGATAAGTTATATCATATATTTTAGTGAAGTGTTCTAAGGAACTTGGGTCAAGAATTCTAAGAATCAATGGACAAATATTATATTATAATAATATGATATATTATTATAATAATCATTATATAAAATTAATATAATATTATTATATAATCTATTGATATAGATTATATAATCACAATGACAAATGTTATAAATACAAAAATTAAAATATAATTATGGTTATATAATATAATTATGCATTAAATATAATCAATTGAAATATGTAATTATAATTGTTATAAAATCAGTCAATATACATACATATATGAAACTTAGATGTTTAATAACTGGCTTTTATTTCTTTGGGTAATAACATATTTGTGTATAATAACATATTTGACAACTAATTATTATATATAATTAGTTATCACATAGTTAACAGAGCCAGACACTTTGTCATATTATTCCTCCTTCATTTATTTCTCTAGAAACTCTATAAAGCAAATTCTACTAACCCCATTTTTCAATAAATAAAACATTGTCAAGACATTAAATGCTTCTTTCTAAGTTGAAAATATAAATGCAAATTCATAGCTATACATTTATTTGTTTAAAAATGTTGTGGGCTTGGAACCACACCCGGTAGTGTTCAGGGAACTTCACTAAGGAATTACTCCTGGTGGTGCTCAGGGTACCATATGAGATACCAGAGGTGAAAACTGAGTCAGCCATATACAAGGCAAGCACTATACTTGCTACTGTTTTTCTGGTTCAAATACATTTTTACTTTTATAATCAAATTAAGTGAGTGCCAATGCTCATGTTTTTAGTGTAGAGAGTTACTGCACCTCTACCACCGCCAAACTGCCGCGACCTCTTCAGTATGTCCTTATCTCACTGCTACTGACTTACTCTCTTGTTCAGTAGCTCATCATGACCGTGATGTGGTATACACACCTTTGATCCAGCCCAAAAGATTTTCTGACAATGATTCAAAACCCAAGCAAAACTAAAATGTTTATTTAAATTCACGTTTTTATTATTCTGGTGGTTGGCTCTCCCAAGCAGCTTTCATGAGGCCCAGAGACTCTCTTCCCATTAATTCTGGGTTAGCTAGGTCGGCGGTTTGATGTGAAGACCAGGTGTGGACCTGCTGGGTCCTAACTGGGGATTACTCAGGACACCCAATAGGTGTTTAGGTGCCACTAGGACTTGACTGAACACAAGGCAAGTGTATTAACTCAGTTAATACAACAGCCCCTAATTTTAATTTGTCACTCAGTAATTGCTAATTATTAGGAATGAGATATAGCCATTTAATTTGTTGCTAAAACCCTACCTACTTTGATATACACTCAGGATAGCTTTGATACAGAAAAAATACTCCCTATAACGGAATATACTAAGTTAAAACTGGAAGACTGTGAGTCTAAAAATGAATATACTAAAACTGTTATAACAGAGAATTAGGTTATGCGACCTAAGTAAAACATTATACATTTCTTAGCTAAATCAAAAAGGCAAAGTGTGGGTAAGCTGCATTAATAGTAAGTGTGCCAAGAAAATAATGTTGTCTTATTTTGTTCGTGTTTTAAAATTATAATATTCACAAATAGGGCTTTTTAAAGTGAACTTATAATTTTTGAACTGTTTATGAATAAATTATTATTTTTTAATTGTGCAAACAATGTAATAATTATTGACTTAGAAACCATTGGAGGATGAGAGGCCAGAAAGATAGTACAGTAATCAGGTCACTTGCCTTGCATGTGATTGACCCAACTTCAATCCCTGGTCCCCTAGAGTCAGTCCCCTGACCACTGCCAGGAGAGATCCTGAGTAGAGAGCCAGAAGTAATCCCTGAACGTACCCACTTGTGGCTCAAAAACAAAACAAAAAAAAAAGTTAGTTAAAAAAATTTAAGAAAATATTTGAGGACATTGGGAGTAAGCCTTTTTTTTAAAAAAAAATAGAAGTACAATAATGTCTCATTGGACGAGAGGTGTTTACCTTCTCATTCTTCTTGATAAAATAAAACTTTTTATATATCTAGCCTCAAAATCAAAATATCAGGCTGTTTTCTGCCTTGTGTATTTGCTGAGTGTTTTCAGTGATATAGGTTTTCTTCTGGGTAGACATTTCATAATTACAGTTTCAGTGGTTGCATAAAGTTCCACAAAATAAATGTTGCACTATTTCATTGGTTTCTTGGAGCATACAACTAAATAATTTCCTAGTCTATCATACAGATGAAGGTTATACTAACTATCTCAAGGTTGAGTTTAGTAGTACCTTACACTCTTTTAAATACCTCCTGTAAAAAAAATCTGTGCTATACAATAAGTATCTTGAATATAGTATCAATATATTACATTTTTCCACCAATCTATTGTGACTTGGAAATGGAAGTATTTTATCAATAATTTAAAGAATAAATAAACCATACAGTATATATGTATATATTTATATATTTAATTAGTGTCTGAAAAGGATGGTGTGATGTTTCTAAGTTGAAAAGTACATGAGTATTAAATCTATATTTACACTCAAAAATTAAAATATAAATTTTAATGATTAAAATTTAAGGGTCCCCAAAGCACTTTTTGAGAAATCAAAATTTCACAAGGAGATGAGGTTAAGAGGGTTGAGCGGGATACAGTGGAATGTTGCTCTTCTCTAATAACACTTCCTCCCTACCTCTCCTCCCTTCTCATTTTTCTCCTTCATGTCTTCCTGCAACTTCTTCCAACACCAGCCTCTCCTCTCACCCTGCCATTTGGAGTTACAAGCTTACAGAGAAGTGGTGCCTATTGATACTGCTATGAATAAAAATCTATGCAGTAAACGTGTGCCCATCTATGGGCAGAAAGGGGCCCTTCCCTGGTACTGTATGTAATTGTTGATTGCATCTGTGCACTCATTTAAAGCCCATCTGGACCCGGCTGCCCGAGTGTGCTCTCTCCTAGCTAAGTCAGGTGCTTGGAGCAGCCGGCTGTGGTCTGGGATACAGTAAAGCACCTCTTTTAAACATTAAGAGGATTTTTTTTCCAATCAGCATGTGATTATTCAAGATGTATTATCATAGCAATTCCAAAAATAATTCATTTGTTAATTACTATTGAAATTTTGGGATGTAATCTCAAATATATATTTTGTCTTGGAGTAGTTGGTATTTTTTTTAGTGAGATTGGATCTGTACTATTTATGGGTTTTGCACTATAAACTGCAGCCCAGTCACATGGCTTTCTTTTTCTAAGCCATCTGTCACAGAGGTCTGGAATTTTATGTGAATGTTGGTTGTGCAATATTAGCCCAATTTGTTTTTTTTTCTGGGGGTGGGGAAAGTGTGTATGAAAAATCTCAGTGACTACAATATTTTGCATTTTACTTTACATTGTCATTAAGCTTCATCATCACTGTAGCTCGGTTTTTATTTCTACAGCTACATTTAAGCTACATGTCAAAAAATGGTTTTCATGTGCTCATGGTAGAAGAGTACATTGTTTAATCATCAAGAGGAAGCATGGCACTGATATGGTTAATGTCTTTGATTTTGTAACTAAGGTTTATTAATGCTGGTATAAAATGCACTTGATATTATACAGATGGCATAAGATGTGTGGTTACTACGTTATTATCCCAGATAAGCTGTACTGTCAGATTCAGAGCTTAAAACTATCACAGGAGATTAAACTATTTGCTAAAAAGGGCAGAAAGATATAGTCAGAGCACCTTAGTACAAACATATTAGAAGTGTATTTATGTCTTGCAAATATAATAAAGCATATCTGGCTGTAGATGGAGAGATTGAAAGCAGGAACTTTACAGGTAAAACAAGCAAACAGAAGTTCTTTTATTTTCTAAGTCAAGTACAATGAGCCTTTGGGTTTCACCTCAATGGCAACTTGGGAGGTGGGAGGGCAAAGTGCAAAAGGGTGTTAAAAATAATAAAACCTTTGGCAAAGAATCTCATTGCTTAGGGATCTCACAAACAGTCTAATATATTAGACATTTTGATTTCTAAGAAAGAAATGTACTTTTACTTCCTAGAGGAAAGAAATAGAAAACTTGTGAATTTCTGAATGATAACAAAAGTTCCAAAAACTTCAACCCAGTTATGAATAGACAAGTGTGTTCTCACATTTTTAGAGACGTGGTCTAGCATATCACCGTTTGTGGCACCACAGAAGCATCCTAGAATGTTTGAGTTGTAATATTGGAACTTCAATTTTAAAGTTAACAAACAAGCAAAACCTTACCTAATGTATTCTATGAAGGATGTTGTGAGTTGGAATTAGTTTTCAATTTTATACAAAGTGTATGAAAAACAATTATCTTTGTTATGAAGTTTTTATTTTAAAATTTAAGCCCCCCAGTAGTTATGTGGGCAACAGAACCTGAAGGCCAACTTAGTGATTCTGGTTGCCTGCTCCTCCCCAGTGTAACATGGCATCCTCATATTTGTCTAATAGATCAATCAAAACATCTCTTCCAGTGGTTATTTTGCACATTTTCTTATTATATTAATATTGTAGTAAGGGAGCATTAAAAGTACTAGTGTGCCTTTTTATTGACACAGAGTTAATGCTTTAAATAATGAGCTGAGAATGATAATCCTGCAAACTGAAATAGAACATTTAAAGCTAAATTATGTACATAACAGGTTTACTCAATATATTTAGTATGTGGAACATCTTAAATTAAGCTGACTTTGTTTAAATCCAGAAATATATCTCACTAATGGAACAGCTCTTAAAAGTCTGCCTAAGAATTGAACATTAACGAATGCAAATCAGAAAGCTAGATTTAAAATCAGATATGCTTACATAAAAGCTTATATTTTAAGTTATCCCTTAAAAGCCCACATGGCTAGGCTATAACTGCAAAATGCTTAAATGTTTTCTGTTTCCTATTGTACACCAGGGAGCCGAGATAGAAGTGGATGAAAATGGCACATTGGACTTAAGCATGAAAAAAAAATCGAATCCCGGACAAAGCTGCACCCCTAACTTCCTCTAATACTTCTATTCCAACTCCCTCTTCTTCCCCATTCAAAACAAGCAGCATTTTGGTCAATGCAGCATTCTATCAGGCTCTCTGTGATCAAGAGGGCTGGGATACTCCTATCAACTATAGCAAAACTCATGGGAAGACAGAGGAGGAGAAAGAGGTATTGTTTTCACTATGTCAATCAATAAGTTTAAGACAGAATGATTGGGGAATATTATTAGCTTTTCCCCCCCAAATTACTTTTCATATTCCGATCTAGATAATACATAATTTTTCACTTTGTTTATGTGTTAGTAAAATGACTATTTTAAATTTTAGATGAAATACAAATACATTTAATGTTGCTTGACTAAAATGAATCGTTCTAGTGAATATAATCTCATTACAGCTGCAATTGTGCACTGTGTTTGAGAAATAATATATTATCTTACCCTTTGGAAATGGCAGCCTTTAGGAGGCAGTGCACACTCTATCCTGAAATGCCAGCTTACACATTTTATGAACTAGAGCAAAGAAGATGAAATTAAATCTGGGCAAATAAGTTTCATGTCAAATTCCTTCCCTTGGTTTCATGGAGGAACTCTGGTATCAGAGTTAATGTATAGTGTCATTGAGTATGGTATTGGATTGTGACTACTGTGGACTTAAGCAACATTAATCCTAAAGTCAAGAAGATATAGTTCGGTGTTTTGGGTTACATTGAGTGGGCTCAGGACTTAACTCTGGCTCTGTGCTCCGGGAACATATGCAGGGCCAGGGTTTGAACAGTCCGTAGTGCAAGACAAATGTCTTAAACCCTGTATATTTTCCGAGCCCCTCATGAAGATACATTTGTGTATTTACCTTGGATGTGATTTTACCATGGAGAGTTAGTCACTGTAACCATGTAGTGACACTATGGAATCCATCTAGCATTCATTTTCATGATTTTATCTTTACAGCTAGGTCAGATTAGCCATGACATTTTATGATTCCAAAGAATTCATGGCTGGAACTTTCCATTATTTATATATTTGACAATGCTACCCTAATTACTATAGTAAGTATATTTTGCTGTTTGTCAGGAAAGTTGTTGATAAGCTTCCCAGTTGTTTTGCTTAAATAAATAGTTATTCCCTTTGGAGATGCATGTGACATTTTCAAGATTTTGAAGTCTAGAAATATTTGAGGGGAGATAAATGTGATTTTTAACGTGCTTTTAACATCTCAGAGCTAAAGCCACATAAGCAGTGATCACAAAATTAGTTATTTTAGAGTTTCCACCTTCCCTCTTTTCATTCCATTCGTGCTTTCTTTCAGCACTCTTGCACCAGTCTCTCACTTTCCATGCTGTAAACTAGGCCATGAGAACACAAAACTAAATAGGACAGACTTTCATGACATGTGTGTTCAAACGGGATAGGAGGACTGGCATATGCTTAATTACACTAATCAACAGAGTGAGGCACCAGATACACAAAATGTAGAGGAGGAGGAAGTCAACTCAATGCAATGCTCAGGTGTTGGATCCAAAACAAACTCTTCACTTCTCCAACCACATTCTCATAGAGAAACATAATGGGAATCAGACAAGAGCACTTTCTCATTGGATTCTGTAATACTGTTCTTTTGTTTCTAATTCTCCTTGAGCTCAGGCTAGCTGTAGAAGGTTATGGTATGAAGCACCATCAAAAGGAGATAACAGATTTTTATTCAACCACACTTTAGACATACCTAAAGTACTTAGGGATGAGCTTTATTCTTCATGATATTTTCAAAGGCGCAATTTCTTAAACGTGTTTGTCTCTAGCAAATATAAATTTATAGCTGAAAATATAGATTGATTGACCTTAAGTAAGCGCCAAGAGCTTGCAAACATGCACATCTACTCCCACCCTTATTATTTCAAGCTTGTAAAATTTTTCAAAGGTTACAACTAATTCTGGTCTATTTAAAAATCCAAGCGGCTATTGATATTCTTGTTAATTAGTGGACTGGCATGATCATTCTGAAACAGAAACAGAGTTCAGACTATGTAGTGGGCTGTGGAAAGCACCAGTAAATTGAGATGGAGACTATTCAACCACATTCCAGACAAGTCAGTTTTAGAAATAAGGTGAATACCCTACAATGCACAGGATTGCCTATTCTCCAACCAGCCAGTTGTCAATGTGATCATGTCATATTCTACCCCATACCTCTAAATGAAAGTATTAATGTCATTAGCAAAAGATATGTTGATGAAACTTTAGTAAAAGTCCTATCACTTGTATCACTTTACTTGCCTTCCTGTTGAGCTCGAGTGGGCACCAGTAACATAACCATTCATTCCTGTCGCGTGCTAGTATAGCCCTAGAGTATCTGCCTGCTACAGGAACACAAGGAGCCTCAAACCATTCAGTCAGGTCATGGGAAGGAGGTCCATCATCGTTACTGTACTTGGCATATTGAATACGACATGGGTAGCTTGCCAAGCTCTGCCATGCGGGGCAAAAAAATAAATAAATAAAATAAAATAAAAAGGGCCAGGGAGATATGGCAGAGGACTGGAGCATTTATCTTGCCTTCCAGGGCTCAGGTTAAATTGCTGACATTGTATATGCCTTTAAGCACTGAGCTGGGAGTAGCACTTGAGCACCTCAGTGGCCCCAAACCAAAATAAACTAGTAAATAAAATTAAAATAATGAAATGCAGACTTGGGAGGTGGCACAAAGGGGTCGAGTGCAAGGCTCACATGCTCCAGGCCCTGAGGTCCATCCCCAGCACCACGTGCCCTCTTTGCCCCTTCCTCAGCTGTACCAAGATTAGCCTTGGTGGTTTCCAGGCCCAAACAACATCACATGCCTGGATCTGAGTTTGAGGCCTTGAGGTCTATTGGACTATCACTGGAAGTGATTTAGGGCACTCTCTCTCTCTCCTAGCACCACTGGCTGTGGCCCCCATTAAAGACATTTGTTTTAAATGCCAAGGATGTAGTTCAATGATAAGGATATAAATTGCATGCATGTGACTTGGGTTTACTTCAACACACACACACACACACACACACATTATAGGAAAGACAGTGCTTTACAAAAGATACATACTGTATCTTTGTTCTTGGATGAATCCTGCTGGGATAAAACCCACTCTCCATGCCACATGCAGAGTCAGGATTTCAACTTTATGTCCTCATCATCATGACCATGCTTTAAATGGACCTTGTTTAACATTTAGAAGAAATATACTCTCTAATCCTACTTAGAGTCAGAAAGTGGATGTAGGTCACAGGGATAGTACAGTGGGTAGGGCAATTGCATGTGACTCACCTGGATTCAATCCCTAACCCCATGTGACTTGCATATGACTCACCTGGATTCAATCCCTAACCCCACATATGGTCACCCAAGCCTGCTAGGAGTGATCCCTAAGCATAGAACCAGGAGTAAGCCCTGAGCACTGCTGCGTGTGGCTCTAAAGCAAACAAAAAGGAAAGAAATAGTCTAATCATTAATTGCAGTGAACCAAATTTGCTTCTAATGAGCTATTTCCATTTTGGATCTCTTGTATTGATTGACATTAGTTATAATATTGTGCTCTCAGTTAAAACATCAACATTTTACTCTTTATATTTTGAGGCTTCCCATTTGGAAAACTAGTATCAATACCCCAGGGTTCTTCTCAGCTTTGCTTATCACTTAGTTAGAAAATGATGTATCTCTCTTAGATGTTGTCTTTAATTTCCATTCTTATTTTTCTCATAATTCCACAAAACACCCGATTTGTGCTTATAGGTTTATGAATTCAACTGGGATGTTTTATATAATGCTAATATATCTGTGACAGTGTTTTATTTCCCAGAAAATTCTTGGGAGTGGAAAGGGGTTACTTAGATTAGATTTCTTCTTTTTCTAATGGTTTACCTGTTACATATCTGTCAGTACAGACTTGTTGCTACAACTTTTGAACTATTTGGAAATCTAGAATGCAGAAACTGTATAAATTCAGTCACAGGAAAAGCAGAATACCATGCAGAGTTCATGTTATCAAAGTGTATGTCTCAGGTTTGAGTTGCAAATGGACAATTTCCTAGTGCATTTTCTTACCCAGTGTTCTTTGTGTCTCTATTCATGTCAAAGTAATCAACTAAGAGTATTTTCACATTCTGTGCTGAATTCTGAAAAAATGAGGAATCTGATACCGGAGAGGAATTTGAAAAAATAGAACTACATTTAACATTTAGAATATGATGGTATCAGAAGACATCATATTCAGTAAGGCTATAGATAACAGATTTTAGTACATGTTATATCATAATCTAAGCATCCTAAAGAGCAGCAATTTTATTTTGCTTTTTGGGTCACACCTGGCCATGCTCAGAGGTACTCCTGGCTCTGCACTCAGGAGTTACTCCTGGCAGTGCTCAGGGGACCATATGGGATGCCAGTGATTGAATCCAGATCGCCCATTGCAAGACAAACGCCTTCCCGCTGTACTATTGCTCCGGCCCCTATTTTCAAAGGTTTTAGATTGGAAAATTAAGGAGATCAAAAAGTTGGATCTTGGTCATCATGAGATTAAAAAGTGCAGACTAGAGATACAGCATATAGGGCACTTGCCTTGCATGTGACTAACCTAGGTTCAATCCCAGGTATCTTATATAGTCCCACAGCACTTCCGGTGATTTCTGTGTCAGGAGTGACCCCTGCTTTGAGGTTTGGCTCAAAAAAAAAAACAAATAAAAGATTAAGAAATGGGACCTCAGTTCCCTAAAAGTAAAAAGAAAGTAAAAAAGACTGTTGAGAGAAAAAAAAAAGTAGGGATGCAAAATAAAATACTGAGAAAAATAAGAAAAGAAAGGAAAAATAGGGAAATGAATAAGAAAATAGCATGAAGTGAAAGTGGTTTAGGGAGGGTTAAACTTGCAATCCTATCTTACCCAAAATATTTTTCAGGACCCAGATATGTTGAAGCAGGAATGTCCCTTCAGGTCAGAGGTGCAGAGATGAGAATCCAGGCACAAGGCATATTTCCATTATATTTTTAATAATCACCAGCCGGAGAAGCAGCAGCTCTCATCTTGTGACTAACAGGCCGCAGCTGACTGACCGTAGCTAACTGACCAGAGCTGACTGACTTAAGCTGACTGACCCTCAAAGACCCCAACTTCCTTATACGTCAACACAACAAAGGCAGTAAAACTTAGAGTTAAGTTTACATAATTGACAATGGAAGGACATCTTACATTTTTACCATAGGATTTATGGTGGTAGGGAGGAGACACTCAGGAGCCAGAAACCTGCAGGAGGTGCTATCTCAGTGAGGTGAGATAAGCAGAGAATGCAACAGTTTGTTAACTTAGCCTTCCTAAATTGCCCCAGAAGAGGAGGTCTTGTTCATAAAACACCTTCTAGGGCTAATTAGCGCCAACAAGGGAATGTGCAGAGAAATGACCTAGGAAAACCTTGTCTGTGTAACTGCAGCTTGATTAACAGTCTCACTAGGGAATTCTACATACTAACTCTATTGGGAGACAGTCTGCCAGAATATCCCATGTATCTGTTAACAGGCAGTATCCATCAGACCCTCCTTCGCATATCCTTAGATCTACTTACTGCTACAATATGTATATAGGAATATAAAATAATTATGCAAATCAAACATTCTATGGTAATAAATCATTTAGAAATGTTTTTCAATGATCCTACATTCAGTTAAATGACTATAGAGGCCTCACAACCCAGTTTGAGAAACAAGAGTAGTGCTGGTCAGGACTGGTCAACTTCTAATCTCTCCTGAGCCCTAACAGCAGGCCTGTACATACCCCAGGCCACATGCCATGAACCTTTAAACACCAGTTCTAATGTATGCATAACACTACTATTAATAGTATTGTAAATCATGGCACCTCAGTAAAAATAAGGAATAAATTTTTAAAGGGGAAAAGATAAATAAATAATAAGAACAGTTAGTGCCCCCTCACAAACTTATTTCTCCACCTCTGCACCTAACACACACATACACATGTACAACCAGAAATGGACTATTTCTAATGCATTGTTATCTGGTTCATATGTACAACAGTTGCTTAATTTTGGTGATAATTTTCAGAAAATATTGTCTATCTCTTTCAGTGAAATAGCCTGTCCAGATGCCCCTTTAAAAAAATCCTGAATCTGGAAAAACTCAAAATATCTCAAAAGGAAAGTGCTGAGAAATAACTAGGGCTGTCAGTTTTATTCAACTGTCAGTTCTCCAAAGATTTCAGGGCTTAAAATGTTAAAAGTGCCAGATGCTATTATCTGTTATTCATGCTACCATTATGTTCTGGTCTTTACTGAAATCAATATAAACTTCCATCTGTACAGTAAAGGAATTTCTTTGAACACATCTATTCTAAACACACAAATAAATGCCAAATCCTCTCTGACAGTCCTAGGAAAAAAATTACCATCTTCAAAATAAGTACTTTAACTCTTAAAAAAACTTACAAATAGTGTAGATTTCTTTTATGCTACATGATATTTAGGAATTTATCTTGCATAAGGTGTCTATGACCAAATTAGTCATTTTTTTAAGGAGAACTGGAGCAATGGTACAGAGGTAAGGTGCTTGCCTTGCACACAGCCTACCACGGTTTGGTTCCTGGCATCCCATATCATCCTCCAAGCATCACCTGCAGCGATTCCAAAGCACACAGTCATAGTAAGCCTTGAGCAATGCCAAGTGTGTTTCCAAATAAATAAATGAAAATTAGTTTATTGCTGATGACCTATATATTTTTTTTTGCTTTTTTGTGTCACACCCGGCAATGCTCAGGGGGTTACTCCTGGCTCTGGACTCAGGAATCACTCCTGGCGGTGCTCGGGGGACCATATGGGATGCTGGGAATCTAACCCGGGCGGCATGGCCCGACCGTGTGCAAGGCAAATGTCCTACCCGCTGGGCTATCGCTCCAGCCCCATATATTTTAATACATATATTCTTCACAGGTTTTCAGTTATGGTGAACAAAGCAGAGGGATAAGGAATATTATTTTAAAAAATTCAATTGCATCCATAAGTATTCATAGTATTTTTAAAGTTACAAAAAAATATTAAGGGTCATATCCTATTAAATCATTATGAAATATTGCTTTGCCTGATTATGCATTCTTCAAGAATTATTTTGTATATATTTCAATGAAATAATTTAATCCTGCTTAATTAATCATTTCTTTCAAATCTGTTTCCCTTGTCATAATAATACATAATACAAATTCAGTACAACAGTAGATAAATTTTTATCTTTATAAACTACACGCCATCTCGAACGTAATTTAGAAACTATAACTATCTTAAAGAAAAGACTAATTTTCTCTTTTTATTTTAAGACATTTTTTTCTTTTTTTGGATCACACCCGGCAATGCTCAGAGGTTTCTCCTGGCTCTGCACTCAGGAATTACTCCTGGCAGTGCTCGGGGGACCATATGGGATGCTGGGGATCGAACCCAGGCCAGCACAGGTCGGCTGCTTGCAAGGCAAACGCCCTACCCGCTGGGCTATCGCTCCGGCCCTTTTTAAGACTTTTGTGTGTGAAAAAATTCAGCAGCTAAACAATAAAAGACTGTTCCATCTGAGACAATCTTAGGTTTTGAATTAGTATCTAATTTTCAAGAAGTCAATATATTTATAAATCATATATAAACCAGGTGTCTGAGTCCAGACTCAGACACATGGGGCAGAGCTGCTACTGGCTCTCCCTGTGCTCAGCTGATCATGAGGTGCCTGGAAGGGAAGGTGAGTTCTAGCCCTTGCCCACCATCCTAATAGAGCCTCCCAAGAAGCCAGAGGAACCCCTACACCATAATGGCCACCATTTGGAAAATGGTGAAGAGAGAAAAGCTGATCTCTCCCCATTGTGGTTCATCAGTAGAGCACAAGATGAGAGCCTACTACTGAGAGCATACCACCTACATGGCAGAGCCTGGCAAGCTACCTGTGTTGTATTTGATATACCAAAAAAAAATTTATAGACCTCCATGACCTGAAGAAATGGTTTGAGGCTCTTCAATTTCCTGGAGCTAGCAGATGCCCTTTGGTTACACTAGCACGGGACAGGAAGTATGGAGATGTTACTAGTGCCTGCTCAAGCAAATCGATGAACAATGGGAGGACAAGACATGTAAATCATTATCTAGGACAAATCCAGATAGCATTAAATGGCAGGAGAAGTGGTGTTTTCAGTTAAGGTCTTATTGTTAGGAGTTGCTTCACCTTAAGCATTTACACTTAAATGCTTATTCTTAGCAGATAGCATTATTTATGTTTCTCTATTGATTTTATGGAAGATATTAAAAGGTGTCATAGTAGATGAGTGTTATGAACACTCGTCATAACAATCACATTTTTTCTTGATTTTTAAGTGTCTTAAATATTTTTTCTACATTTGTCATTTTATTTTTATGGTGGTTTGGTTCCAGAGACCATTCACCAAATATGGATTCTCAAATTGACTATAGAAAATGAACCACTATCTGCATATAAACTATGTATATCTTCTCATGTGCTTTAAATCACTTAAATTGTTTGCAATATATAATAAAATGCAAGCGATATATAAATAGTAGTTATATTAGCCTGCTCTGGGAGTAATTACAAAAATAATGCCTATACATGTTCATTACATATGAAATCACTCATTGTAGGCCTAACAATATAGTAAAATATTTAAATGCTGACTTTATCATACCAGAATCATAGCAGAATATATAAATGTAAAAAGCTATTTCTAACATTTATAATAAAGAAAAATGGAATATGTAGCACTCTAATTAATATCAAAATTATGCCAAATGGTTGCATTACTTTACACTATAATGTTATTCGTTAGGTTTTACCAAATTATTTACCATTGCATGGCTTTGTTTTAATTAATTTATTGAATTGTTATCCAAGAATGTAATGAAAATGTTGAATTTGCTTTTGTGACTGAGTTCAATGTTTAGAATTTTTATTTTGGGGGAGAAATTTAGGGACTTTCATCCTATTTATTTTGAAGGTAGACTCAGGATTATAAATATCATATTTTTCTACCACAATTTTATATCCATTTGATATCACTTTCTCTTGGATTATTAAAGAGAAGTTTATCTTTAATTGATCAGTACTTTTGAAATTTAGAGTATATTTTACAATATCTTCTTTCTATAGTCTTGTTTCAATCTTGCTATGAATTAAATATTAAATTCACAAAGTGCTCTATTTATGAGAAAAGCTTAAAATGAAAGAAAACTAATTATGTAATGGAGAAAAGCCACCATTAGTTTCTGTAAGATTTTATGTATCACAGAGTAAATAAATTATTTGAAAGGATTAGTGAACCTTCTTTACGTAATCAAGATTAGTAGTAAGTCAGGAAAATAAATATCCAATAAGAAATTCCATTTAATGAGTAAAGCATTACAAGATACCAATTAATTTAGCAAAAGTAACTTAAAAGCAGGAAGTAAGCTTTTTTCCACTCTGAAGATGCCAGTGTTATGCCTTGTACTGTCCTTCTTTTGAATACCTCTCTCTCTTTCTCACTCGCTCTCTCTCTCCTCACATTTCCCTAAGCATGTCTTTCAAAAAATTATTTTGCTTCACTAAAGAAAAAACAACTAGTGAGGTAAAAATTAAATAAATTATCTATCGAACCTAATTAAATACTTAAATATTGTGTTTAAATAAATCACATTTAGTTTAGTCAGAACATTCTGACTAAACTTACTTCTTCCTGTTGATTAAAAACGTGTATGATTCAATGTTACAATATTTCTTTCCTTTAAGAATAACTTGTGTCCATAAACAATTAGTAAGCCTATGTTCTCTAAGAAGTACTTGTTGTATAATTAATCATGAAAAATATTACATCAACAGCTTAATTATATAGCTGTGGAGTGCTTTTGTCATTTTATTTACCAAAATGTATCTAAAACTAGTACCATGGATTAAATTTCTCATTCATCACTAGAATAAAAGTGCCTAACAGAGTTCATCATCTTCCTATTTCATCCATAAATTAGGATTATTAGCTAGGAAATTAGGAATATTAGCTACTAGGAAGTATTATAAATTAGGAATATCAGATACTAGATAGTTTCAGAGATTAGGAATATTAGCTACTAGATAGTATTAGCTATTAGTTACTCTTTAAGTCAAAACTCAAATTTCACTCTGCTGACGTCAAACCCTGTTGTCTTTCAATGTTTCCTAATGCCTCCTGTTCTTTTGTATTTTTTTCCAGAAAGACCCAGTTGGTGCCCTAGAAACTTTAGAGGAAAAGAGGTTCCCTGGAGAGTCTTCTATTCCTAGCCCTAAACCCAAGCTCCATGCAAGAGATCTCAAAAAGGAGCTAATCACGTAAGTGATATGCAGTGGCACATCCTGTAAGATTCTGGAACAGAATGTGTCCAATTATTTTGAGTCATTACATGTTATTTACATACTTTAGGACTTGATGAATGTCTTAGAGCAATTTCAGCCAGTCAATAGATATGTAGGTACTTAAGCCTATATTCAAAAATATGAGGATCAGATCACATTGAGAATGAGAAGATTTATTGACTAAAAAAATTGAGAAAAGTTATCTTTCGATCTGAAAGTCTTCACCTGAGATCCACTGGTCCCAATAGAAACTATAGGGTTCAAAGAGTCTACTAACTTTATTAAACTTAAAAATAATTTGAGTAAGGCGTTCCTTATTTCCAGCACCTTCTTAAAGGGTTCTGTGCCCAGAAAAGTTTAAAGACTAGGAACCTGAGTGAATTATGTTCTAATTAGAGCTATGCTATCTGAGATAGATGGACAAGGACAGAGAGCAAGGACAAGGCTTTGTGGAGTAAAGATCCTCACCTCTGTCATAGCAGGAGCCAGACCTAGAGAGTGTGCAGTCACAAAAGAAGCAGGATGGGTCCCCAAAGAAAGTAGCTGGTTTCTGGTTTTGGTGTTTAAATAGCAATGCAAACTAACGCAGTCAAGTTTTAGGAATACCAATATGCAGAATTATTTTGACACATGATACACTAGAGTACTGTCTGGAGGCAAGAAGAGTATCTAAAATGTTTGTGTAGATTCAGATGTGAATCCTGAAAGTATAGCTTGGGGAAATGACAGAGAGAAAAAGGAAATTAGAAAGTAAAGGACAGAAAACTCAGGGTGTGAGACCTTACACCCTGGAGGGGGTGGAGAAGGAATGAAACCGGCAAAAAATATAGAAATGAGACATTTTAGAAACAGAGAACTTAGAGTTCACATTCAACTAAAAGCTGAGATTTTTTTAAAGATTATCAAAGATTAGAAAAGGTTAAATCAAAAGTGGACAAATCTTTGGAGATGAATCATGAAATAATGGAGACCAGCCATCATGATGGTGGGAAAATTCAGAGAAGAGGGGCTTGGTACCCTTTACGTATTGCCACATCTTCCTGCTGCCACGGCAGCTGAGACTGAAGTGTACTTAGCCCCATCTTATACACACAGTGTGACACAGATTCTCTGCTGTGTCTTCCCAGTTTTTCTCTCATAAAAAACACATTCTTTTTTATTTTAAAAAGTATGTTTGGTAATATGGTTGCAGGACTGTTGCATTTATGGTATTAATGTAAAAAGTTACTGTACCTTCATCACCACCAAAGTGCTCATGACCCTAAACCACTGCCTCTGTCGCCTCTGGTGTGATCTTCATCCTCCTCACCCAGACCTTTCTTCCACTCCTTGTTAAGCATTTTTGGCATGCAAGGGCAAGGATTTGCCATTATTAGTCTTAAATTCTCCAGGGAATCCATATCAGTGTGTTAGTTCTTGGTCCCCTTGATCCTACCTGATGGAAGCAGATTACGTCCTTCTCAGTCTATTTTTGCACTTAGTGTCAATGAGACATTGCACCCACATCTCTCCTGTTCTATCTTCCCTTCTTTTTTAATTTTGTTTGCTTGGGGGCTGCACCGAAAATTCTCAGGGCTTACTCCTAGCTCTTCACCCAGGAATTACTCCTGGTGGTACTCGATGGACCATTTGAGATGGCAGGGACAGAACCTGGCTTGGCTGTGTGCAAGGCAAGCGCCCTACCTGCTGTAGTATGGCTCCAGCTCCAGGTCTTTCCTTCTTAGAATTGTGTGCCGGGCAGAGTTTCAGAATTCATCCTGAGACTTGACCCCTCCTCTAACCTCTCTCTCCTCCCACTCTTGCCATAAAAACGCTCCTCTCTACTGATGTTGACAACCCCTCCAGGCCCATTTTCAGTGGTCTACACACACAGAACTCTTTCTTTCTCCCCAAGACTCTGGCCCTGGATTTTCAGCAGTCACTCTTGCTGTCCTTTCTTTTTTTAGTTCTCCTCTCCAATGCCACTTCTTCACTCTTCCCAGCTTACACGCTCAGTGATTTAGGAGCAGGGTTTAAACCTTTCACACAGTAGATGCTCAGTAAAATTATTTCCAGCCAACTCAGTATTGACTAGTCATATTGGCATGTGATTGGGGGATAAAAGGGATTCATGCCTGAAAGGGCTCATGACTATTCCTGGTCCTATGCTCAGGGAATCATGTGTTGGCGGGGATTGAATCCCTTCCTCTTGCATACATTCAGCCAGTTAGTGACGTCAGTTAGCCTGTAAATGATTTTTCAATTTTTCTTAGATATTGCATTCTTTAAATATTCCACTGCCCAAAGTATCATTTTTTCCTTATTAGTTTAATATTTACATGGAATTCTGTGGCTTAAGGAATGTGACAGATGTCATGAAAGACTATGAAATTTCTATTTCACTCAACACTGTTTCTTTCCCAAAATTATCTTGGGTGAGCCTTGTACCAATTCTCTCGGGAAGCTGTTATTCAATATTTTTTATCCTTTATGGATTTATTTTTATTTTCTTCAAAAAATGGCAACCTTTTTATCCTTTGAAGATATATTTTTTGAATTATCAGAGCCATTCCAAACTAAATGTAGTGTAAGCGATCGATGATTAGACTGCATTATCATTTTGGACAGAACATAAAGTGATTAACAATGTATACTTCTCTTTGGTGTGAAGAGGGAAGGTTCTAAACAGATTTTGAACAATTTTTGGAATATGGTACCTAGTTCTCTGAAAATGAACTCTCTAGAATGTCAGGGTTCTCATATCTTTTTTACAAATAGGTGAGAAATATAACTTCTTTTTTTTTACTTACCACTGGATGGTTTAATTTTTCCAATTAAAGCAAATGACTCAGGTAATCAATATGTGTTCTAAAGACATGTAAACTCATAACTACAGTCTCCTAGCAATAAAAAAGACCATTATTTCTACTATTTTTTTGTGGAAAAGAGGAAAGAGACTTGGGTGTTATTATTTGGTGTAATGTAATTATGTAAATAGTTTCACTCTGTCCCTAATAAAATATTTTGCTTCTTGTTTCTAACAGACAAATGCACCTTATTGCTGCAAAACAGGCTGTATAGTATTTGTGTTGTGGTTCACTTGTGCTCTCATGAGGAAGCAGCTAGTTTTTTCTTTCTTTAGTTTGTATGCTTTCACTTGCAAATCTTCTAGAATACATATTATCCAAAACTTATTGCACATGCTATTGTGCAAGACTCCAATTGAAGATTTGTAAGCTACCAGCTTTTCCCACCTCCATTTTTTTAATTCCAAGAGGTCTTTCTAGCACCAAATTTTTAAAGCATTAAAAGTTGGCAGCCTGGGGCTGGATCGGTAGCACAACACGCAGGGCTTTTGCCTTGCACATAACCCACCCAGCTTTGATCTCCAGCATCCCATGTGTTCCCCAGAGCACCGCCAGAGTAATTCCTAAGCACAGAGCCAGGAGTAACCTCTGAGCATTGCTGGGTGTGACAACACCCCAAAAAAAAGTAGGCAGCCAAATAAATACACAGTTTATAAGTATATTTCTTAAGTATTTATAATTTATGGGTTAAAAGTTCTTTGGCAATTATTTCCCAATTCTTTTAATAAAAGTAGTTCCAAAAATAGAAACAATTAAAAAATGTATTATACCTCCGTGTTATATACAATTCTAAAGATGTTCATGTTTCGGTTTGAGTCATACAGTGCTGCAGCACCCATCCTTCCACCAATGCTCATTTCCCACCAACAATGTCCCCTGATTCCCTCCCCCTCCTCCCAGTCTGCCTCTATGGAAGGTACTTTGCCTCTTCTCTCTCTCTCTCTTTTCCTCCCTCTCTCTCTCTTCCTTCTCTTATACATTGTGGCTTGCAATACATACATTTAGAAGTTATCATGTATATACCTTTGCCTATATTCAATGCTCAGTTCTAGGCTGGTATTATCATTTCCAATAATTATTAGTGCACTGTTCCTTTCTGTCTTACTTAACCTCTGATTCCCACACACTTGCAGTATATTCCACCCACTGACAAGATCTCCTGGTACATGTTTTGCCTGGCTTTGGATATTGGTATAGAAACAATTTTAAAAATAATTGTAATGTAAAAACACAGTGTGGCGACTTATGTCCAATGTGAGAATTCCCAGGCAATCCCAGAATATTTCTCAAGCACTGAATATTCCAGTATATTATACTGAGGAAAGATTGTTCTCCATTGTAAGATAACTCAGCTCAAATTTTAATTATTGTTCCATCCTGGTTTATGTGGTAAAGATAAGCATAGCTTCCACCTTCCCTTTATATTAGTCCATATATGAAAGTGGTCAGGTTAAATCCAATTTGAAAATCAAACATTAGAAAACATCTCTTTAAGAGAGAAATGTTTAAATGTAGTTTCTCTATATTTCCTGAAAATTACTAGAAGTATCTTATAGGAATAAAAACTACTTACAAAGTGATATTATGTAAAATCTTCAAGATTTTAAATCTATCCCTAAAATAGCTCTTTAAATGGGTAAAATCATATGATCAAAACTTATAGAGAAGCCTTCGCTTGAGGAAGGATACTAGAGAAACCAGAAATATGGGTGACACAGTGGATTGATACTGCTGCAAGCTCTAACTCTTTCCAAAGGAGTGACTTTTGAGCAGTATCAGAAGAAAATAGAAGACTGAGAAATTGAAGAATATATCATTATAGAATCTAAAATTCTCAGAATAAGTGTCTTATTTTATATCTAAGACATTCATAAATATACAGAATGTGACCAGTTTCTGGGATAAAATGGATAGACTTTGGCCTTCAGTTGATGGCCCGAAATTTACTGCTGAAGTGAATTAATTCTTTGTTGGGTTTGAGTAATTGTCTTTGTTGGGTTTGAGTAAGTGTCTTTGTGGGTTTTGTTTGTTTTTATCTTTACTTTAATAACCACGATTTACAATATCATGGCAGGGTTTCATGCATATAGCCTTCCACCGCCACAGTCCCCATCAGTACATCTGCTCCCCTCCACCGACTCTGGTGCCCCCTTGAACACCTTGCCAAGGTAGACCAATTCTCAGATTCTGTTGATTTGGTCACGTTTTTATTCTCTTACTGTGCTTCTTTTCTAATTAATTTATTTTTTATTATAAGACCATGAGATGTTACTGTGCTTTAATATCTTACCAATAAGAGAGATCATTCTGTACCTCTCTCATTCCTGGGTGTCGTCACTCAGTTCGATACACTCCAGTTCCATCCACTTAGCATCAAATTATATGATTGTATGTTTGCTTATAGCCAAGTAGTATTTAGTATTCCATCCTGTATATGTCCCATGGTTCCTTCATCCAGTCATCTGTTCTTAGACATTTGGGTTGTTTCCAGATCTTGACTGTTGTGAATAGTGCAGCGATAAATATAGAAGTGCAACTGTCTTTTCTGAGGAGAGTTTTTGGGTCCTTGGGGATGATGCCAAAAAACGAAATTGCTGGGTCATATAGAAATCCAATTCTTAATACTTTTGAGAAAAGTTATTATTGTTTTCCAAAAGGGTTGAAGCATTTGAGATTCAGATCAGCAATAGATGAGGGTTATTTATGCCCCACATCCTGCTATAATTTTTAATGTGTTCCAGTCTCACTGGTATAAGATAATAAATCATTTTATTTAAATTTCCTGGATATAGATGCATAGAATTTTTTCATATATTTTATGACCATCTGTATGTCTTTTTAAGGAAGTTTCTGTTCTTTTATTCCCATTTTTTTTTGCTTTTTTTGGGTCACACCCGGCAATGCTCAGGGGTTTCTCCTGGCTCTGCACTCAGGAATTACTCCTGGTGGTGCTCAGGGGACCATATGGGATGCCGGGGATCGAACCCAGGCCGGCACAGGCCGGCCGCGTGTAAAAGGCAAAGCGCCCTACCCGCTGGGCTATCCCTCCAGCCCCTATTCCCATTTTTTGATGGGATTATTATTTTGTTCAACTTCACAACTGCTTTATATGTCTCGGATATTATCCCTTAATCAGATGAATGGTAGGAAAACATTCTCCCAGTCTGTGGGTTGTCTTTTTATTCTGTTCATTATTATTTTTGTACTACAAAACCTTCTTAATTTGATGTACTACCGTTGTTTATCTTTGCTTCCATTTGTTTGACCAATGACATTGAATCATTGAAACATACCACTATATTTAATGTCACAAAAAATTCTGGTTATGTTTTCCTCAAAATAATTTATGGGTTCTGGTCTTATTTCAAGGTTTTTAGTTTATTTATAATTGATTTTTTGTGAGTGAGATTGGAGATTATTTTTCACATGTGACTCAACACTTAGCACAATTTACTGAAGAGGTTTGCTTTGCTCCATTTCATAATCTTCTCTCTTTTGTCAAAGATTAGATATCCGTATATCTGAAGATCTTTCTCTGGGCTCTCAACTCGATTCTGTTGGTCTGATATTCTGTCTTTATTTCAGTGTCATACTGTCTTGATTAAAGTAGCTTTAAAGTATAATTAAAATTGGGGGAAAGAGACACCTTTCATCTTCATTTTATCACAATTGTTTGCACTATAACGCCACATAAATATATAAATTTCAGTGGCATTTTGTCAATGTTTTTCTTTTTTCCTTTAGGTCATGGGTATTTTTATTGGGGACACAGCATTGAATCTTTATATTACTTTGGTATGAGTGTCATTTTGATAATATTAATCCTTCTTATCCATAAACAGGCAATGTGGTTTCATTTCCTGTGTCTTCTCATATTTACTTTAGTAGTGACTTATGGTTTTCTTTATAAAAGTAATTTACATCTTCTATTAAGCTGAAATTTTATGGACTTTAGATGAAATAGATCACAAAGTTTATTAACCAAGTTCTCTGTCTCTTCCCATATAAAATGTCAATTTACATTTCAGTCTTCAAGTATTTTCAAAGATTTTCTCTTCCTAAAAGGGTCCTTAAAATGTTTATAAAGGAACTACTTGCCCTTTCTCTTAAAAAATCACAAAATTCTTTATATTGTTGGTGCACATATTTGCAACATCACTATCATTGTTAATAATAGGTTTATGACATTTGCTTTTTTGTAACACCTGCATTTTTCAAATA
Organism: Cryptotis parvus; assembly: GCA_021461705.1. Lineage (NCBI taxonomy): Eukaryota > Metazoa > Chordata > Mammalia > Eulipotyphla > Soricidae > Cryptotis > Cryptotis parvus. The sequence goes on from JAJIBD010002747.1 coordinate 162,146, forward strand.
ACTGAAAATAGCATTGATTGTTTAATCATAATATCAGTAGAACATACATTTTTGCATCACTTCCCAACAGCCTTGAATCAGAAATTTGGATGCAATGCTGAAAACAAATCCTCAAGATGGTGCCAGTTTTCTTTTAGCTAGTGTGCCAGTTCTTACATAACATAAATCCTTAATTCACCACCATCTGTATATCCTGTACTGTGTAAACTTATCCTGAAACATAGAATCTGCTTGGTAAATAGGGCAAATAAATCCATAAGATATGCTTGACTCTAATTATTTGCTTTTTGACCCAGCTGTCCAACACCAGGATGTGATGGAAGCGGTCATGTGACAGGGAACTATGCATCCCATCGGAGGTATGCTATGATGTCATGCACAGTGTCTCATTCTAATTTAAATCTTTCTTATTATTAAACTTTCAAGAAATAGAAATATGAATATAGATATAAATAGTGAGGAGGTAGTATTATTGTTTCTTTTTCAAAAGAAATGTGTTGCTTTTCAAAAATAATAAATTCAGCCCTTAATCATTTCACTATGTGGTCTAGAAAATTAGGATTATTGATCAAAAAATCGTGAACGTTTTTTACATTATAGTCTTGATTTACAAACTTTAGAGTGTACTCTGGGACCTTGCCTCTGTCTAGATTTTGTACCCAAATGAAATAAACAATAAAACAGTAAAATATAACTCATTACAACAATTTACAATTGGAGATGTGACACCCTCCATCCTAAAGAGTGAATCAAAAAATTTTGGAGCAATAAATAAAAAGCCTGTATTTGATCCTCCCACTTGCCTCTTCGCTGAGATGGTTGATTACCTTCTATCTGGGCACTGGTTTAAAATTTATGAGTGGGTGGGATGCTGCCCGTGGTGCTTATCTAGATGATGTTCAAGTCTTGTAGCATGGGCTCCATAGTTCAATGGTCAAATCAGTTGATTTGGTGCTGTCAGGCAATGCAGTACAAGGGCCCACCTGGGTCAAGATGTGCAGTGCTGGGACGATGAATGCAGTGCTGAGGAGCAAACTCAGGGATCACTCATACAGGGCATTCATTCCAATCTCTGAGCTGGTACACAGTCCCTTCTCTGAACAGTTAAGCTATCATCCCTTGGTAATGCAATTACAATGGTCAGCCATCATTGTGTCACCAACTATGAGCTAGGAGTCTCACTTTCAAATCCCTTTTTTTTGATAAATAGCACACCAGCCTACTTAAAACAAGGCCATATTTAAAATCAGTTGCTCTTTTCCTGATCCCAAGTCACCAGTAAATTTAACTTATGTTCATGCCATTTTAGTAGACTTGTACATTAGTACTGTATGTTGTTGCTGTTTGACTTTTTTTGTCCTTTTCTAGTGTTTCTGGATGTCCTTTGGCAGATAAGACTCTTAAATCCCTCATGGCTGCTAATTCCCAGGAGCTTAAGTAAGTACTGGGAAAGCATCCCCATGCCCGTTATTCCCTATGACAGGGCTCTGTCATTCAGGACCAGTGTAGTCACTAATAAGTCATAAACCAGGTCTTCCCTAACCATAACCAATACTTCCTTTCACGCAAAACTTTGAATAAATCAAGACCAAGTCACTCTCTCTTAATTAAATCTACTTGCTTTGGGGGGGAGAAGAGTTGTACTTTATAACCATTTTTAAAAGAAAATTATGTGATAGTTAAACTGACCTTTTTTTCCAGTTACTTTCAGAATTTACATGCTAAATCAGATATCTGGAGGTATGACAAAGAATTTTATCATCTAATTTAATAAAAAAATTCATGATATTTTATTTGTGGTATTTTGCATCAAATGAGTACCTTGGGATTCTAGAGAAAATTTTGGTTCATTGCTACCTTGTTTACAGGGTCTCAAAGTCACATATATATTAACTTTTACTTACTGATTTTATTTTCTCTATTACATCAGGAAGGAGGGAGGAGGGCATTTCAAAGAGGTGCTAAGGGTTCCAGGGCACCCCAGGAAATACTGGTTGACAATTTAATGCTAGGTAGGGCCCAAAACTTAATTAAATTTACTTCAAAATTATCTTTAAGAAAATATTTATGACTAAATTTAATGATGAACTGCATAAAAATAGAATCAATATATGATTTTAAGTCACAGGTAAAATATCAGATTTTTTCTTAGCATTTTGTTAATATTTCCATATTTTATATATTTATCCTAAAACATGCTTATGAAAGGAATAATAAAATATGAAAAGCACTAAATAAGAAGCATACAACTTTTCTCATTTGCAAAGTGCAAATAAAGTGAAATTGGTTGTGCTAGTATAAATTCTGTATGTTTTTATTATTCTGCTTTTTTTGTTACACAGAAATTTAAGCTGTTAAATTGAAATTAATAATTAGCGATATAAAAGAGAAAAATAAGACACATACCTTTTAAGATATTCATTCAATGTATAATAAGACTTACCCAGTAGTTCTCATCTATATTGCATTTTCTTCATAATAATTACCTGTGTTTTTAGGTATTTAAACAGTTTTAGAAACAATTGATAATCTACTGAAAGAAAACATATTTAAAAAGTCCAATTGCAATAGTATTTTTTCATTCATTTGTCAGATATGTAGAATTTTCTTTTTAAGTTATATCAATAAAATAGTTTATTATTATGAATAGCAGTCTTATTTTCCTTCTATTTTGTAGAATTTTTATTAAAGAACTATGATTTACAAAGGTACAGATAGTTGAGTTGTAGGCATATAATATTTTAACACCAAATAAGAAAAAGATGCATTCCATTGATCATTTATGTTATTGTAATTAGGGAAGCATTTCAAAGAAAATAAGTATTGAACCCAAATAAGTTAGAAAACTGTTTTTACTTAGGTAAGACAAGAATTTTGCACAGCCCACTGTAAGTGATGAGCTATAAGTTTTGTTCTCTACCAAAATTAAGTTTTTTAAAATGGAAAGAAACAGGAGAAGTAAGACAAGGCATTCTGGAGGTTAACACAAAGGTGAGGCTCTGCGGCCTTGGATGCATCAGTGTGCAGTTGTGAGAAAACTGCTATATAGCTAAGCCACTAGAATTAGCAGCCCTACAAGCATGAGACCCCGATCTAAATAGTTAAGGTGTAGGACTATGGGGAGAGAGGAATCGGGTTTGTGGAGGGAAGCTGAAACTAGTGGTGAGGTGGGGTTAGAACCTTGTATGCCTGGAATACCATGGCTGATGGCTTTGTAAATACCATTGCTTTAAAAAATATTTATTCCTGGGGCGGAACAATAGTACAGCGGGGGAGGGCGTTTGCCTTGCCACACGGCCACTCCGGTTTTGATCCCTGGGCATCCCATATGGTCTCCCGAGCAAAGCCAGGGAGTAATTCCTGAGTGCAGGGTGAGTAACTCCTGAGCATCGCTGGGTGTGACCAAAAAGCAAAAAAAAAAAAAAACTATTATTTAAGTTTTGTTACCTTTTTTCTTCTTCTTTTTTTTTTTGGTGGGTGGGGTGGGAGGAAGGGGAAGGGGAGTGTACCACACCCAGCAGTGCTCAGGGTTTACTCCTGCCTCTACACCCAGGAATCACTCCTGGCAATGTTCCAGGGACAATATGGGGTGCCAAAGACTGACCCACTGTACTATTGCTTCAGTGTATTTTTTATTTTTCAATATAGAGAAAAAATGTGTGCACAGGATTGGAGTCAGAGGGGAGGAATTCATTAAATTAAGGGATTGTCTACTGAGCTTTTTTGCAGTAATCGCATATCTTAAATTTTCTTTAAGAACGGATTTTTAACCAATGACTAATTATATTTAAGCCAAAAAAAGAGTTTCACCAAAAGCAACTTATTCTGTTTTATTCTATTTAAATATGTCATAATTCCCTCACTCTCTCTGCTACGACTCCCATCCAGCAGCCTGAGTTTCCTCTCTGTGTTTTGCAGGTGTCCAACCCGGGCTGTGATGGCTCTGGGCATGTGACTGGAAACTATGCTTCCCACAGAAGGTAAGAATGAGCCTAACTCTGTTTTGATTTTTTGGGGGGGTTTTTGGAGACCACACCTGGAGATGCTCAGGGCTTATTCCTGGCTCTGAGATCAAGGATTAGCCCTGGTGAGGCTTAGGGGGACCTTGTGGGAAGTCAGGGATTGAACCCTAGTCAGCCACGTGCAAGCCCAATGCCCTACCCTCCATTCTACAGCGCCAGACCCCCAAATGAGCCTAATTCTGAAGTAATGAAATTCAAAGCATCTGTGGTCATGGTCAATGGCACTACATGATTGTGATTTTCTCTTTGCTGGGCTTTTATTTTAGTTTGTCTGGCTGTCCTCGGGCGAGGAAAGGTGGTGTCAAAATGACGCCCATGAAGGAAGAAAAAGAAGACTGCGAACTCAAGTAAGGATAAGTGAAGCCAGCGGGTCCAGCGGACAGATTTGGTTGGGTTGCAGCTGATTAGAAATTGAGGTGTAGAGGTGGTTTATCCTCTTAACAGGAACCTGTGAGCAGCAGTTGGGAATTTTGGAGGTTCAAGAAAATCTTCCAGTTCATAGATAAGGGGAACACAGTTCCTTAATCATTAAAAAGAAAAAGGAGAAAGTGTTTGCTTTTCCCAGTTGTTTTTAAGGGCAATAACATAGATGGAAGTGTTTCAAAGTGATAAATTTAACAGCCTTTGCAGCTGACACTTTAATTTTTGTATCCAGTTCTATCAAAAAATAGAATCGTCTCTGAGATAGATTCTACCAAGTGTTGGATTATTTATGCAGATTTATATGTAGAAATTTAAATTTAAATCACTTGTTTTACAACACTTCTACATACAGTATTTAAATATTTGGAAGCAATGTTACATCTATGAGTGGCATTCTGTATAAATTAGGGTAAACCGCTGAGATTCCATACCTCTGCTGCATGTTTGGAGGCAACAACACTACACTGCCTCAATGTCTCTAGAGCTAAAAAGCGTGAGCGTAAACCTTGACATATACCTGACTTGACATGTAAAACAAGTGGCCAGTTACCAAAGTTCTTTAAGCTCCATTTCCCCTCACCATTATAATGATATAATAGCATTCTTTGCCTGTTGGGTTTGCAGTGTAGGTGCATGAAACCAAGGGATGAAAATTGCTTAGCCCCTAGTCTCTGTACCATGATTGTGTTAATACAGTACTGCTTTGCAAGGCCCTTTTTGAAACTTACTTCACCACTTGCCTATATATAATACAAATCTACCACCACCTATGTATTTTCTCAGTTACTGCACATCATGTGAGTGGTCCAATTTCTTCTAACTAATCATGTCTCTGCTGTATCTCTCTAGATGTCCTGTCATAGGGTGTGATGGCCAAGGTCACATATCAGGCAAATACACATCGCACCACACAGCTTCGGTTGTCCCTTGGCTGCCAAGAGACAGAAGGAGAATCCAGTCAACGGGGCTTCCCTCTCCTGGAAATTGAATAAACAAGAGCTTCCACACTGCCCCTTACCGGCTGCAATGGACTGGGCCATGTAAATAATGTGTTTGTTACCCACAGAAGGTAACATTTGTTTTCTGTCTTTTTTATTGTGGTGGTGGTCACTGGCACCTGGCTTGTTTTGGGAGGGGAGAGTCAACCCTCTCCTTGACATTATTTCTATGCAATCATCACCATTCTAAGAATGAATTTTGACCAGTTGGCATTTGACTAATTTGGAGAATGAAAATTTATTATTTCTACTTTTGAAAATTAACTCCATAATTTTCAAGGGCTCTAGAAACTGTATTTGTTTCCTGTATTCTAAAATTGTAATTCAGATCTATTTTGCAAGGTGTGGTACTTCAAGCATTCACTTCAGTTCCAAGTGATGGGAGCTACTCTAGTATGTTATGTAATTGTAAACTTGCACTGTAGTTTTTATGTCACTCATTGCTCTCATGAACTGGCTCGATTTCAGAACAACTTGTAGCTATTGTGCTGCTGTGAAGATGTGAGTCACCCCAGAAGCCAGAAAGAAAATGGCACAGCCAGAGACTAAGTGTGCTGCAGGATCAGAGAGATTAAGAAACCCTTTATACTTTTATAGCAACTGAATGCTCTTATCACTGAGTGCCATGTGTTTTTTCAGTGATCCTTTGGTGGCAAAAGTGATCTTACTCTACCTTTTTTGGTTTACATTCTACCTAATGAAAAGAAGCCAAAGGATTCCATACACACTCCTCCCATTAATGAGGGCCCTTCTAGTCTTGGAATCGCTGAAACTGGGGTGGAGAGTTTAATAGTTCAATGAAGCTTTAGAGACCCCTATACAAGTTAAGCAAAGCTGGGGCATTTTGAAATTAGGTTCAGTGGGTATTTGGCATTTATTTCAATTTTTTAAAATTTTATTTAGTTTTGGGCCACACCAGTTGTGATCAGAGCTTACTCCTGGGGCTCTGCTCAGAGATCACTCCTGGCAGTGCTGGGACCATAGCAGTGCTGGAGACTAACCCCAGGTCAGCCAAGATCAAAAGAAGGGCTTTACCCACCATCCTATCTGCATGGACCTTCTTTTTATTTAAAAAAAAATAGTCACTATGAAATCCTTTGTTGGTTTGTTTAAAGTTTTGTTTTGTATTTTTTAGCTTTTGATTTGTATTTTTTTTGTTTATTTGTTTCCAGGAACTGAAGGGTGAAGGAGTGGGAACTTTGTGTGTTATGTTGTTGCATTGTAGTGCCAGAGATAAAACCTAGTGCTTCATGCATGATAGGTAGACACTCTAATACTGATAAATACTCCTCAGACATAATATTTGGTTCAGTTCTAAAGATACATATCAGGACGGAGGAAAAATCTCTTAGAAATTCCAATTTTAAGTGGCTAAGCACTGACATCTTTTGTGGATAAAATATGTATTTTTCATGTTTTTTTACCTTTTGTTGGTTTTCAAATGCATAGCTATGACCACAAGAGTGCACATATTAGTATTCTGAGTGTAAGCCAGCATTCCCTATTCAGGAATGACAATTGCAAATCAAATGTATCAAATAGCATATTCACTGAATGGTAGCTTTACTTATCCAGGTCTCTCTACACCTGTTAATGTTGATAATGAAATGTCAGACTTGACTATGGTGGATACGTTCATCATCCATAATTATCTTCTAAAATAGTGAAGTTTATAATGACAACACCAACACTTTGTGAGGATGTGGAGAAAGGGAGCTCTCACTGTACATGGAGGGTAATTGGTAAAGCTACTTTAGGAAGCAAATTTTCTTTAAGGAGCCAAGTTGAAAGTGAGCAAATTGTATATATCCAGTCACTGAGCCATTATAGGCTTTTACCCAGAAAAACTCCTACACATTGAAGCTCAGTGACATGTCTGAAAATGTCTGTAGTAACTTGATCTACTAACTCAGGCTGCAAAAGCTGTGTGCATAAATCCACAGTGTAAACAGTGGCATACCATATGGGGTGCCTGGACAATGGTAAAATAGAAAGCTTGGTGTGCATAAATTTTAGAACACAATGCTGAGTGGGAAGAATTGCAGTATAGTATCTGTAAGATGACAGCCCATAAAAAATTAAAACAGATCACAAACCAATTTTATGTAAATGGATAATTATTTATAATTCTTGTCTCTTGTCTTCCCGTTGATCATCAATTTGCTCGAGCGGGCACCAGTAACATCTCCATACATCCGTCACATGCTAATGTGGCCCAAGGGCATCTGCTCATTCCAGGAACATAAAGAGCCTCAAACCAGTCCATCAGGTCATAGGAATGAGGACTATAATTGTTACTGGTATTTGGCATATCAAATATGGGTAGCTTGCCAGGCTCTGCCATGCAGGTAAGATACTCTTGTAGTCCCCTCTAATCTCGAGCATTTATTGATGAACCAGGCTTGTGATCAGCTCTTATGCTGAGTGGAGCTCTGAGGGAGTGGGGAGTCCAAATGTGGACAGGGCTAGAACTTCGCCCTGGCCCGCCATCCCTCCTGGGCTCCTCATGATCAGCTGGGCACAGGGAGAGCTGGTAGCAGCTCTGCCCCATGTATGTGAGTTTCTGGATCAGCATACCTGGGCTGGGCTTGAAAAGGCTGCTGCAGGGAGGGTCTCTAACGAGCCGGCTTCTGATCAGCTTTTCTGCTGGGTGGAGCTCTAACGAGTGGGGAATCCAGATGTTAAAAATGGTGGCCCTTAAGGTGTGGGGGTTCCTCTGGATTCTTGCGAGGTTCTTCTGGGGTTTATAATTCTGGGAATTTATAATTCAAGTTGCTTGTTTATCTCTGAGGGATAGGAGGGTCCCCCAATATTGAGGAACCCATGGAGCATTAAAGGTACAATAGGACTTTTTTGTTTTAAAGTAAATATTTATTTTAACATTAATCTTTAGGGACAGGATAAATAGTACAGTAGGTAATGCACTTACCTTCAATGCAGACAACATCTGTTCAACCTCCAAAACCTCATATAGTCAGTCCCCTGAGCACCACCAAGAGTTATCCTTGAGTACAGAGCTAGGAGTAAGCCCTGAGCACAGTCAGTAATGGCCCAATCCCTCCTCCGGTGCCCCCAAATAGAAGAGTAATCTTTAAATTGTAGATAATGTTTTATCTGTCTGTGTACATGTATTTCTCACAATAAGGAAGAAATTATGTGTTAAGAAGTATAAGCTGAAATATTAATGTCAAAAATACATTTTATATAGGAAGGAAAGCAATAAAAGTTTATATAAATGAATAATTCAAATTTCGCTGTTCCTCACAAAGGATTTCTCTTACAACTTAAAAGATTCTAAGGATCTAGAGATAGTAGATTTGTTAGGGACATACACAGCATGCACCTGACCTTAATTAAATTTCTGACACCTCAGAGTCCCCCCAACATTGCTGTGTACAGCCCAGGAGTGGCCCGATATCCCCAGCAATACAACACAAGAAGCAGCACTTCCTTAGGCTCTTGCAGTGAACCACCACATTGTCGGCTGAGTATCACTAGGACTAGCCCACTTTCTGATTGAATAAAATAATTTTGAAAATATCTAGCTTGTTGGTTGACATATAGCAGATGTTCAATAGATACTTGTCTTTTTTAGCAAAGGTCATATTAATATATGTATATATTATTAAATAACATAAATTATTACAGTATTACAGTCAGATGAGAATGCTATTCGGGTCTCTCAAAGAGGAATCAAAAGAGCTATGCTTGGAATATCACGCCTCGCTCAAGTGAAAGAAGGAGTCCAGAGCTCCGACTTCCATCACTGTTCCAGAATCAGGGACGCTGTGTCGTTTGCCAAGGCATCAAAAATCAGATGGGCTGGACATATAATGCGATTTGGAGAGGACCACTGGACTAGAGCCATTACCGACTGAATCCCATGGGACGTCAAAAGATCACGTGGCCGCCCACCTACAAGATGGTCAGACTTCCTTGTCAAGACCCTGAAGGAACGGTTTGAAGCTCTTTGTTCTCCTGAAGCAACCAGATGCCATTGGGCTACACTGGCACGTGATAGGGTCAAATGGAACTATTACTGGCATCCGCTTGAGTAAATTGACGAATAACGGGATGTCAAGTGATCAAGTGATTACAGTCAGAATGACTTACACTGAAATAGTTTGTGTTAACTAATGATGAACTTTCAGATGTTTTTAAACCAAAATTGTTGAAAATTCTCATTTCTCTTTCCAAACACTGCTAACAGCTAAGATGAGCCTTATCTTTTAATTTTGATCCTAAAATCCCTGAGGTTTTTCTGTGCTCTGAACTCACCAATAACAGTGACAAAAGCTCACGTGTCTATTCAGGATACAGAGAGCACTAATCAGGTTATTTGACTTTTACCTTTAAACCATTATCATATCCATTTTACAACTCACCATCTTTGTCACAGAAGAGAATGCACACACTGGAGAATTAAGGATTGTCCATGCATGTATGTTGGGAAATCAGAAGTTCTCTTTTGACTTGTATCCTCTGGACTCTGGACTCTCTGTGCCAGGCACTCACTCATCTACTTTCCTCAACACACCTCTACAATTATCTCCTCTTTGTAATTTCCCACTTTGAGTCAGCAAATGGGAATATTGTATTATTCTAGATGATTGAAATAATTTGACCCATGCCTTTACATCAACATTATATTGATAACAATTACTTTTAAACTTAATTGGAATCTTTATATTACAAATTTATCCTTTTAAGTGTAATCTTAATATTACAAACTTATCCTTTTAAGTCCATCTGGATTCCACAGCTCATCAGATCTCCACCCAAGAGAGGTGCAAATCTCAAGCCCTGCTTGTCAGAGTCTCGCCCTACAATGAAGACTATTTCAAGCCCAGGTATGCCTGATCCAGAGACTCAGACAGAGCTGAACTGCTACCAGCTCTCCCTATGCTCAGCTGATCATGAGGTGCCTGAGAGGGAAGGCAAGTTCTAGCCCTTGCCCGCCATCCCAACAGAACCTCACAAAAGCCAGAGGAACCCCCACAGCATGAGGACCGCCATTTTCAACATCTGGACTCCATAACTCGTTAGAGCTCCACCCAAGAGAAAAGCTGATCTCTCCCCCATTGTGGTTCATCAGTAATTGCACGAGATGAGAGCCCACTCCTGAGAGTATACCATCTACATGGAAGAGCCTGGCAAGCTACCCGTTTTGTATTTGATATGTCAAAAACCAGTAACAATTATAGACCTCATTCCCATGACCTGAAGGAATGGTCTGAAGCTCTTGGTGTTCCTGGGTGAGCAGATGCCCTTGGGCTACACTAGCATGTGACAGGGCATATGAAGATATTCTGGGTGTTGGCTCGAGCAAATTGATGAACAATGGGAAGACAAGTGATACAAGTGATATCCTTTTAAAAATAGCAATATGTAAATACTGATGGATGAAAAATGACTCTGGTGGTGGGATTGCTGTTGGAATATTATATACCTAAAACTAAACTATCAATAACTTTATAAATCACAGTTCTTTAAGAAAAATTTTAAGGAAAAAAATTAAAGATCAAAAAGACAAAAATGGCAATCTGAGAAGAAAAGTAATATATTAAAATACATAGTAATAGACACACCATTACGGATGTTACAGCTTTAAAACTATAGTTCCAAGACAGAAATATCATACTGGGCCATAATTTCATAAATTTTCTAAATTTTATGGCTATTTAAAAACATATGTCTCTGTTTTACTTTAAAAAGACCAGTGAATAAATCAATTTAATTCACCTTGATATGGTAATGTAATTATAGGTTTTGTAAAAAAAAGCATACAAAGTACTTCCTAATTTTCTTCCTTTCTCTTTCTTCAATTCTCTTTCTTTATTTCTCTCTTTCTCCTTCCATTCTTTCTTCTTCCTCGATTCCTCTCTCCCTTTCTCTCCTTTCCTTCCTTCTTACCAACCGTCCCATCTTTCATCATTCCTTCTTTTCTTTTTCACCATTTCTTTTTACTTTCTCTTTCTTTCTCATTTCCTTCTTTCCTCTCTTTCTCCCTCCTTCCTTACTTCCTTGCTATTTTCTTTCTCTCCCTTTGAATTATGGTGGTCAAATACCAAATAGTCACACCCAGCCATCTTCGACCTTCTTTTAACTGTTCAGATGTAGCTATATCTATTTGTTTAATGAAAAACCCAGTACCACATTAATAATATTCTCATCCTCTGTATCTCCTAATGTCAGTTCACCTACATGTCTAAACTACAATAAGCATATCCTGATGAAGACTATTAATCCATAAATTATAAATATAACAAATTTTATTTATACATGAATATTAATCTGTTTTATTAATTCTGAGTAATAGTCTCCCATGTATCTCTGGCATAGAATTTACAGTTATATTGTTTCAAATTGAGTTGTACCAGAAAATTCAAAATAATAAGACCTTTGTCCAAAAAAAATCTTTAAAAACCCTTGGAACTCCCTTAACTTAATAAAATGTCTTTTTTCTAGTAGAGAAACAAATATAAAGTATTTTTTTACATTTTTTAAAACAAGAGCCTTGCTTTTACTATACTGTAGTGGTATCTAATCTCAGGCTGTAAGCCAAATAGCTGTAAAATTGTCTTCAGTTTTCACATCCCAGTGCAGTCACTGGACTTCAGCTGCAGAGCTGCCTGAAAAAGAAGCTCCATTAGGAGAGAGAAGAGTTTTTGTGGAAGTTGGCATCCCTCACACTACAGACATAACACATACTCCATTGAAAGTTCAGCTTCCCAACTACATGTCAATTGTGCTCTTGATTGTTTTCTGAGAACACAACATGTGACATACGACAGGACAGATGTGAAAATTGTCCAGAAATAAAAGCAAAGTTCATGACTTTTTTTTTCTATCTTCATTGTCTACACACCAACATCCACATACAAAGAGGATGAAATTGAGAAATTCTACATGGAACTGGAGGAGTTCTATAAAAAATATCACATCTTCTGCAAGATCATAGTCGGTGATTTTAATGCCAAGGTAGGACCGAGAAGATCGGCTGAAGAACTCCACATCGGGACTCATAGCCTAGAATGCAACGAACAGGGTGAGAGACTATTTGAGTTCATCATGTCCACCAAGACCATTCATGGGAACTCACAGTTCCAGAAGGCTGAAGCAAAACGTTGGACATGGGAAAGTCCTGGTGGACAGTTCCACAATGAAATTGACCACATCATCTTCAATTGATGGTTTTGTCTGATCAATGTTGCTGTCGTCCCCAAATTCCAAACAGAATCGGACCACCATCTCCTTCGTGCAAAATTCTACTTCATGAAACATGGAGAAAAGGCTGCAAAGTTTAAGAATAGAACTCCCAGAATGACCATCAACTGGGAACTCTTCGGCACCATTGCAACAACATGGGAAGATACCATTATTGACAACATCGAAGAAGAATACAACCGACTGGTTCAGCACCATCATGATTGTGTGAACAATGCTGAGAGAGAGACAGAGAGACACAAAAGGATGCCTGTCTTCAAAAACTCTGGAGCTCATTTGCCAATGTGGCAAGCGCGAGCCTCAGGCGACCAAATGCTAACATCCAAGTTCACAAAGCAGTGCAGAAAAACGATAAAAGAAGACCTCAAAGACAGAAGAGCAGAAATACTTGAAGATGCAGCAGAAGCCAGGAAAAGCATTCACAGCGCCGGCCTGTCCTTCGCCAACTATAAGACCAAGATGACTGTCCTCCAACGTCCTGATGGATATATCACGTCTTCCAGAAAGGCAATGGAGAAGATTATCCATGACTTCTAATCAGATCTCTTTGATAGACACATCCACCTGCCCACATACCAAATTCCACAGGATGCATATGTCATTCCCAACATTCTCCCTTCTGAAATCCAACATGCCATTTCGTCGGTAAAGCAGGGAACTGCACCAGGCCCAGACAAAGTCAGACCCGAACACCTGAAGAATCTGCTGTTGGTACTCATCAATACACTAGCTCGGCTCTTCACACGCTACCTGTCTGAATGCAAGGTGCCCTCCCAATGGAAAACCAGCAGGACAGTTCTACTGTTCAAGAAGGGAGACACTCATGACATCGGCAACTATTGCCCCATCTGCCTGTTGTCCGTCATCTAAAAAGGTGTATACATGAGTCATCCTGAACAGGATTAGCAGAACACTAGATGAAGGACAACTATGTGAACAAGTGGCTTCCAGAAAGGATTCAGCACAATCGACCATATCCACACAGTAACCAAGCTCATTGAGGTGTGTAGGGAGTACAAGATGCCGCTCTGTCTCACGTTCATTGATTTAAAGAAAGCCTTTCATTCTGTGGAGACTAAAGTGGTCATCGAAGCCCCTAGCCAAACAGTGTTCAAACCCAATACATCAAGATCCATCGTGAGCTGTATTACGGATTCGCCACCAGTATCTCACCATTCTACAAGGAAGTGATCATTGATGTCAAAAGAGGGGTTTGACAGACTGATACCATTTCACCAAAACTCCCGAAGACATCGTGCGACAATTAGAATGGGAAGGAATGGGGGTGAAGATAGATGGTCAGCAAGTACATCACCTCTGGCCAAGCGGCACAAATGCTGGCTGACTTCGACCGAGATTGTGGAAAGATAGGTCTACAGCTGAATCTAAAAGAAAACCATGTTTATGAAAAATGAACTAGTTTCAGAGGCCCCATTCACTCTCAATGGAACAGACATCTCTGAATGCAGCAGTTATGAGTACCTAGGTCAAGAAATCAACATGATGAATGACCTAAAACCTAAGCTGTGCAGGAGAAAGAGAGCAGCATGGAATGCTTCGAAGGCATCGAAGAAATAGTTAAATGGACAAAGAACCTCTGGCTCCGGGCACATCTCTTTGACTCCACCATTCTCCCTGCGTTAACATACACCTCAGAGACCTGGGCCCTATGAAAGCAGGATGAGAATGCTATTCGGGTCTCCCAGAGAGGAATCAAAAGAGCTATGCTTGGAATATCACACCTCACTCAAGTGAGAGAAGGAATCCAGAGTTCCGACCTCCGTCGCCATTCCAGAATCAGGGATGCTGTCTCATTTGCCAAGGCATTGAAAATCAGATGGGCTGGACATGTAATGCGATTTGGAGACCACCGCTGGACTAGCGCCGTTACTGACTGGATCCCATGGGACGTCAAAAGATCACGTGGCCACCCACCTACAAGATGGTCAGACTTCCTTGTCAAGACCCTGAAGGAATGGTTTGAGGCTCTTCATATTCCTGAATCAACCAGATGCCACTGGGCTACATTGGTACGTGATAGTATCCAATGGAAATGTTACTGGCGCCCGCTCGAGCAAATCAATGAATAACGGGATTCAAGTGATCAAGTGATCAAGTGATCATGACATTTATATAGGTGACCATTGCCAAGGAGACAGAAATTTCCTCCTAAAAAAAAAACTGGATTCAAACATCAATTTACACTTTATTATATTATTTTCTTTTTCTGTTAAAATTTAGTATTTTATCTACATTGGAAACTTCATCACTTTCTATTTATTAAATTATGCAATAACTATTATTATGTTTCATAGAATATTCATAGGCACTAACAGAATTTTTAAAAATATATTCATTTAGCATACATTTAGCTTTCAAACTATGCTCTTTTAGGAAATTGTCCTTATATTTGGACTGAAAAGAATTACTTCATCATGAAATATAACCAAATTAGTCTGAAAATTATGTTTTATTTCCAAATCTGCTTTCTTGATTTGTCATTGCTTTGTAATATAATTCTGGAAGTACAGTGCACTCTTTGGGATGTGTTTATACTTACCATTCTAGTGCCATTACAACCAATCGTATCACTTTACCTATTCCTTTACCCTCCTTCTCTTTAAACTCTGCTGAACACAGTATTTTTTCAGAGGTTAAGAACTCTTTATTTTATTTAATCAATATGTAGACTTTGGCCTTTCTCAGTCCACATTGAGTTAAATTATCTGGGCTTTTACTTCCTTGCTAATTTCGCTTACTTGGAACTTAATCTCCCCTCTAGTTCCATCTTTATTGTAGCAAAAGGCCAGATTTTTTATTTTAGTAAAGGGGTAGCACCGTCCTGAGTATAAACATAATGACTTCTTTATCTGGTGCTTCACCAATGGAAGTTAAAGTTGATTCTTTAGTTTCATTAGTGTGAATAATGCTACTATGAACACAGGGATCTTTGGGATGTTTTCCGCTGAATTATAAAAGATAGACTGTGACAAAGAATTTGCAGATATTTTCTCCAATTATGTAATCAGTCTTTTCATATCTCTTGGGGAAGATGTTGGATTGTTTTGGGTTCTGTTTGAGAGGACTTTTGTTTGATTTTTAAGAGTTTTTGAGTCATGCCTATTAGTCCTCAGGACTGACTCCTGACTCTGCTCAGGGGGAATATATAGTGTCGAAGACTGAAACAGAGCCAGCCACAACCAAGGAAAGCACTTTAACAACTGTACTATTTCTCAAACCCAAGAAAAAATATGTTTTTAAATGATTGACTTTGATCATTTTAAATTTAAACATCCTGTCACGTCTGCAAAGTTCCAGTACAACTGCAAAGAGCTATTGCTTAGAGCAACAAAATCACATGACTTTGTGCTGTGGAAATTTCAAGATGTTTTTATTTTATTTTTGTTTTGTTTTTAATGTCATCATAATTTTGGTAAAAGTTAAATGAAACAAATATATTAAGGAAGAAATATGCTGGCAAGTGCAGCTTTTAAAGGAAAAGTGTAGCAATCCCACAACAGGGTAATAGATCCTTTCGTAGTGATTGCTTCTGAGTATGTTTCTAGTTGCTCCTTTCATGTCTTTACAAGGTAGAGATTAATTTTAATGAAAAACAATACTGTCAAAGTTAAATATTTTTAAACTTCCCATGCCCCCATTAATTTGTGGTGACAAAGGGTTGGAACTTGCATTAATTGAGTGACTCTGTGAAGCTCAGACTACTATAGTTTCTTCAAAACAGGCACCACTTGTTTCTGCTTTACTATTCATGGAATTTTTACTAAGTTAGAATTCTTAGTCATTTCTATGTACAATTGTAGAGTTACAGAAAATAAAGCAACTGCTATAAAATACCCTTCTGTGTATGCACAATAGTATCATCTTAACAAAACTAACAATAATAATTATCATTACTTTTTTTGGTTTGATTTTAAATAGACAATCTGGAGCCCGAGAGATACTACACAGGTTCAATCACCTACTGGGATTTAGTTGCATTCAGCCCACCCCAGTTTAATCACGAGCATGACATATGGTCCCCTGAGCACTGCCAGGAGTGATCCCTTAGTACAGAGCCAGGAGTAGTTCCTTTCCCTAAAAAAAGATTTTACATGATTTGAGAACTTTTGTTTAGTTTTCCTGTTTTTTTTTTTTTTTTTGGGTTAAAAGGCCACACCTGATGGTGCTCAGAGTTTCTTCTGACTGTGTCAGGGTCACTCCTGGCAGTAATCTTGGGACCCATATGTGGTACCAGAGATCAAACTGAGTTCGGCCACATCCAAGCAAGAGGTCTCTATTCTGTCTCTCCAGCCCTATTTTTTATTGAAATAAATATTTACATACAACTTTCTATCAAATAAAGTGGTCACTTGTCACTTGTCTTCCCATTGTTCATCGATGCAGGTGCCAGTAATGTCTCCATTCATTGAGAATGAGGTCCATTATTGTTACTATTTTTGGCATATCAAATACACCACGGGTAGCTTGCCAGGCTCTGCCCTGGCTCTGTGTTCATCCCAGGGTGCCCAGACTTTTCTATATTAGACCATCAACCATTTAGGGTCCACAGGGCAGAGCCCTGGGTGTAGACAAGCCTGTCTCCTGTCTGCCACCTGCTGATGCAGCCAGGCACCATAGCCACACCTGCAACACCTCAAGGGGCAGGAAATAGAGTGGTAGATTAGGTTTTATAATAGGATTAATAAGCAAAAATAGCAAATTGTGAACCAAATTTGAATTGTGTATTAAACTAATATATATTTTGTATTAAATTAATAATACAAATTGTACACACTGGTATAATTTCTATTTTCACAGCTTATCTGGATGTCCTTTAAATGCACAAGCCATAAAAAAGGGCAAGGTTTCAGAGGAACTAATGACCATCAAGCTCAAAGCAACTGGAGGTAAGATATCAGGCTATCAATAATGGGTTCCACAAAACTCTTACTGATTACTCCCCAGAGAGACTAGCTGCTAGCTTTTACTCTGTACACAAAAATATAATTGTAACATACAAGAAGAGCCTCTGCAATATGCACTAAAACTAACCTTTTAAAAATTGGGCTTTTTCTTGCTTTTTAATAGGAATCTACAATAGAAAAAATCAAGCTACCATAATTCATAAATTATGATGTGTTGACTGAACTTCCTCAGCATATAAAATAAAAAGTTTTTTTTCAAGACCATGAGTGAGTGTGTGTGTGTGTGTGTGTGTGTGTGTGTGTGTGTGTATGCATGTGGTCTTGGTAGAAGCCCCGTGCCGAACTTCAAGAAAACAGCTTTTAACAATTATCTTTGAGTCCTTTAATTTTATTTCATACTTACAACTCAATTTGATAATAAATATGGTTGATTTAAATTTAGCTTCATTATCTACATCTAAACCTGAATCTATGTCTATAATTCTAACTATCTCCCTACGTATTTCCTAATATAATGCTCTCATTGAACTTTAAAGTTTTTTGAGTTCTGTATTTGGATTCTCCAATTCTCCTTTGATTATTGAGAGCCTTTTTTTAGATATCTCATCAACATTGTCTCATGCATGCGTTGTTTTCCATTAAAGATAATTCTGGAACATCTGAGAAACAATGCCCCAGCAATTATTTAGCTTTGGAGATTTTATTTGATGCTCCTGACTACAATAGAACCAGGGACTTTTCACAGTTGTTTCTCTATTTCTTTGAAAGTACAGCTCAGTCTTTTTAATTTGTGTGTGGGCTTTTGTTTGTTTGTTTCTGTTTTTAAAAGAGAATATGCAATGTCTGAGGGAGGAAAGCACTCTTGAGAGTCCTGCTGTTTCCCTTCTGAGGACTTAATTGCTGTCAGATGCTTTATTTATAATGATCCTTCCGGGACCTCTTTCTATGAGCATTTGCTACTGATAGCTAAGGCAGTTATAACACATTTGGAGGAGAAAAACAATGGATAATAGGGAGAGGTCTGCATCCTACATTCCTTCCAAAGTTCAGCTATATAGTAAAAGGGTTTGTCTAGAGGCTTATTATTGCCTGGAAACACTGCCTACGCCTCAAATGTGCCTTAGTGCATTCCAGTGAACTTGGCACAACTTAATATTTATGTATTCATTTATAGATCACCTTTTTCCAAAAAATAAGGTGGGACTAAAAGACTAATATATTAAGGATGTCACTTGTCTCTTCTTCCCATTGTTCATCAATTTGCTCGGCGGGCACCAGTAACATCTCCATTCGTTATGAATGAGGTCCATTATTGTTACTGTTTTGGGCATATGAAATAGACCACAGGTAGCTTGCCAGGCTCTGCTGTGGCTCTGAATTCGTCCCAGGGTATACTTAATATTAATTTTAAAAAATGAAACAAGGCTACAAACACAGTACAAGGGGTTAAAGTTCTTGCCTTGCATGCAATTCATCCCAGTTGGGTCCCCAGCACAGCATATAGTTCCCCAAGGCTGTCAGGAATAACTCTGCGTGATACTTAGGTTGTGGCCCCAAACCCCAAAAACATGAGACAAAAGTACTTCAAGATGAGGAGACAATTTTAAGGATAATTAAAAGAATATGTAAAGCAAGTCATTTCATAGTGAATGAAAAAAGTTCTCAAATTTGACTTTCAGGTTCTTAGCTGTCAAAGCAAAGGAGCATATACTCTGTGTTAGACTCATACTTTCACTGCAAAATTTCAGAGCAAAACACTGTGAGACTGACACACAAGGAACATGCTGCCTAGGGATTCACATTATGAGCACAACATTCATACAATGCATATATGCCCGCAATAAAGATAACAACAGATCAGTAAGCCAAGGCCCTGCAGCAGTCTAAAGGCGTTTACAGTAGTAGGTATTATTTGGTCAGACACATGCCTCAGCTGTTTTGCAGGAGCCCTTTGGAGGATTACAGAAACCTCAGGCAGCTGCACTAAGCCACACCTTCCAGGAAACTCTAGAAACCTGCACTTTCAAGTGGACTCAGGACAAGGCACAACAGGAGGTGGTTGGGACACATTAACATGTGTAAGAGGGAGACCATTTTCCATAGATTGTGGAACTAAAAAATTAAGCAATTTTGCAATTTAATGAGCTAGGTGCTACTGCTCCTAGCTCATTAAATTGCAAACTTGAGAATCCGTCACAACTTGCACATGAAGAAAAAAAGCCAATGGGCAGCTAAGAGTCAGGAAGATCTACACTGATTTTGGAGCTGTTCTAACAGTTCTTAAGCCTGGAATCCTGCAATCAGGGTCACAGTAACAGTTTTCTAGATGACCCATAAATAAATGCAAACCTACTCTTCCTCAGTCGTAAAGAAGTCAAACTGCAATTAAAAAAAAATAAGGGGTACACGACTTAAAATGTATTAGGGTATTACAGTGCTACACTCAACAAATCATTTGGCCAATTAATTGAATTAGGTAACATGTTGGGAGTATTACCTTCAAAGCAGTTGAATTATAAAAGGTGTATATTAAAAGTATTCACATTAAATTTTTAGAATAATTTATCTTCTGTTTTTATCCTTGCCATAATTAAATTGTCACACTAATATTTGAAACCATTACTTGTCCTAAATGAATGTTTATGTTCCTATTCTGTGTGGGAACAAATAAAGTTATGATGGATGATCTATAGATGTTTTCACTTTCAGTAGATTCCTTTCGTCCTTCCCCTACAGCAAATTGGCATGCTCTAGGTATTTTCATGAATGATTTTAATGTATATTCAGTCTCTTCAACCTCTTAGTGACTGAAATGATCATATTTATATCAGTGCATATGCTTCTACTTAAAATGAAGTAAAATTTTAATCTGTAAAACAAATATAAAAATAAAAGTGTATAATAGAAACATAGCAGAATTTGTTTGCAATAGAATAGAACGTTTCACAGTATGATACAAAAGGGATAAGTGATACAAGTGATGATACAAAATATAATATGTAAGAGTCCCTTATAAATTGAGAGTATATGCTAATGTAGATGAATATGTATGTGTATAGCTGTTGCATAGGCGTAGCTTTCTATATATCCTTTGCAGTAACTGGAATATAGTAGAGTTGCAATATATAGTAGTATGTTTGTATTCACTTTTTCCTTACATAGAAATGAATTTCAAAGACAACTTTTAGTTGCTTTCCCAAGTCCTCAAGTCACAATGGATAGGGATTTGCCTTGCACGTAGCCACGCCCGGGTTCAATCCTCAGAATTCCATATGGTCCCTCAGACACTGCCAGGAGTAATTCCTGAGTATAAAAATAGGAGTAATGCCTGAACATTACCGATCACTAGATCACTAGATCACTAGACATCCCATTGTTCATTGAATTCCTCAAGCGGTGCCAGTAGCATTTTCATTTGACCCTATACGTGCCAATGTAGCCCAATGGCATCTGGTTGCTTCAGGAATAGGAAGAGCCTCAAACCGTTCCTTCAGGGTCTTGACAAGGAAGTCTGACCATCTTGTAGGTGGGCGGCCACATGATCTTTTGACATCCTGTGGGATCCAGTCGGTAACGGCTCTAGTCCAGTGGTCGTCTCCAAATCACATTACATGTCCAGCCCATCTGATTTTCGATGCCTTGGCAAAGGAGACAGCATCCCTGATTCTGGAATGGCAACGGAGGTTGGAACTCCGATTCCTTCTCTCACTTGAGTGAGGCATGATATTCCAAGCATAGCTCTTTCGATTCCTCTTTGGGAGACCCAAATAGCGTTCTCATCCTGCTTTCGTAGGGCCCAGGTCTCTGAGGCGTATGTTAATGCAGGGAGAATGGTGGAGTGGGGGAGATGTGCCCGGATCCAGAGGTTCTTTGTCCTTTTAGCTATTTCTTCGATGCTTTTAAAGGCATTCCATGCTGCTCTTTTCCTCCTGTGCAGCTCAGGTTTTAGGTCATTCATCATGTCATGTTTATTTCTTGACCTAGATACACATAACTGCTGCATTCAGAGATGTCTGTTCCATTGAGAGTGAATGGGCCTCTGGAACTAGTTCATTTTTTCATGAACATAGTTTTGTTGAGATTCAGCTGTAGACCTATCTATCCACATTCTTGGTCGAAGTCGGTCAGCATATGTGCTGTTTGGCTAATGTTTGGTGTTATTAAAACAATGTCATCAGCGAAGCAGAGGTGGTGTAGTCACCAACCATCTAGCTTCACTCCCATTCCTTCCCATTCTAATTGTCGCATGCTGTTCTCAAGGGTTGCACTGAAGGTTTTGGTGAAATGGTATCACCCTGTCAAACCCCTCTTTTGACATCAATGATCACTTCCTTGTAGAATGGTGAGATCCTGGTGGTGAACTGTAATACAGCTCACGAAGGATCTTGATGTATTGGGTTTAAACGCCCTGTTTGGCTAGAGCTTTGATGACCACTTCAGTCTCCACAGAATCAATGGCTTTCTTTAAATCAATGAATGTCAGACAGAGCGGCATCTTGAACTCCCTACAAACCTCGATGAGCTTGTTTACTGTGTGGATATAGTCGATTGTGCTGAATCCTTTTCAGAAGCCAGCTTTCTCGCATGGTTCTCCTTCATCTAATGTTCTGCCAATCCTGTTCAGAATGACTGGGTGAACAGCTTGTAGATGACGACAACAGGCAGATGGGGGGATAGTTGCCAATGTCATGAGTGTCTCCCTTCTTGAACAGTAGAACTGTCCTGCTGGTGTTCCTTTGGGAGTGCACCTTGCATTCAGACAGGTAGCATGTGAAGAGCCCAGCCAGTGTATTGATAGTACCGATGGCAGATTCTTCAGGTATTCAGATCTGACTTTGTCTGGGCCTGGTGCTGTTCCCTTCTTTACTGACAAAATGGCATGTCGGATTTCAGAAGGGAGAACGTTGGGAAGTACATATCCATCCTGCAGTATTAGGTACGTGGGCAGGTGGACGTGGCTATCAAAGAGATCTGAGTAAAAGTCATGGATAATCTTCTCCAGTGCCTTTCTGTAAGATGCGATAGATCCATCAGGACATTGGAGGCTAGTCATCTTGGTCTTATAGTTGGTGAAGGACAGGCGGGCATTGCAAATGCTTTTCCTGGCTTCTGCTGCATCTTCCAGTATTTCTGGTCTTCTCTCTTTGAGGTCTTCCTTTATAGCTTCTCCGCACTGCTTTGTGAGCTTGGACATTAGCATTTGGTTGCCTGAGACTCGTGCCTTGCCACGTTGGCGAATGAGCTTGAGAGTTTTTGAAGACAGGCGTCCTTTTGTGGCTTTCTCCACATTGGTCACATTGGTAAAGGAGCATTACCGATATGACCAAAAAAGAAAAAAATTTTTAAAAAAGATTATTATGAAATATTCTTTTTATTTACATAAAAAGAAATATTAGTACCAAATAAACTTAGAATTATTGAATTAAGAAAATATGTTCTGTTGTTTTTATTGATGTTTATTCTTGTTATTAGTTTTGTAATTTTTAAAAAATGTTAGGGTAACATGATTTAAATTGTTATTCATAGTTGACTTTTAGGCACACTATGTTCCAACACCACCAGTGTCAACTTCCTTCCACAAGTATCGCCCAGTTCCTCCTACCTTCCAGCCTATACCATTGACAGACACATTTTTAGGGTTAAGTTTTGTACTTTGGATCTCATTCTTGTTGTATTGTTGGATCTGTAATTGGATATTTACATAACTTCACCTCTATACCTCCAGTGTACCTGAGACCCTGATCTCTGTCTGTTACCTCAGACAAATCTAAAGTTTACTACAACTCCATAAACATGTAAATTCAAAATACTGCAGATGTGAGTAAAAGTTCAATGAAATATTTAGTGGGGATTTCGCATTAAATGGTACTGCAGGTAGGAGATTTGCCTTGCATGCAGTTTTGATCCCATGACCCCAGATAGTCTCCCCAAGTTCTGTCAGAAGTTATCCCTGAGAGTAAAGCCAGGAATAAGCCCTTAGTACCACAAGGTGTCACCCCAAAAAAAATGGATGGAGGGAAGCTGGGAAGAAAGGAAAGAAGAAAGCGGAAGAGAAAGAAAGAAAGAAAGAAAGGAAGGAAGGAAGGAAGGAAGGAAGGAAGGAAGGAAGGAAGGAAGGAAGGAAGGAAGGGAAGGAAGGAAGGAAGGAAGGAAGGAAGGAAGGAAGGAAGGAAGGAAGGAAGGAAGGAAGGAAGGAAGGAAGGAAGGAAAGAAAGAAGAGACATGTTTAGTGAGAAGATTTTTTTTTAGCAGACATACCTATCTCAACTTATATTTGTTCATAAATATATTAAGAGATTAAATGTATGTATGTAATTTAGATGACTACAAAAATATGCTACCCGCACGGCAGAGCCTGGCAAGCTACCTGTGTCGTATTTGATATGCCAAATAACAGTAACAATTATAGACCTCATTCCCATGACCTGATGGAATGGTTTGAGGCTCTTTATGTTCCTGGAGCAAGCAGGTGCCCTTGGACTCTACTTGCATGAGACAGGTTACTGGTGCCCGCTCAAGCAAATCGATGATGAATGGGAAGACAGTGATACAGTGATACAGTGATTCTAGAAAATATTTTCTCATATTTCAGGTAACATGTAATGGCAACAGAAAGCTCATGCTTAACTTTCAGATCTACCACTTACTACTTAAGTTATTGCTCATTTTTTCCATCCACAAAATGAGATAATAAGTGTATCTACTTCATCTAATTTTTAAGACAATCATCCAAGGTAATATTTGCAGGTATAGGATGAAATTCAAAGCCTGTGGCATCCTTTTAGCTGTCAACAGCAGACACTCTGCTGAGGAGTGGAGCTCTTAAAGCATGTGTGTGCAGGAAAGTGTTGTTAGTGGTAATAGATGAGTAACTGGAAAAAATTACAGATTGATGCAATTTGTTCCTGTGGTTAAAAATATCTCACCAAATACCATAAATCTAACTGAAATAATAGTTGACTCATTTAATCATTTAATGAGAATATATGGAGTATCTATTTTTATTAGATATATGACAATATTTAGTTTTTGAGGTTCTCTCTCAGGACAGATTTCCAAACACCTTTTGTTATTGGACATTTTCCATATAAGCCTGTCTTGATTAAGAAGCTCGAAGTGTCTTCTCTAACAATTGGACATCAGGGGAACATGCTTCTGATTAGGTCTCAGTGACATAAACCCACACTCAACTCTTACAAGCATCCATAACAACAGTCAAAACAGAAATCATGAATGTCTGCAACAAGTTGCTGCTCCTTGATTGTTCCCCGTCCTGAAAATGCCGTTAACACCACCCGTTTGCTCAGCTACTCATCCTCAGTTCCTCCTTTCTCTCATCCCCACTTCCAATCCACTGTAAACGTTGAAAATTATACCTACAGATTATCCTGTGTCCATTTCTTTTATTCCTACTTCCACAACCAGTGCGGGGACCATCCAGTGAAGACCCTGATACTTCACTTTGTAAATGAGCTTATGACTCTACATTCTTCAATTCGTTCTTTGCTCAGACACTGAAGTCTTTTTATATTTGAAATTTTAGTTTTAATTTGTTTTTATTAAAACACCATGATTCATAGTTGTTCATGATAACTTCAGGCATATAATGTTCTAAGACTATTTCCACCACCCTTGTGGGCTTCCCTTTACTGACTTTCATAGGCTCCTTCCCGCTTCTTCCCATCTGCCTTTGGCAGCCATAAAACTTTTATTTCATATTGCTTGCACCAACAAGACTTAAAGGAATGACAAATGGAATTGTCATAAAATAAATCAATAAATGTCCATCTGTGATGGTTGATTGCTATATCATTTTAACCGTGTAAATATAAAAATCATTTAATACAATATAACATCTATTATAATTTACTTAAATAAGTTTTCAACTGGGGCACCTAAAATGTATTGAGTTAAATTTATTTCATACTTGTATTTTACATGATAATGATTATATCTTCACACAACTTTTATAATTCTATGCTACTATGTTTTCGAATTTTTTTAATTCTGTGCTAACATGTTTCATACCAAAGTGGTAAAACACCCTACTCTTTTGTACTACTGCTTCAGTCCTGGTTTTACCACTATTCTGTATGGATGCCAGGAGTAATTCCTGAGTGCAGAGCCAGGAATAACCCCTGAGAATCTCTGGGTGTCATAAAAGCTCCCACACCAAAAAAAAATTGGTAAAAACCAACAAAGGTATGGGCCAGAGCGATAGTCCAGAGGGTAAGGCATTTGCCTTGCACGTGGGTTTGATCCTCGGCATCCCATATGGTCCCTGAGCACTGCCAGGGAGTAATTCCTGAGTGCAGAGCCAGGAGTAACCCCCCCTAAGCATTGCTGATGTGACCCAAAAAAAGCAAAAAAAAAAGTAAAATTAAAAAAAAAATTTTGCCAAGGTGACCCAAAAAAAAACAAAAAAAAAAAAAAAAAAGGTAAGTGTCAAGAGAATTATTGTTTTGGCATATCGAATACACCACGGGTAGCATGCCAGGTTCTGCCGTGGCTCTGAGTTTATCCTAGGGGGCCCAGTCTTTTTCTATGTCAGGTATTCAATATGCCAAAAAAAGTAACAGTAATGAACTTCATTCCCATCTAATGGAGACGTTACTGGTGTCTTCTCAAGCAAATCGATGAACAATGGGAAGACAAATGATACAAGTGAAGTGATACAAGAGAATTAAGTAAATTTTATTAGGGACAGAACAATAGTACTGTAGCAGGTAGGGGATTTCCCTTGCAAGTGGCCAACCAAATTCAATCCTTGGCAAACCATATGGTCCCACAAGCACTGCCAGGTGTAATTCCTGGGCACAGAGTCAGGAATAAACCCTGAGCATTGACAGTTGTGATCCCCCAAAAAAAATAAAGAATTGAAATGAGTAAATCTGAATAGGCTTCTATAAGTGCAGTTTACCCCTCACTGATTCCCATTGTTTTCAGAATAACTTAAACTCTTGACCTCCACAAGGGCTTTCCTCTCTGTGCCTTCCTGTCTCACAGAGTAATCTTTCCATTCCTTGTGCTCTCCGCCGTGTTTAACCCCAACCAGAATTCTCATCTCCATTTCATTTAAAAACTACCTTTTGCTTCTGTTTGTTTCTTCAATATTTTCAGATTAATTCACTAAAGCTTCTTCAGTGAGGTTGGTTCTTCATACCATGAGGTTCTTCATACCATCCTGGCTGTTTCCATCAGAGATCTTCATATTTTCTGTGTTTCCTTGTTTATTGTCTCCCTCAGCATATATTATGTAAGAAAATACCACTTACAAAGCACCATGCTGTTGAAAGAGACAGAAAAATACTAGTATGACAAAGAAATACAACGTAGTTTATTTGCTCAAATAAGAAAATTTTTCATGTACAAATAGCATGCAAAATATTTTTTCAATAGCTGTTTCAACATCAAGTGTTCTTGAAACACTTCACTTTTTAAATAATTCAATTCAGTGGTCTTGGAGAAAATTTCACTCCCAGTGTACTAGCCTATCAAATATAGCATGATAGGCTCACATGCTATGATTTTGTTTTTGCTTTTTGGGTCACACCCGGCGATGCTCAGGGGTTACTCCTGGCTCTGCACTCAGAAATTACTCCTGGCAGTGCTTGGAGGACCATATGGGATGCCGGGGATTGAACCCAGGTCGGTTACGTGCAAGACAAGCGCCCTATCTGCTGGACTATTGCTCCAGCCCCTCATATGCTATGATTTACCCAAACAGTGACCAGTGCAAAATAAATCCTGTGGTGCCAGATACTAGCTCCGTTAGTGTGATCCTAGATCATTGATATGTTTCCTTGGTAGCTGTGTCATAGCATTGAATTTATATTAAAATTGATTCAATTACTAAAATAGATTTCAGATGTTGCCTTGCTTATCATTTTACCTACTCCAGAACATGATGTTAACTCCACCTCAGGATCCACTTTCTTCATTAATCTGTGTATGCTTCTTTGCCCTGCATCTGGTCCTCGAGCCTCAGCCAGTTAGTTGTCAGGCAGGTCGCAGAGCATGGGACAAACAAGCAAGCAGGAGACAAATACCCAGATGGCCCAAACTTTAGGGTCTACTGAGTAGCCATGGGTAGTCTCAGCATTCGTCATTCATTCACTACCACTTCACCCCTCCACAGTCTGATATTGTTTTAAGTTGACAGAGACACTAATACCCAATAAGCACATGGATATCAGAGGTTGTGGTATTTCATATAGCTATTCAGTAGGCACCTAAAAGTATAAGGTGCTAACAATTTCCTATTCTATTTTTGTCCATGTTGTCACTATCTCTAGACCTTAAACTATTACTTGATACTAGTCCAGTGCATTTTTGCAGCAGCCAGATATTTGTAATCTATTCTGTTCTTTCCTACTATAATATTCTTACCTGGGTCCATTTTTGTAAGCCCTTTGCATTCTAATACCTGAACTGTCTTACCTAGAGCATATCCTACCTTTGGGGTTTTGTTAGGACGAAGAAGTCCCACAATTTATCTTTTGTAGGTAGTCCTTTGCTTTTCTTTTTTCAACTCAGCACCATGAAATTTAAAAAATTATTCATGATTGGGTTTCAGGCACACAGTATTCCAACTCCAATCCCTTCACTGGTGTCCATTTTCCCTCTACTAATGGCCAGTTATTTACTTTTAATACAGTAATAATTACCTACACAACAGCTACTTGTTTTTCAGTGTGGTACATAAACTTTTAGACTATTCATGGATTTTTAACTATATTACTAAGGTCATCGAAGTTGTTTTGGGAAGGTGTACTCTTGCTTTAGAGCGTGTGCTATGCGTACCTCTGCAAGTTTCCTATTGCGCATCTGCAACCGTTTTCCCTGGTGAATGTCTAAGATTATAGCTGTTGGGTCAGAAGGCAAGTTATGTTTGCCTTAGTGAATTACACACTATTTCTCAGAGCAGTGACACCAGGAATGTATTAGCACCCAGTTTTCTTTCAAACTATGATCTTCTTGTACTGGAGATATAGCACAGAACTTAAGGAGCTTGCTGTGCATGTGAAAGATCAGAGGTTTTGTCCCCAGCACTGCATTTTGTCCCTCAGAATTGCCTGGAGTGATCCCCGAGCACAGAGTCAGAGTAAGCCCTGAGTTCAGTCGGGTGTGCCTACCAAAACAACAACAAAAAATGTCCCAAGACAAAAAAAAAGCAGCTTGTTAGCTTGTTGTCTTCTCATCCTATTATTATGAAATTGGTCATATTAAATCTGAATGTCAAGAATTTTTACACTTATGCATCTTAATTATCATCTCTTTAATTTTATTCATCATTCTAGATTTTCAGTATTACTTAAATCAGGTTTCTGACACCGTTAAAATGAGCTACCAGTCCCAGCTTTAAACAATATTTAAAATATTTTCACCTTCCTTTTATAAAATAGTGAAGGAAAATAATTCTCTTAATTGAGAGCCTACCATATGTTCAGCACTTTGAATTTATTCACAGTGTAAATGTGTGCCTATTTTATGGGAGAGGAAAGAAACTAAAGTACAAAGTTGGGTAAATTACCCACATTCGAGAGCAAGAGTCAAGCACAGCTTTCAAATTCCAAAACTCATGTTTTTACTCTTAGATTTCATTATTCCTTATCTAAGTGCACATAAAGGACTGAAATTCTGAGTCCCTGGACTTTTGCCCACCTCTCTGCTCCATAAGGCCAACTCTAATATTGTTCTCTAAAGTCCCACCAGGTTAACACTTCATTAGCATAATTTATTTCTTAACTGTCCTCTCAGCATGTGTGAGCGAGTTCCTAGAGAACTTGAAATTCAATCTCAGCCTGTCCTCTAGTTTGTGTTTGGCAGATTATATAATTTCTATCAGTTATATATTTAGGTATCACATGTATTTAATTAGTTACGTATCAATTACATGTGTGTGACCCCAGTCAGCCTCTGTAAAGTGCAAAGACTTCGTATGGGTAAAGCTATAACGTATTTATGTAGTTATGTATCAATTACACATGTGTGACCCCAATCGGCCTCTGTAAAGTGCAGAGCCTCTCTGTATGGGTAAAGCTATAATGGAGTGTGCCTCTAGGTACATAGAAGTTCGAAAAGGGCCAGAGAGATAGTACAGTGGGTAAGGCCTTACCTTGCTTGTAACTAACTCAGGTCCCATCCATGGCCTTTCATTTTTACTTCATGAGACATACATTTATTATAAGTTGATTCATATTTTTATAATTTCATATTCTACATTTTTAAAAGATTCTCTTTTTAAAGGGATAGAGAGTGATGAAGAAATTAGGCATTTGGATGAAGAAATAAAAGAACTGAATGAATCAAACCTTAAAATTGAAGCAGATATGATGAAACTTCAGACACAGGTAAATAAACAGAAACTTCATATCTATGAAACCATAATCATTAGGATAAGAAAAAAAATTTTAATATTGTACCTTATAATGAAAAAACACTGCTATTTTACAATGACTGTGAAAATAACAATTTAATTGCACAATGATTATTAAAAACTTGAATAAGTCGGTTAACCTGTTCTTCACTGATTTGGTATCTTTAAGTCATACTACATATTTTGCCTTGTTTGTATCAAGGGCTTCATAAGTAAATAAGGCAGATTGTTGTGTCATTACAGAATCCTAAACATATGATGTCTAAGAAAAACTTACCAGAAGCAAACAAGAGAATTCTTTATTTCATCCAAAATTTAAGTAAAGCAGAGATACTTTCTAAATGGTATTTTTTCTGTAATATCTTTAAATCTGTGTTGTTAGAAGCAGATTTCATGGGAGGTTTTCTTGAATCAATTTTTCTGCCAGAAAATTCAAGTAGTTTTCAAATTCTCATTTCTTCACATAATGCTTACCCCATTCCTTGCATTTATCCAAATTAAAGCGAAAAACTTGCTCTGAGATTTTTAAACACAAATAATAGGTCAAAAGTCAAGAAGAAAAATAGTGGGATGAAATATAGGTGAAGAGATGGAAAGAAGTAGAAGGGGAGATGCTTGCCTTGCCATAGTGGCCCCAGGTTGATCCAGAGAACCACCTACAGTCCACTGAGCACTGTCAGGCATGATCCTAATCACGGAACCAGGAATAAGTAATGAACACCACAAGGTGTAGCGCAGAAACAAACAAAAAGTATCTTCTCTCTAGAAATGCTTATCTTCTCTCTAGAAATGTGGGACCATGATTCCTCAAAAGTCCTAGCTCATAGATGCAGAAGAAGGAAAAGTTGGCTCATCCCAAAGACAGCTTTATCACCCAGTGTGACCAGTACCATACTGGGTTAGAGATCTGGGGCACTATTCTTGAGAACTGTAAATATAGAAAGCAAAGTTCTCTTCTCTCATAGAGGTTTTCAAGATTAGAAGGGCGAGGCAATTTATAAACAAAAACACAAATGGTAAAATGTTTCATATGCAAGAAGGAGCTGTGGAGAGGCAGTTATATTCAATATATATCAGGTTAGTTTCAGACAGAGGAAAATATTCTGCAAATACTTACACACAGGAAGCATTCATTGAACAAGTAGGGAAGGGTCTCAAACAGCAATGAGAGCAATTGCAAAACCCACAAGTAAGAAAAGACCTAGGGTCCTAGGAAATAACACAGTGAGCGTGGCCAGAGGTTAGCAAGTTATACTGAAATGAGATCCAGAGATGGAATGAATGTCCTATGAGGATTTTAAAACCCTTTTTACTCGGAACATGCACAGAGCCATGGAGAGGCCTTGAGCCAAGAAAAACCATGACTATATTGAACTTAGCTTAGATTATGACTTTCATCTCGAAAGATTCCTACAGGCATTTGTGCGGAAGAAGAAGCAAGATGTTATTTTCTGGGGTAAGCATGAAGTGCAGGGACACCCATGAGAAACTACACTGGTGGCTGGGCATTAGGGAGTCTTCAGTTTGGTGAGGTCCATTGTCCCTTCCTGGGGTATTTTGAAGGAGGAACCCAGTGAATTTTAGTGTGAGAGAAAAACAAGTTTCAGCTATCTCCAAGGCCCAAGAAACACTCAAGTTGCAAAGGAAAGGAAAGAGGGTGGCACCTTGTAGCGCAGGGCTGAACACAGCAGCCGTCTGCCCCGTGGGTGAGCCTGAGACCCCCATCATGAGGCACATGCGGATGTGGAGATGCAGCTTTGGGGGGAAAATTTGAGTATTTCATTGGGAATCTGATTTGGAAAATTGAGAAGATATTAATTTGTGAATGTGATTCCAAGGTCTACATCTGTATGATGGACTTGGAACTTGGAGTGAGTCACACGACACACAGCCCTTA
Organism: Cryptotis parvus; assembly: GCA_021461705.1. Classification (NCBI taxonomy): domain Eukaryota; kingdom Metazoa; phylum Chordata; class Mammalia; order Eulipotyphla; family Soricidae; genus Cryptotis; species Cryptotis parvus. Next base: position 194,017 of record JAJIBD010002747.1, read on the forward strand.
GCTTAGTGAGTCTGCTGAATCCGTCTTCTTAGAGAGAGGGAACCTTTTTACTCCTTCCAAACTTTGCCTCTCATATTTCCAAGTGATTTCTGTTTTAGATCACATCTATGGAGAGCAACTTAAAGACAATAGAGGAGGAGAACAAACTTATAGAACAGAACAATGAAAGCCTGCTGAGGGAGCTGGCCGGTCTGAGTCAAGCTCTCATTTCAAGTCTCGCTGACATTCAGCTCCCACAGATGGTAAGTCTAAGGCCCAGGCCAGAACCCAACCTCACCACTGACTTGCTGCGATCACCCATAGGAATGCCAGTTAGGGGAAATCTAACTCAGAGGAGACCTAACTGCAGAATCAGAAGTATTAAGCTTCAGAGTTCTGTCTTGCAAATGTTCTTTCATATAGATGTGTTCATCTGAATTGCATTCAGGCCCAGGAGTTTTGATTTAACAGAAGTAATTTAAAGACCTGGATTTATTTGAAGCTTGTTTTATTTATAATGTAATAACAAAATTTGCAGGTCAAAGTTACTGGCTAAAACTTTTTGTAAGTGGAAAGTTTACATGGCTTACAAATCTCAGCCCCCTCCACTGCCTCACCCACCCAACTCAAGAACTACAAGATATTTTTAACTTGGTGACCCCTATCTACTAAATATCAAAAGTATTCTTAAATTTGCCCCATGTATACTACAAAGCACAAACTAAATCAAACTTCGTTAGTCCCTAAGTATAAACATGCATTGAGATTTTTAGCAACTACTTAAAATTCATAAGGGGAAAAGTCTCATAAGCATGCTTTGCATGTGGATAATTTAAGTTCATTTCCTGTCACCATATGTTCGCACAAGCTCTGCTGGGAAGCGACCCCAGAGCCCGGGGAGTAGCCCTGAGCACTGCTTAGTGTGACCAACAACCCCTCCAAAGTCTCTTTACATTGTCATAAATGGCATAAATATGTAGGAGAGATGTTGCATTACTAAATGAATTTCATCAGTGTGTGAATTTATAAAAGTTCCCAAATCTTACTTTTATATATTGAATTGTTTAAAGAAATTTTTAAAAGGGTGGTGTGCTTGCGTCACCCCAAGAAGCACCAGATTTGATTCCCAGAACCTCACGATCTCCTAGCAGTCCCCGAGAACTGTGGGGTATGGCAAAACAGAGGTAGTGATTTAGTGAATTTAATGAATAAATACAATTTATTTTTACTAAAAATAATAGTCTTCAATATTTCAAACTTCCCACCATCAAGTCCTTGTCTTAGCCAACCGTAAATGAATCTTTACAATTAAAAATTGATCATTTAAAAATGACTTATCAACAATCCAAAGGAAAAATTATTTATGGATAAATTAAAACAAGCATGCTGTGATAAACATGTCTAGATCAGACTTCAGATTGAATCCTATAATATTTATTCTTTAGCCGATGTCAAAAAAATAAGTTACGATGTAGGAAAACTTGTATCTTGTATATGGTACAAATCACTCTCATGGTGACTTTTAGAGCTGATTGCACTAAATGTTCACATATTGGCATTCCTGTATTGAGATCATTCAAAGGCTAGTGTGAACACTTTGCTTTTTGGGATCCCCTTGCACACTCATGGTACAGCTGAGAAAAATGAGGGTCAAATATTCATAAAATTTGATCAAACTTCCAAAGCAAACACAAGTCAGATGGGCTTTGACCCCTGTCCCACCTGGGTGCTAGTTCAGTTGCTGGGTTCAGTAAGAAGTGTGAGTAGAATTAACAATTTAGATCAATATTTGGCTGGTCACAGAAGCATCTTAAAATTTAGGAAAAGCACCTCTATATAGCAAAAGTTATAGCGGTATCATTCATATCCATAGTATTTGAACCTTTAAAAAGTCTTTTTTTTTTCAAAGGGGCGGAGCAATAGCACAGGGGGTAGGGGCGTTTGCCTTGCATGCGGCCGAACCGGGTTCGATTCCCGGCATCCCATATGGTCCCCGAGCACCGCTAGGAGTAATTCCTGAGCGAAAAGTCAGGGGAACCCCTGAGTGTCCCCGGTGTGACCCCAAAAAAGAAAAGAAGGGCGCATGGACCTCCATTTAAAAAAAAGTCTTTTCCTTCAAACATCTTTTGAAGTGAGAAGACGTTATATGTTTTTAAAAGTCTCCACGGAGACTAGAGGCCGTGCAATTGAGTCGAGTACCATTCCCATTACTCCCATTTTGCCTTTAATTCATTTCCCTGCTGTATGTACTTTCTACCTACAAGCATCTTGTCTCTCTGAAGCACCTCATTTAAAAGGCAATGACTAAACACACAGAAAGAATAGAGCTGAGCAGACTCTGTCTCTGTGAATCTGATGTACTTCCTGAAAAGAGAGAGTATGAAAAAGACCCAAAATGAGATGACAAGTGAGGCAGCAGGAGGCAAAATGGTATCTGAGGATGAATGAGGAAAACTTTCCACTAGGCAGCTTGTTACTGAGAAATCTGATTAACTCTGAAAGTCTTAAAAGAACCACATAGTGCTCGCAAAAACTTCCTCTCTCCAACCTTCTGCAAAGATGCCTGTTTTGTATTAAGAACGCGCAATGCAGCCAAAGTTACCTTTCCAGAGTAAGTGGGCTCAGTAACCAGCCAATGACCTTATATAGCTCCAGACTGACCACAAAAAATACCACACCATCTATTATTTCCACCCTATTCATTTTTTAATTTTTTATATTCCACCATGAGATATAAAATTACAAAGATGTTCATAATTAGGTCTCAGTCATACGGTGACTGAGAAGTACCCGTCCCTTCACCAGTGTCCCATTCCCACACCAATGTCCCACATTTCCTCACACCCATTCCCCTGCCTCTATAGTAGGCACTTTTACTTTTCCTCTCTTTCTCTCTGTCTCTGTCTCTCCCTCTCTCTGTCTCTGTCTCTGTCTCTGTCTCTCTGTCTCTCTCTCTCTCTGTGTCTCTCTCTCTTCTCCCTACACATTGTGACTTGCCTTACAGACATTTAAGGTTTCTCATGTAAGTCTCTTTGTGTATATTCAATGCTGAATTCTAGTCTGGTGTTACCATTTCCCACAACTAGTAGAACACTGCTATATATTTATATTCCATTAATGAATGCAGTCATTCTATACCTGTCATTTTCCTTCTAACTAATTTCACTCAGCATGATAGTCTCCATGTCCATCCATTTGCAGGTAAATTTCATGACTTCATTTTTTCTGGCAGCTGCATAGTATTCCATTGTGAAGATGTACCATAGTTTCTTTAACCAGTCCTTTGTTCTCAGGAATTTAGGTTGTTTCCAGATTCTAGCTATCATGAATAGAGCTGCGATAGAAGTGCAGATAGTGTTTCTACTGTGTGTTTTGGGGTCTTCATGGTATATTCTCAGGAGTGGCATTGCTGGATCAAATGGGAGCACAATATGTAGTATTTAGAGGAAGGTCCATGTTGTTTTCCAAAAGGGTTGGACCAGTCAGCACTCCCACCAATAGTGGGTGAGAGTCCCTTTCTTCCCGCATCCTATTTATTGAGTTGGGAGAGGAGAGATAAATATTAACACACACTCCCAATCTCCCCAAACCAGCAGCAGACTTGCACTGACCAAGCCAGCTCCAAACTAGGAGTCCTGTAGGCCAGTAGTGGGTTTACTTGATATTTTCTCCCCTGGATATCTGAGGATTGATTTGATGAATTTTGTTTTCATTTAGGGGCCTATCAGTGAGCAGAATTTTTGAAGCATATGTAAATACACTCACAGACATGTACAGCAATCTGGAACAGGACTATTCCCCGGAATGCAAAGCTCTGCTGGAAAGCATCAAACAGGCAGTGAAGGGTATCCATGTGTAAGACTCCAACCCTTCGGCTACAGGAATCACCAGGAGCAAAGACAGATGGGCCTGGTAGCCACTCCCGACACATGTAGGTTACCGTATTGTGTCTAGTTACAACATTGCACTAACCTCCCCCAGCTGACATAAAAAGGAGAGAAAAATTATGATAGACTCATTGGATTCGAAGCAATGCAGTCAAATATTAGATCTTATTTATTTTCATATGTTTTTCTTTTATTTCTTCATTGCACTCTTTAGATGTGTTTTTGTAAAGTATATATAAAATGTGACATTTTTATATTTTATTTATTTCTAATCAAAGAGTTTTTATCTTTTAATTGCATTTTGGAGTCTGCATATTTTTTTAAAGTGTGTTTATTAATTTATTTTGCAATAGAATTTAAATAGAAAATTCTATCACTTATCTTGCTGGGTTTGAATAAAGAAATGAAAGTATCAAGGAAATCCTTGTGTAAGGACTGCACTAAGGTCCAATTTGGTTTGTGTTGCACAGTCCCCACCCCTTCACCCTAGCCTCACCCTTTTGTAATGATTTTCTATTTGTAATGAATGGGCTTTGCTTGCTTTGAGCTAAGGTGAGCAGTGTGGATGGAATCGAAGATAAATGGCGCCCTCTAGTGGGCAAAGAGCAGCCACAGAAGCACAGTCTATTGGAAAACAGCCTGCTCAGAAATTGTTAGCAATAATTAAATATAGCAATCGCAAAGTATTACACTTGGCTGTAAGGTTTTATTTAATATGAATTATTTATATGGAATGTTTTAAAGAAGCATACGTTTTTCCCCTTAGTGATGCAGATTTTTCTGTTTTTCAAATCATAGTAGAGTTGGCAACTCTTATCCCAAGATGAGAAATAAAACTTGCTGTGACCAGCCAGGCTTCCCTGCCATATGTTGGTACAATATACAAGTGACAATATTGATTAGATATGTTCTTAGAAAATACAAACACGTCCAAATGGAAAATTTTGAGATCCCATATCCCCTGAAATAGCATTTATCTTACTGGGTTGACTGGAATTGAATGACACATGGAAAAAACAAACAAACAAACAAACAAACAAAACAGTGGAACTCTAATCTGAGTCATTAAACACCAGAGACATTGTCTTACATAGGAAACAAGACAACTTAAATTTTGATTTAGGAAAAATCTCTCCCTAACTTCAATGGCTACAAAGTATACACACTCACACGTTCACATCTAAGTACGTTCAGTACATGACACACAGGCAATTGAGCCTGCAATCTTGAATTTCTGGATGGATCAGAGTTTCATAGTTTCTATAGTGAAGGCAATGTCTATTTCAGGGATTGTAAACTAGTTAAGTATTGTTTAAAAGGTTTTTTTATATTTATTTTTTTTAAGAAAAGGTATAGACAACCAGCTAAACTGCCTTTGGTGTGCACACGTGTGGTGTGCAGTGTGCCTCCGTGTAAATGGACACTTGACTTAGTGTGGGTTTACTTTTCTGTGTTATAACAAAAAGTTTTTATTTTTTATTAGCCTCATGGATATGTAGTTTGAATGTGATAGCACTCAGAGGCTTGATATATTCTACTATATTTACTGTTACCTGCACAAATTAAATGTGATATTGGCTGTAATTCCACTCCTGTGACGCCATAGTGGTCATTATCATGTATTAGGTGGGCTTATCTTTTGATTTGGGGTTCTTTTGAACCCTGGAATCTTAGCTTAGTGAAAATGAGACGTCTGTTCATAGGTAGGAATGGTGTTTATTTAAAAATCAATTTTAGGGGCTGGAGAGGTAGAACAGTGGGTAGGGCGCCTGCCTTGCATGCAGCCAATCCAGCGTTTAATCCCTGGCACTCCACATGGTCCCCTGAGCACTGCCAGTAATACACCTCGAGCCAGGAATAACCCCTGAACATCTCTAGATGTGATCCCAAAACAATTTTAAGAGAGAGCTACCATATGTGCTATCTATTATCTGTGGGACACCAAACAAAGTTTTTAATTTAAGTTATGTACTTGCAGACATTTTGCTATACAGTACTTGATAGATGCATACAAATGACTTCACTTATTACAAAGGCAAATATTTAATTTGCTAAATATTTTAACAGGTTTGTTACATATTTTATTTAATTTAAAGAAAAATCTCTTACCAACCTATGTATTTATTGCTATAATTTACTATGACTTCAGGTTAATTTATTTGGGTTGCATAGTTTGAGCAGGATGTTTTGTGAAGTACATTCATATTTATTTGCCTCCTTTGTACTTGATGTGTTTTTGTAATGTGCACTGATTTTTCTTCCTTTCAACTATGTTATTAATTGATACTGTAAATTGGGTCTTTTGTAAACAAAAAAAGGCGATGTAAGCATTTTTTTCATTTGAATTAGTTTGTACACTGTTTCTTCCAACAATTAATATTTCTTACATCAAAGAAACAAATTGTGTTCAGTGCTGTATATTTGGTGTATGGTAGGAAATAAAACATTGATAATGAGTTTTGCTGTGTTTCTTCTGGAGAGATAATTGTTACTTTCATTCCAATGCACTGGCCTTATAGGAGCTCTACTCTACACGGGTGCCCCAGTGCCAGAGTTTTAAATAGAACTGAATCAATGTGCTGCTGATTCAGTTCTGTTTAAAACATTTCACTTACTTTTTAAACCCACTGGACAGGATTTCTGGCCCAGTGACAAGTTATCACAGTTTCTGGTGTAGTGTAACCTCCTTGCTGCAGTGTATGCCTGCAGAAAGGTGAAATAATTTATGGTAATAGAACTGTTGCAAGAACAACAAAGAAATTCATCTGGATCTAGTGAGTAGTATGATGTAGGTCCCTTTTCCTGATATCAAAATTACTTTAGGTACTGAATCTATATCTTATGGAGTTCCACTTTCAGTTGTTTGAGTCTGAAATTATATGCATTAGGATATTTGGGAGACAGCAGGAGATTGAGAAGGAACTTTGACAATACTTCCTACTGTTTATTGTTCTGTGATAGCAGCTTTTTATCATTAGTCTATAACCAATCCACACATATAAATTATACTTTATCATAGTTTTTTAAATAGTTTTTATTATACCACCGTGAGATATACAATCACAAAGATGTTCATATTTGGGTTATGTCTTTCAGTGTTCCAGCACCCATCCCTCCACCAGTGCCCATTTCCAACCACCAACCTCCCGATTCCCTCCCCCTCCCCTAGTCTGCCTCTATGACCAGTTTATATCTCTTTCTATTTCTCTATCTCTCTCTCTCTTCCTTCTTTTACTCATCATGGATTGTAATACATACATTTAGAGGAAAAAAACCCATCATATATCTTTGATTCAACTTTGTCTATGGTTTTATGTCATCTACTGGGTTATTATATACATACAATATAAATAATTTGGGACTGGAGAGATAGTACAGTAAGTGGATAGGGTGCTCACCTTTCATGCTGCCAATCCTGGTTCAATCCCTGGTGTTCCATATGCTCCCCAGTCCTGCTAGGAGAGATCCCTGAATACAGATCCTGGAGTAGTGCCCTGAGAAGTGCTTTAATGGCAAAAATCTGCCCCTCAATAGAATAATCTAAGTAACTTGGGTTTTGTTTTGTTTTTATGGGGAAAGCAATATAATTATTACATTGGGTCATTATCTACTTTGCGTATCCTTGACAGTTTTATGTTAGTCTCTTACAAAGAAAAGTATATTTGGTACTAACCTTTGTCAGCTACTAAATCTTTTAAAGTTTAAAGAATATTAAAGGTCCTTGCTCCTAAGAAATAGCTATTGTTTAGAATTTTCCACTGAAAAACCTGATATCATACATAAACCCATTGATTTGCCTCTGTGACTAATTCCATCCTGCCCCTCGAGGTGTTGAAGGTGTTGTTGCGATGCCCGGATGCATCAGCAGGTGGCAGACAGGAGACAGGCTTGTCTACACCCAGAACTCTGCCCTGTAGGCCCTGGATGGTTGATGGTCTGACATAGAAAAAGATTGGGTCCCCTGGGATGAACCCAGAGCCACAGCAGAGCCTGGCAAGCTACCAGTGGTGTATTCGCATGCCAAAAACAGTAACAATAATGGACCTCATTCCCAATGAATGGAAACATTACTGGTGCCTGCTTGAGCAAACTGATGAACAATGGGAAGACAAGTGACGAGCGACAAGTGACTAATTCCATACTTAGATTGAAATAAAATTATAAATCAGGGTTAGATATATGAGCTTGCTTTGAAGAAAGAATGGCATTGGACACAAGAAACCCTAACTGTATTTATAGATCCATCTTTGAGCATCTAGAAATCATTATAAATATTTTCCAAAACTGCTGCTTGAATTTCAGAAATAAGACCGCGAAGATACGTGGACTTGAATGTCCAGTTTTATACCCAGCCAAAGATCTGATGCCCAACATTTCCACACCCACATGTGGACTGTATGTCCAGTAAACAGTTCGCTATTTTCATGACTGCTGGATTTCCTCTGTCGATGTGAGTTTACTGCATTGTAGGAAAATTTGCCTGTTAAGATAACTTCAAAACATTGGCACTATTTGTCCCAGGAATTTTGCAACAAACTTCACTTATTTTTACAGAAATTATTTCAGCGAATCTCACATGAAAACATACTCTTTGAACAAAAAATAATTTTCAGGATGACACAAAGCCTATGACAGAGATTCACATTGTAACTCTAGCCTTGCTGTATCTTTTCTAAGACATTATGTTATAGATTAGTCCAGTTTTATTGACACGTTCATGTTTATGGGTTTTCCTTAAGCTAGACACCCCAAAACACTCTGTAATGCTTAATGTCAAACAAACACCCCAAAGGCTGAGAATATTTGAGGTTACAAAGACTCACTGTATCACTGTGTTCCCGTTCATCATCGATTTGCGAGCCGGCACTACTAAGATCTCCATATGTCCTGTCTCATGCTAGTAGAACCCAAAAGCATCTGCTTGCTCCAGGAAAATAAAGAGCCTCAAACCATTCCATAAAATCATGGGAATGAGGTCTATAATTGTTACTGATTTTTGGTATATCGAATACAACACATGAGGCTTGCCAGGCTCTGCCGTGGGTGGCATACTCTTGTAGTCACCTCTAAATCCAGCATTGATAGATGAACCACGCCGCCGCTTAGGTGGTGCGAGCCAGGCTGTAATAGGCTCTTCTGCTGGGTGGAGTTCTAACGAGAGGGAAGTCCAGATGTGGAAAATGGCAGCCCTCATGGAGTGGGGGGGTCATCTGGCTTGTTGCGAGGCTCTGCTGGGGTGGCGGGTCAGGGCTAGAACCTGCTATCACTCCCGGGTGCCTCGGGAGCGGCTGGGCACAGGGAGAGCCGGTAGCAGCTCTGCCCCATGTCTGTGAGTCTCTGGACCAGCATACCTGGGCCAGACTTAAAAAAAAGACTGCCACAGGATGGGTTCAATGAGCCAGACTGTAATAGACTCTTCTGCTGGGTGGAGTTCTGACGAGGGGGAAGTCCAGATGTGGAAAATGGCGGCCCTCATGGAGTGGGGGTCGTCTGGCTTGTTGCGAGGCTCTGCTGGGGTGGCAGGCCAGGGTTAGAACCTGCCATCCCTCCCGTGTGCCTCGTGAGTGGCTGGGCACAGGGAGAGCCGGTAGCAGCTCTGCCCCATGTCTGTGAGTCTCTTCACAAAGATTCTATATCTGTCTTTTTTCCTTTGGCTAATTTCCCTCAAGATGATCCTCTCCATGTCCTTCCATTTATAGGCAAATTCCATAACTTAATTTTCCCTAACATCTGCATAGTATTCCGTTGTGTAGATGTACCAAAACTTCTTTATCCAATCATCAGTTTCTGGCATATTGGTTGTTTCTAGGTTCTGGGTATTGTGAATATTGCTGCTATGAAAATAAAAAGTGAGGATGGTGTTTCCACTGTGTGTTTTTGACTTCTCAGGGTATATTCCCAGGAGTGGTATGGCTGGGTCAAATGGGAGCTCAAGACTCACTTCACGAAAGAGATATTTATGTTTCATTTTATTAAATCTCAAAACAAACAATTAATTAAAATATCACCCCTCTGGCAGAATAGCTAGATTTCAACCCCAAGTGGTCTGACCTCAAGTATGTCATACTCAGATCAGTACATGGTTGAAAAACTAACAAGCCAGGTTAGAAAATGACATTGGTGGTGAAAACTAAGTTGTGAAGAACAACTGGAAAAAATTTTCAAAGGTTGGAAAGATGATGAGGGTCAGATCAAAGCAGAAGAAAGCATTAAATGGGGGGAAGACCAAGTTTAAGGAAAAATTTTGAAAAAATAGAAAACATTGTATTTATTTTACAATAAATATAGTTTATTTATGTAGGTTGCTAAGGAAATTGTCACTTATGTTACATTTACACATTTGTTACTCATATTAAAAAAGTGAAATGTAACCAAGTGAATCCAAAGATCTAATTAGTTTTATCAAACAATTCATGAATCCAGCAGTATTCCACTTGGCAACCAGAATGAAGCTCTAAAGAACTGTAAAGAATGTAAGGTTATTTATAAGTAGTAAAGGTGGAGGAGAAAAGGAAAAAGTGAACTGTTTCAGAAAACGTCAACTTACCTGGAATGATTGGAGGGTAATTCTGGCAGACTTGCTAATATTGACCCCCCAAACCCCAAATTGGCTGGTCAAAATTTACATTACAGTTGGAGGTGGGTGGAGTTGAAATGGCAATTAAATTAGATAATTGCCATTTTGATAAAATGGGCTTAACACAATGGTTGTTTAGGAATCTGCTGCCTCTTTTGTTAACATCCATGATTGCTTTAAATTTTTTAATATTTTATTATACCACCGTGAGTATACAATTACAAAGATTCATGGTTGGGTTTCAGTCTTACAGTGATCCAGAACCCATCTCACAACCAGTGCCCATTTCCCACCACCCATGTCCCCAATTCCCTCCCTCTCCCTTAGCCTGCCTCTATGGCAGGTTCTTTATCTCTGTTCTCTCTTCTTTCTCTCTCTCCTCTCTCTTCCTTCTCTTACACATTGTGGATTGCAATACATACATTTAAGGTTAGCATGTGTATCTTTTTGCCTCTATTCAATGCTCAGTTCTAGGCTGGTATTATCACTTTCGATGATTATTAGCACACTGTTCCCTTCTCTGTCTTACCTAACCTCAACTCCCACCCATTTGTGGTAGATTACACTTTTGACAAGACCTCCTGATCTATGTTTTGCCTGATCTTGGATATTGGTATCATTCTATATTTTATTATATATATATGTGTGTGTATTATATATGTATTATGTATATGTATATATATGTCATGCAAATAAATACAGTGATTCTATATCTTTTTTTTCCTTCTGCCTAATTTCCCTCAAGATGATCCTCTCCATGTCCATCCTTTTATAGGCAAATTCCATAACTTCATTTTCCCTAACAACTGCATAGTATTTCATTGTGTAGATGTACCAAAACTTCTTTATCCAGTCATCAGTTCTCAGGCATACTGGTTGTTTCCAGGTTCTGGCTATTGTGAATATTGCTGCTCTGAAAATAAAAGTGCAGATGGCGTTTCCACTGTGTGTTTTTGACTTCCCAGAGTATATTCCCAGGAGTGGTATGACTGGGTCAAATGGGAGCTCAATGTCTAGGCTTTGAAGGAATGCCCATATTGCTTTCCCAAAAAGGCTGGACCAGTCGACATTCACACCAACAGTGGATGAGGGTCCCTTTTTCCCCACATCCACGCCAGCACTTGTTGTTCTTGCTCTTTGGGATATGGGTCAGTCTCTGTGGTGTGAGATGATATCTCATTGTTGTTTTGATTTGCATCTCTCTGATGATTAATGATGATGAGCATTTTTTCATGTCTTTTGGCCATTTGAATTTCTTCCTTGTCGTAGTTTCTGTTCATTTCTTCTCCCCATTTTTTGATTGGGTTGGCTGTTCTCTTTTTATAAAGTTCTACCAGTGCCTGATAGATCCTGGATATTAACCCTTATCAGATGGGTATTGGGTGAATAGTCTTTCACATTCTGTGGACTGTTTTTGTACTTTGATCATTGTTTCTTTTGAGGTGCAGAAGCTTTTTAGTTTCATATAGTCCCATATGTTTATCTTTGCTTGTAGTTGCTTTGTTAGTGTTTTTTCATCTTTGAAGATGCTTTTAGCTTCAATGTCGTAGAGGATTTTTTCTTATATTTTCTCCACCATACTTTATGGATCCAGGTCTGATATTAAGATCTTTATCCATTTTGATCTCATTTTTTGTGCATGGTGTTAGACAGAGGTCCAAATTCATTTTTTTACATGTAGCTGCCCAGTTTTCCCAGCACCACTTGTTGAAGAGGCTTTCCTTGCTCCAGTTCATACTTTTTGTTCCTTTATCAAAGATTAAATGATCATGTATTTGAGGCTGAGTGTCAGGATACTCAATTCTATTCCATAGGTCTACAGGTCTGTTTTTATTCCAATATCATGCTGTTTTAATTAGTACTGCTTTGTAGTAGAGTTTGAAGTTGGGAAAGGTGATGCCTCCCATCTTCTTTTTCCCAAAGATTGCTTTAGCTATCCGTGGGGTTTATTATTCCATACAAATTTCAGGATTACTTGGTCAATTTCTTTGAAGAATGTCATAGGTATCCTTATAGGGACCACATTGAATCTATATAAAGCTCTAGGGTACATTACCATTTTGACAACGTTGATTCTCCTGATCCATGAGCAGGGAATGTTTCCATTTCTTCATATCCTCTTTTATTTCTTGAAGTAATATTTTGTAATGCTCTTTGCAGAGATCCTTTTAGGTTCTTCATCAAACTGATTCCTAGGTATTTGATTTTCTGTGGCACAATTGTGTATAACATCCATGATTTTTGTCTTGATTCCACATGAAAAAAATCCCTAATTTTAGCTGATCATTAAACTCAAGGGTTCTAACCGGCCTCCACATGTCCTAGGAAGCTACCCCCTAATTTCAGACAGTTTCTGAAGAGTAAGGAGGTAAACCAACTTGTCAAAAATATTGCAAAAACTTAAAATGTAGTATCAATTCTTTTCAAACCCACATAATTAGATTTTAAAGAATAACAAATGAGCACTAAGGGATCTGGGTTTGTATGTATTCTCCAAATTGATTAAATTGTAGTTATTTTGTTTCATAGAAATGAACTATTCAATGATCTAAATTGATTTTCTAAAGTGAAACTAACAATACTGGCAATGCCAACAAAAATATTTCAACTCAGAAAAACTTACTTCTGTGAAGCTAATAATATTCCTCTCCCAGGTAATATATCAAGATATGGAGGCACGGGGTGATTTTTATTTTTTTACTAAGAACTTCAAAGCTCTTTAGAACCCAGATTTGGATTTGGATTCAGCTGCTGGGGTCAAAAGGCCATAATTATAAGCACTCTGATATACTGCCAAAACACTTACCACCAGGACTTGTTCTGTTATCACTGAAAACCTAGGAGACATTTTTGCAAGTTAACAACAATTTTGAGCCACTGTTTACACTTAATATCCGTACCAATGGAACACCTGCTAGGTGTGAAAAAGGCAGAGTATTAGTACCAGAAAAAAACTGGATCAACCTGAATGCCAATCTACCAACAACTCCATTTACAGAGAGCAGTTGGCATTGCAATATGCCTCTTGATCTTAATGCTGGCTTGAAGGAAATAGCGGGTTTGGGGGAAAAAAATCTTGAAACACTAAATATGCATGTTTTAGCATTTTTGTGAGGTAAGAAGTGGGCATGTTTTTTAACCCTAGAAGTGAACTCCAATAAAATGGAGATATAGGTACTCGTTATAGAAATTAGATAAAGATAATTCTTGTTATCCTGTTCACACAAATTAATACTACCTCTAAAAGTTTGTGTAATATTGTCAATTTTGGACTTCAGAGATAGTGTCTAAAATATGCTAAACCCATAAAGCAAACGAAAATATCAAAAATTTTATGTCAAGGATAAGGCAACAGAATTCCTGATTAAACATCTCACTACCAGGACTTAATAATTTTTCTTGACACTTGGTTGGATAACCCCCAGTAGGTGACAGTTAGGAAAAGAGTTAGAAACAGTTAGACTCCCAGGATTCTGAGCCTGCCCTTGCCGGGTAATAGGCCCCAGGAGAGAAACCCAGAGTGCCTGGTGCCTGGGCCTGAGGTCAGGCGCCAGGGCTAGAGGGCCTCCTTCTGAATGGACCTGAAAATAAGGCTAGGAGTCAGTGGGCCAACCTGAAAGAGAAAAGACCTGAAAAGAGGGACCTGAAGAAGAGAAAAGACATTGAAATAGAGAGAGACAGAGAAACAAAGACAAGTAGAGAGACAGACAGAGACAGACAGAGACAGAAGAAAGAGAGAGACTCTAAAAAGATAAGTCTAAAGAAAGAGGGTTTCTAAAGAGAGGAGCCTACTGGAATACCTGCTAGAGAGAGAGAGAGAGAGAGAGGTCCCTGGAGAGAGGTTCCTGGATAAGGTGGAGTGAGGAGTGAGAAAATAAGGATTAAAAGAGAGCTTCAAGAGCCTGTGGTCTTGTTACTTTGTCTATCAGTCAGGAAATGGTCAACAGCCTGGATGCAGGCCAGGGACCTTAATGGATTGTGAGTAATGTGGAGACCTGCTCAGCTCGGCACCTGCTGCTTTGGTTATCCCCTGACCTGAAAACTGTTGGGGACCTGGCTGAGCCCCATGCCTGTTGGACCCCTAGGGGTCTTTATCATTTGGAACTGGGACTCCTTGGGACTTTAACAACACTTGATTATTTTTTCAATCACTATGGAATAATACAATGGCCATTTATAGTATATACTTATAATTTATAAATATATAATAGATATTTATAACTTATAATAGAATGTATTTATATTTATTCAACAGCCAAATGCATTCCAAAATACTTTCTGAGGTGTACAACTAAGGTATAGTTTGAGTCCATTTGCAGCCATTGTCAGTGCAATTTTTACCTGTCAATTGTCAAGTTTATAACTTTGAATTACTCAGGTGTGAGAAATAGCTTCATTATTTCAGGATCTATGTCCAATACAGAACTTCCTGTCAGAAGCACCAAATAATTGCTATTAATGTGATGTCTTAAATTTTGAGTGCTTTCTAATTTAACAGAAAGAGCCATACAGCTATACTAGATATATTTGGTTCATCTAAATATTATAGCGAGACCAAACGAAGGGCTGTGATGTGACTCACCACTAGAGAACCTGCCTTGCAGGTGTGAGACTACAAGTCCCATCCCATCTCCTCCTGACAGAACTGTGACTGATTTCCCAGTCCCTGCAAAGAGAACAAAGTCCACCGCATTATGCATCAAACCAAGTATGGAACTCCTGCTCATCCCAGCAACAACAACAAAGGGAAGGAAACAGGAAAATCATTGAAAGTGGTTTTAGAACAATAGAGAATACATTCTCTTTCATTCTCTCTCTCATGCTCTTGTTTTCTTTCTCATGTTTATGGCAGGCATTCTGGTTTCATCTGTCTTTTTACTCTATCATCCCAGAAATCTTCAGTTTAGATTTTGAGTGAAAATCTAAACTGATTTAGATTGAGCAATGGGAAGACCATGTGCCACAGACCTTCTGCCACAGCATGAGTCACTTTTTAAATCTTTTATTGAATCACCATGAGATGAATCTTTACAAAGCTGTTCATGATCATCATGAGCCTTCTAATCTAAGAGAAAGATGACAAGAAATACAAATAAGCCATGCAAACAATAAATATAAGAAAGGGAAAGGGGGGCTGAGCGCGATAGTCTAGCGGGTAGGGCATTTGCCTTGCACACAGCCAACCCAGGTTCGATCCCGGCATCCCATATGATCCCATGAGCACTGCCAGGAGTAATTCCCTGATTGTAGAGCCAGGAATAACCCCCGAGCATTGACGGGTGTAACCCAAAAAGCAAAAAAGAAAAAGAAAGAGGGAAAAGTAAATAAACCCACAGAATTTAGCTGGATGTCTTTAAAGAGCCATCCCATACAGTACTTAAAATAACTTACCTACTTACACTGCCCAGTGTTAGTCACATGGTCTTCCCATTGCTCAAGAAATTATTTAGAGTAGCAATGAACTTTGCTAGGAACTGTTCAGAATTCTGTTACTTAGTACCAAGTGAATTCATGCTGAGATATCTTGTGGTCTCTGTCACAGTTACAGCCTGATATGGAGTATCACCTAACTCATTTTCCAGTGTTCAAATGAGGGGGATTTTCTTCAAATAATAGCACTCCCTTTCACTATTTTTATTCTACGCTAACAGTTGGCACATAATATTTTTTAATTATTTGGGGAACTGTGATTTATAATAAAGTTAATTTAGGGTTAATTTAGGGTTTCATTTATAATAAAGTTGATTTAGGGCAACATTCCAACACCACATCACCCACCAGAATTTTTGTTTCCTTCATCTTTGCATCATTTCTCTGTCTGCCTCCCCTCCCTGTCACTTCTCTCACTGCTGTAAGCTCAGTTCTGTAGACTTGTTCTTGTCTTCTGTTGTCTTTGGATTTGTTGCTTCCTTATTATGTTTTTAATACCACATATGAAAGCAATAATGGCATATATATTTCTCTCCCAAATGCTATTTGGGTATCCCAAAGAGGAATCGAAAGTGCTATGCTTGGAATATCACGCCTCACTAAAGTGAAAGAAGGAATCCGGAGCTCCGACCTTCGCCGCTGTTCCAGAATCAGGGACGCTGTCTCATTTGCCAAGACATCAAAAATAAAAAAAAAGGCTGGACATGTAATGCGATTTGGAGATGACCGCTGGACTAGAGCCATTACCAACTGGATCCCACGGGATGTCAAAAGATCACGTGGCTGCCCACCTACAAGATGGTCAGACTTCTTTGTCAAGACCCTGAAAGAACGGTTTGAGGCTCTTGGTATTCCTGAAGCAACCAGATGCCATTGGGCTACACTGACACGTGATAGGATCAAATGGAAATGTTACTGGCACCCACTCGAGCAAATCGATGAATAACTGGGATGTCAAGTGATCAAGTGATATTTCTCTCCTCTGACTGACTTCACTAAGCATGATATTTATTCTCCATAACAGTTCACATAACAACACATATTATGATTTTATATTTTCTTATTGCCAAATAGTAAATAGCTGTCTATATTTACTATAATTTCTTTATCCAGTGTTGGTGTATGCTGGGAACCCTGACAAAATCTGGGAGCAGGGTATAGGGATCTCCTTCTGCCCCAGGGATCGGCAGCAGGCAGCTGGGAGAAAGACCGCGAGTCCAGCAAAGTTTCAAAAAGGCTTTTACTCCCACAGGTTCTGGTATACAATTTAGTAACAGGAAAATCCCAACCTTTAGGCTCCTAACTGGGCCCCAGCCATGTGTAGGTTTAGAACCTTAGGCCAAGATGGTAACTACCAAGTACTAAGGCCCAACAGGGAAGAGAGAGAGGAGGCAGAGGGCAAAGAGGAAGAGCCAAAATGGCCAAAGAGCTCTTTCTCCTTTCTCCTAGCTTATTTTAGATGCCGCCAAAAACTTCCAGCCCAGTGCATCGTGGGAGTCAGAGGTTAAGTAAGGTAAGTCAGAGAAGGGAACAGTGTGCTAATAATTGTTGAAAGTGATAATACCAGCCTAGAACTGAGCATTGAATATAAGCAAAGAGACACATATGATAATCTCTAAATGCATGTATCACATCTTTTTCTCTTCCTTAAGGCTCTTACACATTTTTTAATCCACAATGTGTAAGAGCCTTAAGGAAGAGAAAAAGAGAGAGAGAAATAGAAAGAGAAAAGAGATAAAGAATCTACCATAGAGGCAGGCTAGGGGAAAGGGAAAGGAATCAGGAACATTGGTGGTTTGAAATGGGCATTGGTGAAGGGAGGTGTGCTGGAACACTGTATGACTGAAACCAAAACATGAACATCTTTGTAATTGTATATCTCACGGTGGTATAATAAAATATTTTTTTTAAAAAACTACTTTGCTTCAGTTAACAAAAAAGTACTCTTTCATATATACCCTTAAGCAGATTTATATAACAGATATCTATTATTTTTAATTATATAATACTTGCCAGGAAAAAAGTGCAGATCTTCAAGTGGGCCCTTTGGCTCAAGATTCACAATGCCGGGGGTGACTCCTGAGATACACTCTCCCTGGCAGAGTGCTCCACAGTCGTGCGACAGGTTTAGATGTACTGGATGTTAGGATCAGGTACTTCCCAGGATCTATCACGTTTATACACTGTATACAGTTCTAGACATCCCAGTGAGCCTAGCAAGAAGCCAGAGGAACCCTCACACCATGATGTCAGTCATTCTCAACATCCATACTCCACTGCTCCTTAGAGCTCCACCGAAGAGAAAACCTGATCATTCCCCGTTGAGTTTTATCAGTAAATGCTTGAGATGAGAGCCTTCTACTGAGAGTATACTACCTACATGGCAGAGCCTGGCGAGCTACCCGTGTTTTATTTGATATGCCAAAAATCAGTAACAATTATCGACCTCATTCTCATGACCTAAAGGAATGGTTTGAGGCTCTTCCTATTCCTGGAGCAAGCAGATGCCCTTGGGCTTGCAACAGGATGCATGGAGATGTTACTGGTGTCCGCTCGAGCAAATCGATGAACAACAGGAAGACAAGTGATACAAGATATACAAGTTCTTATCCCAAAAGATGAAAATATTAACATAAAAAGTTATATCCATATAAATTTTTATTCATTTATTTTTAATTTTATTTTATTGAATCACCATGTAGAGGGCAGTTCACAGCAGTTCATGATTGGGTCTGAGTCATACAGTGTTCCAACACCCATACCTCCACCAGTGTACTCTTCCCAACACCAATGTGCCCTGTTTCCCCCCTCCTCCTCTCCACGATCTGCCTCTATGGTAGGCACTTCTTTCTCTCTCTTTCTCTCTCTCTGTCTCTCTCTACCTCTGTCTCTCTTTCTCTACCTTTGTCTCTCTCCTTCTCTCTCTCCTTTTGTATATTCTCCTTTTGTACAACCAGAATGTATATCTCTGACCTACTTACTTATCATGTATATCCCTGACCTACTTATAGTACTCAGTTCTAGTCTAGCATTACCACTTCCAACTATTATTGGCAAAATGGTCCCTTCTCTATCTTACCTAACCTCTGTCCCCACACACTAGTGTCCACCCCAATTTTGTTACCCATTATTTACAATAACTAAGACACAGAAATAACCCTAGTGTCCAGTGGTAGATGGAAGATTATAGAGTATGTGGCAAATATGCACAATGTAAATTATTTGGCTATAAAAAATATAAAATCCTTTCAATTACAGCAAAATAAAAGGTTATGGATTGGATTAAGCAAATATCAGAAACAGAAAAATAAGTATTGAACTATTTCATTAAATAGTTTTGCATTCATTAATAATTTATAATTCATTTTATATATAATTTATATTTATTGTATACTTATATAAAATAAACAATTTCATTTATAGCCTTATTCATATATTTCAGTATATAGTATAAGACTAAATTTCATATATTCATATATTTCAGTATATAGTATAAGACTAAATTTGTAGTACAAGACTACAAAATTGATGGATGAATGGACAAAACAAAAACAAATCAATGAGCATTGATAAGAGGATCCCTAAGAGGAAGCATCTGAGATGTGAGAAGAAAGGTGGAGGGGAAGAGTGGGGAACTATTTATTTTTATTTTTGTTTTAGATAAACTAATTAGCATATGAGGAAAAAGAGGAAACAAGTTTAAGTGAGTTCAGTTTTGGAATGTGGCAAGTGCTTTTACCTCATACACAACAGAGCTTTTCAATTGCCTTTTACCATTGCCTTGCTATGGTACATCTGTTTTTAGAAATAATGGCTAGTCTTTCTCAGTTGTGCATGCATAGTCCAAACAGGAAAGGAAATCAAAGGATAAAGTCTTGGGAGCCAGTGATGTCACTAAAATCCGGAGATTCTGTGGTTCAGCTGGAATCTAGAAGAAATTAGAAGGAGCAGAGGAGAATGAGCAGAGGGAAAGTGAGGGGCTGAGATTCGATAAAAGGATGTGGTTCTTTCTCTGCAGGTCTGCCCTGGAGATCAGGAATCCTAACTCTTCAGTGACCTTAAACAGGTCAAGTCACCCCCCCCTCATGAGTATTGTAATTGGACAGGCTGGCAGATCCTGGGGAGTTGCATGCTACCCCCGCACCCTTCCTATACCTCTTTCAACAGCTGTGCAGCTCTTGGAGATAGAACTTTGCCTGTGTTCTAGAGCATAGCCCACACCTCAGAAGTGGGCCCTACAAAGTATACATGTTCTCCTGTGGAACAAAATTTTGCCCACATGCTGAGTCTAAACCCAGTAGGGGACTCAGTAGATCCTTGGGCTTTGCCTGGTGTTAAATCTTACTTTGGTCTCTGTCCAACTTTCAAGTCCCACTACTAGGGAACTAGAGATATAGTATACTGGGTAGGACTTTTGCCTTCCACACAGCCAACCCAGGTTCAATTCAGGCATCCCATATGGCTCTCCAAGCACTGCCAGGAATGATTCTTGAGTTTAGAGCCAAAGCAAGCCATGACCATTACCAGATGTGACCTCTGCCCAAAATAAACAGTGAAAAGTCAAATTCCCTACTAATTTTTCTTGGGTATTTTTCCACGAGCACACTCACTAGAATCTGGCTGTCCTTGGTGACTTCTGAACGGAGGACTCGAGTCCTCCATTCAAGATCAAGGATCAACACATCACAGGAATAAGGAGAACTGTCTGATGGGAAAGGGAAAAATAGTCAAACATAAACCTTAACTCCTCACCCCCTTATTGGTGTGATCCCTTAATTTGAGAATATCAAAGGGCCCAGGCAGCCGCAGGCAACAAAATAAGAGATAATAATCCTCTACATTTTGTATTCCACCATAGAAAATCCCTTTTTTGGTAATGCTGATTGTACAGACAAAACCTTTTTTCACCAAAAATATGTAAAACTATGATTTGCATTTAGCAAGATACTTAGATGGATATCTAACATAAAAATGGTCTGTTTTGTTAACTTTCCATCTAAAGATTTTGGTGCTAAATAGGCAGAGCCTGAACATTTTTATAGCCTGACTCATATTAGTTAATGTTATATAGAATTAGAAAAACAAGTTGGCCAAGACACAGTTTTTTCAAAACTGCTATGCAATAATCTAATGCTAATTTCTCCTCAGCAATTACATTTGGATCTGGCACTAGCAATGAGTAAATCAACTCTTCAATAGCCATTTTTAGCCTGTTCTTATGACTGAATTATGCACATTTCCCATAATGCTCTTAATTTCAAAACTCATTTCCTATCATGCAGCATGTCGTTTTTCTGAACATTCCCTCATGAATTTGAGCTGCTCTATTTGATTCCTCAAACACCTGATTTCCTTCAGACACATAGTTTGAGGAA
The DNA here is from genome assembly GCA_021461705.1 of Cryptotis parvus. Taxonomy (NCBI): domain Eukaryota; kingdom Metazoa; phylum Chordata; class Mammalia; order Eulipotyphla; family Soricidae; genus Cryptotis; species Cryptotis parvus. The sequence continues at coordinate 215,265 of JAJIBD010002747.1, forward strand.
AGCTTATGTATGGATGAAGACTTTTTTTGTCAAAGAATTGACTTTCATGGCGACATCAAAGTAAGAAAGGGAGATTATATGTATTTCATAAATCATGACAGTAGTGACATAATTTCATCATTTTACAGCAACTGTTTTATTTGCATTATTGTTATTATTATTGGGCTTGGGACCACAATAGAAAGTGCTCAGGGGTTGCTGCTGGGTCTGCACTCAGGAATTACTCCGGATGGTCTCAGGGAGCAAATGGAATCTGGAGCTCAAACCTGGGTCACAGTGTGCCAGGCAAGTGCCTGCCTGCTGGACTAGCACTCCAGTCCCTCATCAGCGGTTTTATGTTTTTCTTCTTCAGTCTGTTTTGCTTAACTAAATCTTATCCAGTTGGCCTATACAATGCCTTACTTAAAAATTAGCTCTTTGTTCTCTCATTTTACTTGGTGAAGAGCTTTAACTAGTAGATTTATAATCAATTCATATTGATTCCTTGGCAATTTTCTCTCAGGACACTTTGTTTCTGCCAGTGTGGTGTGTAAAAAACCCTAATGATGTGTCGCTGATATCTCCTTTAGATCTGGCAATATTTGCATTATACAGTTCAGTGTTTATATAGTACATAATATTCATGTATTGATACATAAGTACATCAATTTTAGATACATGTATTAATAATTGTTATGTTATTATTTATCATAGTTATTGGTTCCTTTATCATTATGCATACATCTTTGTGCTCACTATCTTTTTTATTTGAAATCGATTTTATCTGGTATAAGTGTAGCATGTCCTGTCTTAAACTTTTCAGATGGCTTAGCATACCAATTTCTGTCTCTTCACTTCATTTGCAATTTTTGAATATTTTATTATACCACCATGAGATATACAATCACATGATGTTCATGTTTGGGTTTCAGTCACACAGTGTTCCAGCTTTCACCCCTCCACCGGTGCCCATTTCTCACCACCAATATCCCTACCTCCCTCCCTTTCCCCCAGCCTGCCTCCATGGCAGGTTCTTTATCTCCTTTTCTTTGTCTCTCTCTCTTCTCTCTCTCTCCTTCTTGCTTCCCTTTCTTACACATTGTGGATCATAATACATTTAGAGGTCATCATGTATATCTCTTTGCCTATATTCAATGTTTGGTTCTCGGATGGTATCATCATTTTCAACGATTATCAGCAACTGTTCCCTTCTCTGTCTTACCTAGACTCTGACTCCCACAGATTTGTGGTATACCAGGCTTTGAGATATCGTGTGAGTGCTTTGCATCCACACGCTACGGGATCGGGCTGTGTCCAGCTGTGGAGCCCGGACCAGAGGATGACTGATTGTGTTGTGCGAGGTTTTCTGAATTCTGGGAGCCTGGGGGAGGACAGGCCAAGGAGCAAAAACCTGCCCCCAACCTAAGATGCCCCATCTGTCTAGCACAGAGCGGCGGGCAGGTAGAGACTCCGCCCTGCACCTGAATACCCAGTGTCCGGCCGAGAGCCCCAGCAGCAATTCTGGGCAGGGCTGCCAGGCCTTTATGGAGGGAGCCGTGGTGATGGGAGGTGGTCCCAGTCCAGGCTCCCCCAAAACCTGGTTGGCAGAGTTGCCGAGTCCCGCATGCCTGGGCCTGAATTCGGCTTCTCTCTTGGGTCGGGTGTGTCCAGCTGTGAATCGGAACCAGAAGATGACTGTGGTTGTGTTGCATAAGGTTTTCTGACTTCTGGGAGCCCGTGGGAAGGCAGACCAAGGAGCAAAAGCCTACCCCACCCCAACTGTCTCTTCACTTTAAGTCTTCATTTGTATAGTTTTTGTGAATCACTTATAAAAATATGTCACTAGGTTTTTATCCTTAATTCTTCTGACCACTCTGAACCTTTGTATTGGTGAGTTCAGTCCACTTATGTTGGGAATTAATATTATTATATGATGTCTTTACATTGCCATTTAATCTTTAATTTTATAATCCTGGTTATCTATTTATTTCCCTGTTCAATATTTGTGGACTTTCTTCTTTCTTATTTAGATAAGAAAGATTCTTTTGCTATTTCTTGTAGAAGAGATGTAATATTGGTAAATTCCTTCATATTTTGTCTGTGAGACTTTATTACTCTTCTTCATACCTGAGATGTTTATAGAGAAAAGATTCTTGACTGGAAGCCTTTCTCATTGGCTATTTTAAATATGCTTTTCTATTCTTTCCTAACTGGAGATCTCTTTTTAAGAAGGTTGATATGAATACCTTTTATATATTGTCTGCTTCTTTTGCCCTAGCAGCCTTTAGAATTATAGTTTTTGTCTTTAATTTTTTGAGTTTCACTGCTATGTGTCTAGGTTTAGGTCCTTAACATTTAAATAACAGGATGATCTATTAACTTCAGGGACTATAAATTCAATTACTTCCTCTTTTTTAAAAGTTTTCTGCTATTATTTCTTTGAACAAGCTCTATGTTTCCTTATATCTTTTTCTCTTTCCTTACACCCTCTATTCTTATGTTGTCTTTCCTAAACAACTTACAGTGCTCTGCATTGTTTTCATCTTAATTAGATCACTTCTTTTCTTAAAAGATATGTATAGTACTACCTTTGATTTTACTGGTTTATTTTACAATTTTGATCATTGTTTCCAAAACAATTATTAGGACTCTTGTTCTCATTTATTGTTACTTACATCTTGAATCTGTTATTTTATTAATCAATGTGTCTGCTTCCAATTTCATATTCAAAACTAAATTCAAAATACATTAATGATGTGTAAGAACCACAAATCATGAAGTACATAGAAAACAATAGGTACTACAATCCATTAAGAGTCTTCCTTAAATCACAATGACAAGGACAAATACCAAATGTTCTCACTAGTCTGTGATATGTAGAATAGTATGTCTAGGGAATAGAAGGTGTCAAAAATGAGCAAAATATTCTGTAATCAATATTATAGAAACAAAATGTCAAGAAAGAAGATAAATGGAGAGTGAATGCTTGAAAGTAACCTATGGAGCAGGGATAGGGGAATCTCTGTGGTAGAGAGGAAAAGTATCTGAATTGATGTAAACCACGAAAAACAAACTACTGTGAGAATGGATTCAAATGACAACAAATAAACTGAAAAATGTAGCTGTCAAGTGGTCAGAAGGGACAGGCCTTGAGAAGAAATCTGATGTTAGTTGTGGAGGGATGGAGACAATACTGTTGCGAGACAGGTGGTAGAAACATTGTAATCCTGTATGTAAATCAACTGTGGACAACTGCAAATTATAGTGTCGAAATTAAATAATTTTTTTGTTTTGCTTTTTTGGTCCACATCTGGCGATACTCAGGGGTTTCTCCTGGCGCTGCACTCAGGAATTACTCCTGGCGTTACTCGGACCATATGGGATGCCGGGGATCGAACCCAGGCATGGGCCTGCCAGCGTGCAAGGCAAACACCCTACCTCCTGGACTAACGCTCCGACCCAGAATTTTTAAACATAAATAAGCCTCCAGATATTTTGATGACTTAACTCTAATAGTCAGGGAGTCAAAATTAATATTAAAAATAAGTTTAAAATTCTCATAGAGAGCTGGAGCAGTAGCACAGTGGGTCAGGCATTTGGCTTGCATGAAGTCGACCCAGCACCCCATATGGTCCATCAAACCTGTCAGGAGTGATCCATGAATACAGAGCCAGGAATGTGTCCTGATCACTTCTGAGTGTGGCCCAACTCTTACACCGCTCACTATCCCAAAATTACAACAGAAAAATATCAGACCATATTAAAAGCCCCCAATCCATAGCTCCTGAACCTCTGCTGGTTTCCCCCACCCTCCCAGGTGAGATTAATCTCCCATCTTACATTTCTAGGGCTCTTATGGAACCTCAACAAATTTCTCTCCCTACCAGCTAGGATCCAGATGTGGATCCATCTCCATATTTGACTTCTACCCTATCAACATATCTCCTGAACCATATATATCAACAAGCTCAGCTCCTCTCCTGAGCACATCTGTGATGACACAGCAGTTCTATTTGTCAAATTGCACACTGCTTAGTTAAACGTCTTATCACTGAGCAAAAAAGGCCAGGAAAGTAAGAGGTCAGCTCCCAGCCCTAATTCCTCATACTCCCAAGATTCACCTTAAGAATAGCAGGAGCACAGGAAACCCAGAGATCAAGTCTCTATGTTCAATAAGTGAAAACAATAATAGAAGGATCATCCAGCACCAACCAGCTCTATAAATTCTATTTCTCGGGGCCAGTGATACAGTACAGCAGGCAGGGTGCCTGCCTGGCACATGGCCAACGCCTGTTCAATTCCGCCACCAGGAATAACTTTGAGTGCAGAGCCAGGAGTAACCTTTGAGCATTGCCAACACCCCCCAACAAATAAAAACAAACACATGAATGTTGTTTCTCTTTGCATATCCTCAACCTGGTGCCACTTAAGTCATTCTGTGAGAGTTTACAGAACTCAAAGAAACTATGTCCCAGGTAGTCAGAAAAGCACAAGGCATTTTGAAAGCTTTAGAGAAAACTAAAATCATAAATTACTGGAATGAAGAATATGGTAAGTGATAGTTAAAAGAAACTCACTAGAAGGTCTCAGCAGCAATATAACAGTAGTTGAGGAAAAGATCAAAGATCTCTGACATGCAGGACACCCTAGAAAACAACTGAAGATGTAAGTATGAAATGAATAGCAACCAGATAACTATGGGGAGATTTCAAGAGAAAAAAAAATTAAGAATCATGGAAAGCTCTGAAGAACAGGAGGGTAAATATTACGAGGCACTAATAATTAAAGAAACCATAGATAATAAATCCCCAGAGCTGATGAATATGAATACCCATATCCAAGAGACCCAAAGGTCCCAGTAAAAATAGAAAAATTCCAAGACAATTGTGCTCATAATGACAAAAGACAGATACAGAATATTGAAAGCAGCAAGATATTTTTAAAAAAGGAACTTAAAATGAAATCCTGAAAAATTCACAACAGATCTATCAAATGACATATTACAAAGAGCCAGAAGAGAATGGAAGGATATAGTCCAAAATATTATTGAAATGAAAACCTTGCAAATTATTCTCTATTCAAATAGATTATCTTGAAGAAATGAAACAGGGACAAGCAACAGCTTAGGGAATTCTCAGTCTGAAAACCAGTTTTACAAAAAGTGTTAACAAAGACTTCTTTAAAAGAAAAAAACTTCTAAGCACTTGGAATTGAGTACACATTTACTCAGCATTTATGGTTACTCTCTGCTAGATTAAGAAAGGTTTGTTTGCTTATAACTTACTAAGTGATTTATATGCTTTAAATAGAAAATTAACATTTCATTCTATTTTACATCCATACAGATTTTTTATTATAATCCCTTACTTAATAATGAAGAGTCTTAAGGTTATCTACAATACAATATTTTCTAACAAATAAGCGTTTTCTTTTCTCCTGATAAAACACATGTTTATACTTTATAAGCATATTCGGATTTTCCCTTAAAAATTTTAATTATCCTCACTTGCTCACTTGATCACTTGAATCCCGTTATTCATTGATTTGCTTGAGCGGGCGCCAGTAACATTTCCGTTGAACCCTATTACGTGCCAATGTAGCCCAATGGCATCTGGTTGATTCAGGAATATGAAGAGCCTCAAACCGTTCCTTCAGGGTCTTGACAAGGAAGTCTGACCATCTTGTAGGTGGCGACCACGTGATCTTTTGACATCCCTTGGGATCCAGTTGGTAATGGCTCTAGTCCAGCAGTTGTCTCCAAATCGCATTACATGTCCAGCCCATCTGATTTCCAATGCCTTGGCAAACGAGACAGGGTCCCTGATTCTGGAATAGCAACGGAGGTCAAAACTCCAGATTCCTTCTCTCACTTGACTGAGGCGTGATATTCCAAGCATAGCTCTTTCGATTCCTCTCTGGGAGACCCGAATAGCATTCTCATCCTGCTTTTGTAGGGCCCAGGTCTCTGAGGCGTATGTTAATGCAGAGAGAACGGTGGAGTCAAAGAGATGTGCCCGGAGCCAGAGGTTCTTTGTCCTTTTAGCTATTTCCTCGATGCCTTTGAAGGCATTCCATGCTGCTCTCTTCCTCCTGCGCAGCTCAGGTTTTAGGTTGTTCATCATGTTGATTTCTCGACCTAGGTACACATAACTGCTGCATTCAGAGATGTTTGTTCCATTGAGAGCGAATGGTGCCTCAGGGAACTAGTTCATTCTTCATGAACATTGTTTTCTTTAGATTCAGCTGTAGACCTATCTTTCCAAATTCTCGGTCAAAGTCAGCCAGCATTTGTGCCGCTTGGCTAATGTTTGGTGTTATTAGAACGATGTCATCAGCGAAGCAGAGGTGGTGTAGTTGCCGACCATCTATCTTCACTCCCATTCCTTCCCATTCTAATTGTTGCATTATGTTCTCGAGGGTGGCGCTGAAGAGTTTTGGTGAAATGGTATCACCCTGTCGAACTCCTCTTTTCACATTAATGATCACTTCTTTGTAGAATGGTGAGATCCTGGTGATGAATCCGTAATACAGCTCACGAAGGATCTTGATGTATTGGGTTTGAACACCCTGTTTGGCTAGGGCTTCGATGACTGCTTCAGTCTCCACAGAATCAAAGGCTTTCTGTAAATCAATGAACGTGAGACAGAGAGGCATCTTGTACTCCCTACAAACCTCGATGAGCTTGGTTACAGTGTGGATATGGTTGACTGTGCTGAATCCTTTCCGGAAGCCTGCTTGCTCGCATGGTTGTCCTTCATCTAGTGTTCTGCTAATCCTGTTTAGGATGACTCGTGTAAACAGCTTATAGATGATAGACAACAGGCAGATGGGGCGATAGTTGCCGATGTTGTGAATGTCTCCCTTCTTGAACAGTAGAACTGTCCTGCTGGTTTTCCATTGGGAGGGCACCTTGCATTCGGACAGGTAGCATGTGATGAGCCCAGCCAGTGTATTGATGAGTACTGACGGCAGATTCTTCAGGTGTTCAGGTCTGACTTTGTCTGGGCCTGGTGCTGTTCCCTTCTTTACCGAAGAGATGGCATGTTGGATTTCAGAAGGGAGAACGTTGGGAATGACATATCCATCCTGTGGAATTTGGTATGTGGGCAGGTGGATGTGGCTGTCAAAGAGATTTGAGTAGAAGTCATGGATAATCTTCTCCATTGCCTTTCTGGAAGATGTGATAGATCCATCAGGACGTCGGAGGGCAAATTATCCCCCACTCCCACTAATTTTTACATTTGTGGCATTTCTATTATGTGAATTTTAAAATATATTGGGGCCAGAGTGATAGCCCAGCAGGTAGGGCTTTTGCCTTGCACGCAGCCAGCCCATGTCGGCCAGGGTTTGATTCCCGGCATCCCATATGGTCCCCGAGCACCGCCAGGAGTGATTTCAGAGTGCAGAGCCAGGAGAAACCCCTGAGCATTGCCGGGTGTGACCCAAAAAAGCAAAATAAATAAATAAATAAATAAATAAATAAATAAATAAATAAATAAATAAATAAATAAAATATATTAACAAAATAATTCCCAATTCTTAAATTTCTCAAATTCTATTTTTTTTTGTTTTTTGCTTTTTTGGGTAACACTGGGCAATGCTCAGAGGTTACCGTTGGCTCTTTGCTCAGAAATTACTCCCTGGTGATGCTCGAGGGACCATATGGGATGCCAGGGATCGAACCTCGGTTGGCCACAAGCGAGTCAAATGCCATACCCACTGTGCTATTGCTCCAGCCCCAAATATCTTGTCTTTGCCTAAAATCATGTTGTTATTAAGTAAAAATTATTTTTAAGAAATGACTTGCTAAAATGATGGCTTCTAAGTTATGCGTAGTGCACTTAGAAGTGTACAATGTGTGTGGGAGAAGGAGGAGAGAGAGAGAGGAGAGGAGAGGAGATAAAGAACCTGCCATTTAGGCAGGATGTGGGAGGGGGAGGGAATTGGGGACATGGGTGGTGGCTGGGGGGCACTGGTGGAGGGGCGGGGTGCTAGAACACTGTGTGACCGAAAACCCCAAGCGTGAACAGCATTGTAATTGTGTATCTTGCGGTGGTATAATAAAATGTTAAAAAAAAAGAAATGACTTGCTAAACATCTAATATCTTATATCTAATATATATCTTATATATATCTTATATATATATGATATAAGACATATATTATCTTTTTTTTTCGCTTTTTGGGTCACACCCGGCGATGCTCAGGGGTTATTCCTGGCTCTGCACTCAGGAATTCCTTCTGGCGGTGCTCGGGGGACCATATGGGATGCGGGGATGGAACCCAGGCCAGCATGGGCCGGCCGCATGCAAGGCAAACGTCCTGCCTGCTGGGCTATTGCTCCGGCCCCAATATATATTATCTTATATCAGATATATTAGATCAGCGGATATCTGCTGCGCACCACCAGGAGTGAGCCCAGTAATGCTTGTGCACCACAAGGGTGGTCCTATTCTCCTCCTTCCAAAAAACTATTTTCCCAAGAAGCATATTTTTTCAGGAAGGCAGTGAATTAATATTGTGTTACCATAATGTTTCATACACTGTTGAGTAGGTGATTTAATTGTGTTCCTGTAATAAGCTTTGCTCTAATTGTACCGCTGTCTTTAAAACTAGTAATCATTTCAGGATAAGTAGTTATCTTGTAATGCAACTGTATACTTAGCTATACACTTCCAATGTTTTAAGAATTCTTAAAGTTCAATCATTTTGTTTACTTTCTTAAGTCAGAAATTACTATCACATTATGAAAGCCCAACTTTTTCTGGCTTATATAATTCTGGTCTTTTTAATGTAGTAACATTATTCAAAAGTTATTACAGATAAGCTTTGTTAATGAATTATACTTAAAGTTAATAAAAATATTTTCTTTGTTATAAAGTTAGTTTTAAATGTAATCTAGCATTTTATTAGATTTTTTACTTCTCAGGATCAAAGATGGAACTAAGAACCATAATCAGTTAGAGCACATATTTGTGATATCTTGTATTTTATTTGCAGTTTATAGATCTAGGTGACTAGATCAGAGACTCCACAGACATGGGGCAGAGCTGCTACTTGCTCTCCCTGTGCCCAGCTGCTCACAAGGCGCCCAGGAGGGATGGCAGGTTCTAGCCCTGGCCCGCCACCCCAGCAGAGCCTTGCAACAAGCCAGACGACCCCCCACTCCATGAGGGCCTCCATTTTCCACATCTAGACTTCTCTCTCATTAGAACTCCACCCAGCAGACCAGCCTATCACAGCCCGGCTCGCGTGGCATGGTTCATCAATAAATGCTGGACTTAGAGATGACTACAAGAGTATGCTACCTGCAAGGCAGAGCCGGGCAAGCTAACCATGTTGTATTTGATATGCTAAATACCAGTAACAATTATAGACCTCATTCCGGAATGGATTGAGGCTCTTTATGTTCCTGGAGCAAGCAGATGCCCTTGGGCTCTACTAGCATGAGACAGGACATATGGAGATGTTACTGGGGCCCGCTCGAGCAAATCGATGATGAACGGGAAGACAGTGATACAGTGATAGATCTAGGTATGCTGTTAAGTTAGCATAATAGGCATTTTAATTGTTCCTTTGGTTGAGAAATGAATTCATGAACAAATGCAGAATAAATGTGAGGGAGAGAACAGAAAAATAATAAGGGCACAGAAGATGTAGTAGATGGGCATCATTAAATATCTTGTATAGCTTCAAGATAATACAGGGCTGGAAAGAAAGTACAGGGGTAAGCCCAGTAAGATGCTTTGCACTACATGATCTCTTGAGGATAACCTGGTACAGCCCAGGAATCACTCGCTTCTCTCACACAGCGCCAGGGTACAGGATCAGTAGATAAATGCAACTGGGAGGGCAGAAAGACTGGGGACATGCCTAGAGGCAGTGAGGCCAGGCGGGGCCATCCCTAGACACCACCAATCACCACCCAGTTGACCTTGGTAAGTCTCAGAATGGCAAAACTGAACAACACCTATCCATGGTTTTAGCCAAGTTAATTACTATTTGTTTTGCTAGTCTTGTATTTGATTTTAGTTATGTTGGGAACTCTTTAAGTCTCTTAAATTCTCAAGTTAGGGAAGGTCCTTCCCTATAATTTCTTCAACCAATAATTCTTTGCCATTCTTTCTTTCTTTTTCTCCAAAACTCCTACAATTCCTCTTGAAACTGTCCCACAGATGCCTATGTTCCCTTCATTTTTGTTAATTATCCCCCTGCTCTGTCACATATTAATAGCTTCATGTATTTTATCCTCAGGCAGACTGATTCATTCATCTGCATTGTTCACTCATTTGCTCATCAGGCTTCCCCTCTGCTCCTGAGCAGACCTATTAAGTTTTTTATTTACCTACTAAGTTCTTCAGCTATGATTGAAGATTTTTCAAGCTTTATCTTTCCTTGTTCCTTGGGTTCTATTTCTTTCCTCAATTCCATGAACACACTTACCAATGCCATTTTTATAAAGTCCTCATTCGGGAGAACAGAGAATTCTTGTGCTTGGGCTCCTTTGTTTCCATCTATGAATAAAGGTGAGCTGCCCATTGTATCCTGTTGTGAAAGCTACAGGTGAGAGTCAGTCTGCTCTTGTGCAGGCCTGTGTGATGGCCTGGATTCAAGTTCACAAAGAAACTGCAATGCTGATTTGTATGATTCTGGACTGCTACTAGAAAAAGGCAGTCACAAATCAGTGTGCCAGCAGTATCCTAACTGACTGACTGACAGTCAATGCAACCTCTCCCACGATAGCAGCCACCCATGCTTCACTGTGGAAATTTTATTTGTTTATTTTTAATTTTTTTTAAATGTTATTCTTTTATTTTTATTTTTTAATATTTTATTATATGACCGTTAGATATACAATTACAAAGATGTTCATGTCTGGGTTTCGGTCATACAGTGTTCCAGCACCCATCCCTCCACCAGTGCCCATTTCCCACTACCAATGTTCCCAATTCCTCACTCCTCCCCTAGACTGCCTCTATGGCAGGTTTATCTCTTTTCTCTCTATCTCTTTCTTTCTATTTCTCTCTCTCTTCCTTCTATTGCACATTGTGGCTTTCAATACATACATTTAGAGGTTATCATGTGTATCTTTTTGCCTACATTCAATGCTCAGTTCTAGTCTGGTATTAACATTTTCGATGATTATTAGCACACTGTTCCCTTCTCTGTCTTACTTAATCTCTGATTCCCACATGTTTGTGGTTGAGTCCACCTGTTGACAAGACCTCCTGATTCATGTTTTGCCTGACCTTGGATATTGGTATCAAAATATATATACATTTATAATATGCAGATAAATGCAGACATTCTATATCTGTCTTTTTTTCTTCTGGCTAATTTCACTAAACATGATCCTTGCAATTTCCATTCATTTATAGGCAAATTTCATAACTTAATTTTACCTAACAGCTGCATAGTATTCCATTGTGTAGATGTACCACAGTTTCTTTCTCCAGTCATCAGTTCTTGGGCACTCTGGTTGTTTCCAGATTCTGGCTATTGTGAATAGTGCTGCTATGGAAAAAAAAGTGCAGATGGTGTTTCCCACTGTATCTTTTTGACTTCCCAGGGTATATTCCCAGGAGTGGTATAGCTGGGTCAAATGGGAGTTCAGTTTCTAGTCCTTGGAGGAATGTCCATATTGCTTTCCCAAAAAGGCTGTACCAGTCGACATTCCCACCAACAATAGATGAGAGTCAAACGGAGAAAATTTTTAAATCATGCAATGGGAGTGATAGCACAGCAGGTGGGGCGTTTACCTTCCACATAATAGACCCAGGTTGGCTCCTTGGCATTCCATATAGTCCTGCAAGCACCGCCAGGAATAATTTCTGGGTGCAAAGCCAGGAGTAACCCTCAGCATTGCCAGGTGTGACCTAATAAGGCAAAAACGTTTAAATCACATTTAAAAAATTATTTTTATGATTCTGGAAATAAGTCTTGATCTCGTATTCAGATAAATTTTATTTTAAATGTTAAAAAGTCTGGTGAATGTCTAAACCTAAACGGTTCTAAAATGTCTGCCTCTAAGTTTATGACCCTTGTTTCCATCTATCACTGCCTGTTTTCATCCAACAGGTAATTAAACTTATCTTCAAATTTAAAAATGACAACAGCAATATCTACATACCATCAGATGCAAAGAGAGGATAAGGATGAGACTTAAAAAGTAATTAAAAGACTGCCCAAAAACAAAATCCCAGGTCCAGATGGAGTCACCAGTGAATTCTTCCAAATCTTTAAGTAGGACCTACTGCTAGTCCTTTTCCAGATCTTCCAGGAAATAGAAACAACAGAAACACTTCCAAATAGCTTCTATGAGGTACATATTACCCTGATATCCAAAGCAGACAGAGACATCACAAAAAAAAGCAAACTACAGACAAATCTCCCATATTAACACAGATTCTAAGAAAATACTAGCAAACATAATCCAAAGACTCATCAAAAGGTTATACATCATGACCAAATAGGAATCATTCCTGGAATATAAGGATGGTTCAACATTCATAAGTCAATCGACATAATACACTACAACAATAAGAGAAAAATAAAAAAAACATGATCATATCAATAGACACAGAGAAATCATTTGATAAGATCAATACCTATTAATGATAAAATCCCTCTATATCATGGAAATCGAAGGAACCTTCCTTAAAATATTCAAAGCCATTTACCAAAAGCCCACACCAAGAATCATTCTTAATGGAGGGAAAATGACAGCCTTCCCCCTAAGATCGAGGACAAGACAAGGATGCCCACTCTCACCACTTCTATTTAATATGGTACTGGAAGTACTTGCCATAGCAATCAGAGAATAAAAGCACATTAAGGGCATCCATTAGGCAAGGAAGAAGTCAAGCTATCACTATTTGCAGATGACATGATATTATAGTTAGGAAATACTAAACTCTCTACCAAAAGCTCCTAGAAATAATAGATACCTATAGTAGAAAGGCAGGGTCCAAAATCAATACACAGAAGTCAATGGCTTTCCTATATACAAATAATGAAAGAGAAGAAAGGGACATTAAGAAAACTATCCCATTCACAATTGTGCACAGAAAATCAAGTACCTAGGAATGTAAATACATGTACAAAGGAACCTACAAAATGCTGTTTCAAGAAATCAAAGACAACACAAGGAAATGGAAACACATTTGCTGCTCTTGGATTGGAAAAATTAACATTGTCAAATAGGTAATATTCCCTGGAACATTATACAGATTCAATGTGGTGCCTATAAGGATACCCATGACTTTATTCAAAGAAATTGACCAAACACTCCCGAAATTTGTATGGAATAATAAACCCCAAAGCAACTGTTGGGAAAAAGAAGATTGGTGGCATCACCTTTCCCTACTTCAAACTGTTCTACAAAGCAGTAGTAACTAAAACAGAATGGAATTGGAGTAAAAACGAGACCTGTGGATTTATAGAATAGAGTTGAGTATCCTGACACAGATCTTCAAATATATGATCATTTAATCTTTGATAAAGGAGCAAAAAACGAATTTGGACCTCTGTCTAACACCATGCACAAAACTCAGATGTCAGATAAAAATGAATTAAAGACCTCAATATCAGATCTGAATCCATAAAAGTACATTGAAGAAAATCTAGGAAAGACCCTCCAAGACATCGAAACTAAAGACATCTTCAAAGATAAAAGCACCACTGACAAAACAATTGGAAGCAAAGATAAACATAAGCCACTATATGAAACTAAAAGCTTCTGCACCTCAAAAGAAAGTGACCAAGATACAAAGACAGTTCACAGAGTGGGAAATATTCACCCTATACCCAATATCTGATAAGGGGTTGATATATAGGATATGTCAGTCACTGGTACAACTTTACAAGAAGAAAACAGCCTACGCCATCAAAAAATGAGAAGAAATGAATAAAAACTTGTACAAAGAAGAAATTTGAATGGCCAAAAGGCATATGAAAAAATGCTCATCATCAATAATCATCAGGGAGATGCAAATCAAAGCAACAATGAGATATCATCTCACATCACAGAGACTGGCACACATCCAAAAGAGCAAGAACTGGTGCTGGCCTGGATGTGGAGAAAAGGGGGCTTTTATCCATTGTTGGTGGGAATGTCGGCTAGCACAACCTTTTTGGAAAACAGTATGGACATTCCTCCAAAAACTAGAAATCTCCCATTAGACCCAGCCATACCACTCCTGGGAATATACCCTGAGAGACCAAAAACACACAGAAACATCATCTACCCTTCTATGTACATAGCAGCACTATTCACAATAGCCAGAATCTGGAAATAGCCAGAGTACCCAACACCAGATAAAGAAACTGTGGTACATCTACACAATAGAATACTATGCAGCTGTTAGGAAAAATGAAGTTATGAAATTTGCCTATAAATAGATGGATATAGAGAGGATCATGCTGAGTGAAATTAGCCAGAGGGAAAAGGACAGATATAGAATGACTACATTCATTTGCAAGCTATAAAATAATAGTATGATACCAATATCCAAGGCCAGGCATTAATCAGGAGGTCTTGTCTGTGGGTGGAATCTACTGCAAGTGTGTGGGAGTCAGATATTAGGTAAGACAGAGAAAGGAGTAGTGTACTAATAATTGTTGGAAATGACAATACCAGACTAGAACTGAGCAACATTTAATGTAGGAAAAGGGATATACATGAAAACCTCTAAATGTATGTCTTGAAAATTGCAATATGTAAGA